>JAVFHJ010000013.1:4221050-4308272 GCA_037158775.1 Hetaerina titia | reverse complement strand
TCCAAAAACAATTTGGACCAAACTGTTGGAATTCCGAAATAAATATTAGACCGCAAAGGGGTTAATGCCATAAACTTGTCCAAAGACCCAGAGATGGTACTCACTTTGTTCAAGCACCCACATTTGATTCCCTCTTCCCACACCTGAGAAATGATGATGAAGAGAAAGAGTTTCAAAGCTTTATTTATGAGAATGAGAAGCTGAAAGTCTTATTTTGAACAAGAGATAAAATGCATACCATTTTAAAATGATAGGAATTGAATTGTGACATAAAAGAAATGTTTAAGACCAGGAAGTGGAAATATTACGTTGACAGTTTGGGTAGCACTGCTTACTATACTGCAGGGATTAATGAGAATTTTGATGCATTGGCCTACCCCATGGATTGTGGTATGTGCCATGGAAGCAAGCAAGGGAGAGAAAAGGTGGAAGGTCTAATGAAATTGAAAAATGATAGGTTTTGAGTGTGCTTTGTCAAGTCTTTACTACCCACTCAAAGGTGTTCACACAATGAAGCTTATGTGTAAGTCTCATTCTTTTGGGGGATCAGCCGACAATGAGGGGCTAAGCAAACGTGTTTTCAGTTTTTTTGAACACTTGGACAAAAATGTGGTGACATCTACGATATTGCAAGTTCTACAGGATATGCCAGGTTTGTGGATAGCTTTAGACTTTGACCAGGCAAATGTTCAGAGAATGGGAACTAATTGGAAAGAAGGTGATCGAGGTACAACAGACTTTAAGAAGAAACAGATATGTGTGGGAGCAAAGGAGTGTGATGGATTTGATTTCCTGAGCATCGTCAGTAACCTGGCACATGAACTAACGCACATGGCCATGGGGATTGTGTTCAAGAATGGTGGTCTCCCATACTTTGAGACTGACACAGATGGAAAGAGTAAATATGAGGACATCTTAAAGAAGACTCTTGAGCCTACAGTATTTGAAAAATGTGATGAAATAATCCAAAACCTCAAGAATTATCCAGACAAGTTACAAAAGTTTGAGTTGATAGTGCGAGTTCCCGAAATGATAGCCAAGTATCTTGGTAATGAAAATGACGGCATTGATCGCTTGGCTGCCCAAATACCAGAACTTCTGTCCTATTACATGAGGCATGTACAACCTCATCTTTTGACTTATATGAATGTCATTGGCACAAGCAGCAGGATAACTGAAATGGGCCTAATGGCCTACCAACAATTTCTCCCACGATACAAGGAAGATGAGATATATGTTACCAATGATGTGACTTCAGATATTAGGAGCTTTATCAGCAAACACAATATTCTCTTGGTTTTGAAAGCTTCAAAAGTAAAGTTAGCCCATAGTCATCCAAAGTTATCCTTCACAAATGCAGGCAAAGCTGAATCTATTTTTGTCAATTGACTCTTTTATGAAAAAAGCAAAGAATTACATTTAAATGGTCTTAAATCAAGGGAAATAGAGACTTTAGTAATAACGTGGGATACTAATGCACAGCCAGAGTTCTGCAAACTAATACAATGCTGGAATGAAACATGCCCAGGTTATGACTTTGTTGAATAGGTTGGATGTGTCATCTTTCTAATGGGCTCAAAGTGGAAAATTTTTAAGATTATTTAACCATTTACTTATGTTTGGACTGACCTCTCAGAAAAAACAAAGGAGTTTGTCCTAGACAGGAAAGTTAATATTTGTGGTGAATCTGTGTCCTTGAGAGAGTTGATCGGGAAAACTTAAGAAACAAATGATTTGGAAACATTTATGAAGAATCAGTTAGATTCTGTTGACATTAACTTATTTTTAGAAAAGGAAGTAATAGCCTTAGGAAAACCAAACCATTGGATTGGTCAACAAAACAGTTTTATCTGGAGTCAACCTGGATGTTTTATTCATCGAAAATTGAACCAAACTTATGTTGACTTGAATGAAGACTTTTTGAGAACTCATGAAAAAAGTGTGTTTTTTGTGTCAAATGCCAATGTTGAATTTCTAATAAATTTGGGAATAAATAAGGAACACATTGGCAAATTGAATCCTGAAAACCATGATGATAACCATCGTTGCTATGTTACTGATCAAGATGGTGATTTGGCAAAAGAGAATGAACTATTTCAGAGCATATTTAATCATCTCCGAGGCCATAAGTCTGATAAATTACTTCACTACCTCAAGATTTGAGAGAATAAGGCTATATTAATCTCTTCTGCAGGTTGTGAATGGAATAACGATTCTGTTCATAATGCAGACAAAGAATTGCTGTCTGTACACACCATCAATGAACCACTTAACAAACCAACATTGAAAGGGACTGATGTTGTATTAATAGCAGATGATCCTGGGAGTGGTAAATCCATTTACATGAATTTTATTGCAAAAGAGGTTCAGAATAATAAGTCTTGGAAACGGGTTTCATTGATAGATCTAATTATGGTGGAACTGCAAAATCATCTTTCGAACCTGTCTGAAAGTGTAAAATCAGAACTGGAATTAAAAAAATGCATCTTGCAAATGGTAAAAAGTGGGAACTCTGCACTTGAGCATAAGTTTTTTCATAAATAATGCAGAAGAGAGAATGATGTGGTGGTGTTGTTTGATGCATTTGATGAAATCAACCCTAAATATAAACCGGAAATCATTTCATTCATTCTGAAAATCAGGAAATATCTTAGCAATATTAAAATTTTTGTCTCCACACGACTCCAAGATAAGAGTAAACTTGAAAATTCTTTAGATGCAGTTTCTTACCAGTTGTCTCCTTTCACGGAGGAAGATCAGACTATATTCTTGAGTGCATATTGGAATGGACTCCTGCGGACTTTGAACTCAGAGGATAGGAAAAAGGAAATCAAAGACATCAATGCTAACATAAAGAAAATTAACCTTAAGAATAATATCCCAGCAGATTCTGGAATGGATGAAACTTCAACTGATATAAATTTAAGGAAGAAACCTGATATCAAATCAGTGGCATATCATGTATTGGAGCAACACACATTAACTGATGGTCAGGGTAAAATTACAGAAATGCCATTGTATGCACAAATGATTGCAGTTATCATTTTTGAAGATTCATTTGACATAAAGATGAATCTCAACCTTGCCCATCTTTATTAGAGTTTCTATGACAGTAAGATGCACATATTTGGTCGTGAAAAAGCCCATAATTCAGGCAACTATATGGCAGACAATCTGATCAAGATGGGTCAGGCGACAGTTAGCAATATACTGGAGAATTTTTCTGCCAAAATATTGTTCAACAATGAATCATACGACTTAATGAATAATGCAATTGACAAAGCATTCAAGATAGGTCTAATGACGATCAAAGATGGAAGTCATCAATTTGTTCACAGGACTTTTGCTGAGTTTTCCTTTGCAGAGATGGTTTGTTAGAATAGCCAACAAACCGAAAGTTAGTGGGCTATGGTCAAATTATGTACTGTTGGATGATGTGTTTTTCAGATTTAGACAGCTCCTGGATGACTTATTGTTCCTGTTAGAAGGCAATTCTGGTGAACAAATTTATATGTTGCTAGAGAAAACAAATCTAATTAAATCAGACATTCCTTCTGATCATTTGTCATTTAAATTGAAGGTCTCAATCTACATGTCAATCTATCATCGTCATGGAAACATATTGCAATATTTTGTTGATTCATTTGGTGTGAATGTGGCCAAGTGTATGTTTGAATATATTGATGAGGACAAGTGGAGAGAGAGTGAAGGATGTTGTGATTAAAAAATCGGATATCCCTGATTTTAGTTTGATAGAATGGCATTCAATGTAATTGATGTCTATATGGACATTTTCTGAAAATTGCCAATTTATAAATGCCTTTTTGCTTGTGGCCATCTGCATCCAAAAATCTAAACTAATTCCAAAAATGAAGGACATAAAAGTTTTGAGTATGATGCTTCACCATAACTGAAAAGTTCAAATAGCTTGAGGATATGGGAAGACGTCTTCAAGCAGAGGGATTGAAATGATTGCTTCCCTTAGGTCATGGAATTCGTGAAGGGAGTTTGGTCTAAAAACATTTGTGCCGATAGATCCCATTGGCTGTATACCTTCTCTTACAAATGTGAAGAAGGAAGTTTGGCCTGCAATGAATAAGTGTTCAAATTCCTGATTAAGCTTAAAAATATTTTGGAAAACGGGCTGGAAGTTGAGCTTAATAAATCAAGTGATAACGGTGTTTCTGTGAAATGATAGCTAGAAATTCAAATAACCCATCTTATTAATCAATTCTATAGCAAGAATTCAAGAGCTCTACGGCCTCTAGGTTAAATAATAATAAGGGGGGAAAACTCCACTGGCTGTAAAAGTCCAGTTTACGGCCAGTGGAGTTTTCCCCCCTTATTATTATTTAATCAATTCTATGATGCATGAATCAGGCATTTCACAATTGCTTAAGCCATTTGTTTTTGTGTTCAATGTCTGGCTTGAAGTACCACATTTAAATGATCTTGACAAGGCGGGGGGACAAATTTGTATTACTTCCTGCTGTATAATGCGCAGTGCTTTACCAAAACTGTCAATGTAATATTTCCACTTCCTTGTCTTATACATTTCTTTTATGTCAGAATTCATTTATATTTATATGTATGAAGAAATTGTAAATTCTGTCTCTTGTTTGAAATAAATCTCTAAACCTCTCATTCCCAGAGATTAGGTATTGAAACATTTCCTT
Organism: Hetaerina titia; assembly: GCA_037158775.1. Taxonomy (NCBI): domain Eukaryota; kingdom Metazoa; phylum Arthropoda; class Insecta; order Odonata; family Calopterygidae; genus Hetaerina; species Hetaerina titia. Next base: position 4,303,596 of record JAVFHJ010000013.1, on the reverse strand, counting down.
TTCATTTCTTAGGTATGGAAAGGAAAAATTATGCTGAAGCAATTAGAAGACTATAATTGGGTCCATGGACAGGCTTATGGCATTTATTCCTGATGGTGTTAACTGATTTACATCTTATCTAAATGCCAGCAACAGCTTGACTATCTACCACATTTTACAGCTATCATCAGTGGTATCAGTCAGTCAATATCACATGGGTTGGTCAGCAATGAGTACTATAGTACCTTCCATCAAGGGAAAATCTACTCCAAGGGAGATTTTCCCTTACAACATTTGGATAACTAATATACATTTGCATAACTAATGCAAAAGTATTTTATATATACATATTTATATTTACCCCAGCAAATAGATTCAGACCCTAGTTAAGATTCCAATCACACTTGTCACACACACAATCACAATCCCAGTATTTTTTTGTTTACATTGATTCACGACTGTAGCTACGTTCCTTATATATTCAATTTATCATTACTTACAGTGTAAGGAAACTTGAAAAAAATACATTTTCTGTACATTTGATCATTTATTTCCAAATAAAAATATTGCGAACGATTGAAAATCACACAAAAATAGTTGATGTTACAAAACCAGGAGTAAGGTGGGGGAGGGGAAATGTAGGCAGCATTGGATGAAATCAGTTGGCTTGGTTTAGCCTGGGGGGTTTAAAAGACTGGAGCACCCAGATATGTGCCATCTTGCGGGTTCTCACCTCTATACTACTAGCGGAATTGGGAACGGTTTCAATCACTGAAACGGAGAAGCAACTTTATATATATATATATGCTTCTTTTTTTAGATGATTTCTTCGGAGTAACACGGAAGTGTTGAATAAAAAACTTAGACAGCAACACAGAGCACGAGAACACATAAAAAGAACACTCACAATAATATCTTGATAATATCGACGGACTCGAACTCCGTCGATATTATCAAGATATTATTGTGAGTGTTCTTTTTGTGTTCTCGTGCTCTGTGTTGCTGTCTAAGTTATATATATATATATATATATATAAATTCACTGATAGTCATAACAAACACAGAAACCAAAACACAAAAGAGGAAAAACTCACTGGTTCTCGAATTTTCGGTGGTCCAACCACCTTTCTCAAGAGGAATTAGCAACAGAACACACTCAGTGTATATATATATATATATATATATATATATATATATATAGATGATTTCTTTGAAGTAACATATATATGTGTCTGTGTGTATATATATATGAGGTAAATAATTATATGACAGCAATATCAATGAAATAATAGACACAATAATTAAGAATAAATCACAGTGTTTCAATCAAAATGAAAATGCAAATGAAAACTATCAAAACATGTTCACTGTTGGAGAATACTTTCTGGGTGACAGAAAATATTGTGTGTAGAAAGTTTGCATTGGAATTTTTCTAAACCTACTCAAGAAAACCCTGACGTTTTCAGTTTTACTTCACATGTATGTATGCATATCCTAAGTTAATTGTGTTTAAGTAGGGATCTCATAAATGTGACTCCAAGTATTAAATAAATTGTCTTTAGGTTATCTTCCGGTTAAAGTAGGTTTTTGGATGGACACAACTATCAAATAAACATTTTGCAAACTCCAAACAAAACACAATCCAGCAACCTAAACTACATCAGATCCCTCTTCATGTGTATGTGTACTTCCTTCCTCCCTTCATCCCCTATCTAAGACATCCCTATTCCACTATCCCTGCCCTTATCTCCTTTGCCTAACATTCTCCTCTCTCTTACAGTGTTCTTCAACATCCCACTATTGCCACTCAATATGCCTTTCATCCATTTTTAATCTGCCTCCGTAGGTTTTTCCCAACAAACCCCTCTTCTCACCCATCATCCCTAGCTGTACTTCCTCATTTGTTAAACAAATATTAATTATTATTTCTACCCGATATTAATTTTATTTTAATAATCATCTTCTTACTTTTTTACAAGTACTTAACTTAAATTTTGTTTACGTAATAGTCTAAACTTGTGAAGAGGCTTCATGTGTTTATTTTGCACTTAGACTCTTTGTAACATACTATTCGATATTGGGAATGTCAGCTATGCCACTGAGATGTACGAAAATGGGTGGGTCATTGTACACCAGCAAGAAGTTCTATGGCATTAGGATCTGAATCAATTTGAATCGTAAACAATTTGATGACAGCAGAATCAATGTAATATTAGATACTATAAATAGGAATGATTCCCAGAGTTTCATTACAAATTAACATGCAAATAAAAACTATAAATGACATGTTAACTTTCAGAGTTTGGTTCCTGAAAGTCGAATTATTTACAGAAGAAAGTTTGAATTGGAATTACTCTAAACGTACTCGTTAAAACCCTGATACTATCAGTTGTACTTTTTGTTGTTAAAAAACAATTATTATTCAACAAACATTTTTTTTTGAGTAATAGTTTCAATTAATGGAACATTTCTTCGTTACTGAGACTGAAAAACGCGATATCACTAAGCTAATTTTTTATCTGTGTGAAATTCGTTACATACAATCCCTCTTATTAATAAGCATTTTTTCCTGATGTTATGTTATCATCATTTGATCGTCTGATTTTAAAAGTACTTACCTTAAATTTGTTTTATGTAATGGTCGAAACATGCGAACAGGCTTCAAAGGTATCTTTTTTACTCAGACTTCCCTTTTTGTAACGTACTATTCGAGGCTATCAGCTATGCCACAAAGACGTACTAATATTACCAAGAGGTTCTATAGCAATCTGTATTCACATGGGCTGGTCAGCGATCTTGACTCTGAAATGGAAGGATTTAATTATACACAGTACCAGAATATGTAGATTTCTTGCATAGTAGCAATATTGCTATCCTATTATCAGTGAGTATAATACACGATGGTTGTACCATAAATATCCATTCTGACTTAAGATTGGCGGTGTTTATATGAAAAAAATCAATGTAATAGAATGTACGCAATCCATAAAGCATATGTGTCAATGTAAACAACAAAATGCCTTTCCTTCTTCTTTTTTTCTTATATCTTACTGCCAATCAAGTTTACGGTCTCGGCCTTTTCTTGTTTAAATTGAATCACGACCTTCGTTCGTTGAACATTTACAGGGTTCGTCCGGAAAATAAGTGTACTGATTTTTTCCCGCCGCTCCAGGCGCGCCCAGCACCGCGCTGACGGGCTGCGATTGGAGGGGAGTATGTTGGCAAGCAACGCTGAAAAAGGCAGTAGGCTCTGAGCTGTGGTGTAGTGAGGAGCTGTGTTAACGCGAACCTCCACGCTCGACCCACGTCACGGAACGCGATGCCGAAGTTTTTGGAGCAGCGTTATCCCATCAAATTTGCGCTAAAGCTTGGGAAATCGTCTATCGAAACTGTCGGTATGATTAACCAGGCTTACGGGGAGTCAGCCATGTCCAGAAACATGATCTTTCGGTGGCACAAGATGTTCGACGAACCACGGCCTGGACGCCCATCAACAACGCTCACCGACGAAAATGTGCGAAAAGTTCGCGATGTACCGAACTCTGATCGTCGTCTTAGTGTTCGGATGATAGCAGAGCAGTGTAATGTGCCAAAAAAAATAGTGCACGAGATTACCATAAAACACAGTAATCAACCAGAAGGTCGGTTTAGTAGGTGATGGTAGAGCTCACCCATGTACCAAGCCCGACGGCGTGTGAATAATCACACATCAGGGTAGGGGGGCCAGTTCCTTTCCCTGTGCCGGTTATGGTTTCCCAGGAAGATCTGGTACCCGAAAAATCAACTAGCTTGGGTGGAGCTGCAGGTGCCCAAAGTGCCTTGCCCGGGAATCGAACCCGGGACCCTCCGGTCAGTAGTCCAACGCTCTACCCACTAGACCACCGCCACCCGTATATATATATATATATATATATATATATATAGATGATTTCTTTGAAGTAACATATATATGTGTCTGTGTGTATATATATATGAGGTAAATAATTATATGACAGCAATATCAATGAAATAATAGACACAATAATTAAGAATAAATCACAGTGTTTCAATCAAAATGAAAATGCAAATGAAAACTATCAAAACATGTTCACTGTTGGAGAATACTTTCTGGGTGACAGAAAATATTGTGTGTAGAAAGTTTGCATTGGAATTTTTCTAAACCTACTCAAGAAAACCCTGACGTTTTCAGTTTTACTTCACATGTATGTATGCATATCCTAAGTTAATTGTGTTTAAGTAGGGATCTCATAAATGTGACTCCAAGTATTAAATAAATTGTCTTTAGGTTATCTTCCGGTTAAAGTAGGTTTTTGGATGGACACAACTATCAAATAAACATTTTGCAAACTCCAAACAAAACACAATCCAGCAACCTAAACTACATCAGATCCCTCTTCATGTGTATGTGTACTTCCTTCCTCCCTTCATCCCCTATCTAAGACATCCCTATTCCACTATCCCTGCCCTTATCTCCTTTGCCTAACATTCTCCTCTCTCTTACAGTGTTCTTCAACATCCCACTATTGCCACTCAATATGCCTTTCATCCATTTTTAATCTGCCTCCGTAGGTTTTTCCCAACAAACCCCTCTTCTCACCCATCATCCCTAGCTGTACTTCCTCATTTGTTAAACAAATATTAATTATTATTTCTACCCGATATTAATTTTATTTTAATAATCATCTTCTTACTTTTTTACAAGTACTTAACTTAAATTTTGTTTACGTAATAGTCTAAACTTGTGAAGAGGCTTCATGTGTTTATTTTGCACTTAGACTCTTTGTAACATACTATTCGATATTGGGAATGTCAGCTATGCCACTGAGATGTACGAAAATGGGTGGGTCATTGTACACCAGCAAGAAGTTCTATGGCATTAGGATCTGAATCAATTTGAATCGTAAACAATTTGATGACAGCAGAATCAATGTAATATTAGATACTATAAATAGGAATGATTCCCAGAGTTTCATTACAAATTAACATGCAAATAAAAACTATAAATGACATGTTAACTTTCAGAGTTTGGTTCCTGAAAGTCGAATTATTTACAGAAGAAAGTTTGAATTGGAATTACTCTAAACGTACTCGTTAAAACCCTGATACTATCAGTTGTACTTTTTGTTGTTAAAAAACAATTATTATTCAACAAACATTTTTTTTTGAGTAATAGTTTCAATTAATGGAACATTTCTTCGTTACTGAGACTGAAAAACGCGATATCACTAAGCTAATTTTTTATCTGTGTGAAATTCGTTACATACAATCCCTCTTATTAATAAGCATTTTTTCCTGATGTTATGTTATCATCATTTGATCGTCTGATTTTAAAAGTACTTACCTTAAATTTGTTTTATGTAATGGTCGAAACATGCGAACAGGCTTCAAAGGTATCTTTTTTACTCAGACTTCCCTTTTTGTAACGTACTATTCGAGGCTATCAGCTATGCCACAAAGACGTACTAATATTACCAAGAGGTTCTATAGCAATCTGTATTCACATGGGCTGGTCAGCGATCTTGACTCTGAAATGGAAGGATTTAATTATACACAGTACCAGAATATGTAGATTTCTTGCATAGTAGCAATATTGCTATCCTATTATCAGTGAGTATAATACACGATGGTTGTACCATAAATATCCATTCTGACTTAAGATTGGCGGTGTTTATATGAAAAAAATCAATGTAATAGAATGTACGCAATCCATAAAGCATATGTGTCAATGTAAACAACAAAATGCCTTTCCTTCTTCTTTTTTTCTTATATCTTACTGCCAATCAAGTTTACGGTCTCGGCCTTTTCTTGTTTAAATTGAATCACGACCTTCGTTCGTTGAACATTTACAGGGTTCGTCCGGAAAATAAGTGTACTGATTTTTTCCCGCCGCTCCAGGCGCGCCCAGCACCGCGCTGACGGGCTGCGATTGGAGGGGAGTATGTTGGCAAGCAACGCTGAAAAAGGCAGTAGGCTCTGAGCTGTGGTGTAGTGAGGAGCTGTGTTAACGCGAACCTCCACGCTCGACCCACGTCACGGAACGCGATGCCGAAGTTTTTGGAGCAGCGTTATCCCATCAAATTTGCGCTAAAGCTTGGGAAATCGTCTATCGAAACTGTCGGTATGATTAACCAGGCTTACGGGGAGTCAGCCATGTCCAGAAACATGATCTTTCGGTGGCACAAGATGTTCGACGAACCACGGCCTGGACGCCCATCAACAACGCTCACCGACGAAAATGTGCGAAAAGTTCGCGATGTACCGAACTCTGATCGTCGTCTTAGTGTTCGGATGATAGCAGAGCAGTGTAATGTGCCAAAAAAAATAGTGCACGAGATTACCATAAAACACAGTAATCAACCAGAAGGTCGGTTTAGTAGGTGATGGTAGAGCTCACCCATGTACCAAGCCCGACGGCGTGTGAATAATCACACATCAGGGTAGGGGGGCCAGTTCCTTTCCCTGTGCCGGTTATGGTTTCCCAGGAAGATCTGGTACCCGAAAAATCAACTAACTTAGGTGGAGCTGCAGGTGCCCAGAGTGCCTCGCCCGGGAATCGAACCCATTAGGGACCAATTACAGATGCGAAAAATTTGTGCAAAGTTGGTGCCGAAAGTGCTCAGTGATGATCAAAGACTCAATCGTTTGGAAATCGCGACACAACTTGCGGATCACTGCAAAAATGATCCACATTTTTTAGAGAAGGTTGTTTCGGGTGACAGATAAGGAGGAGTTTGAAAGGAACGCGATACGGGACTTTGGACGCCGTCAAAGAGGCGGTGACGACGTGTCTTCGAGAGGTTCCCGATTATACCTTCGCGGGAGCGTTCCAGGAATGGGAACGACGCTGGAAGAAGTGTATCGACTCACAAGGGTCCTATTTTGAGGAATATTAGCTTAAGATATGTAAAAGTGTAATACTTTTTTTTCCCTGAGCTCAGTACACTTATTTTCTGGACGAACCCTGTATGTGTCAAGTTTTATGACAATACCACACTAATATACTAAACTAATAACTTAAAAAATAAATAGGATTTAATTGGCAGCCATTAATATTTATATTATTTATAACTATCATTATTCTTCCCATTACACAGCTTATATTTCAGAGAACATTTATCGCATTTTGGCCGTTTTCTGAAATTTGTTTCTGCAAAGCTACTTATCAGCACGAATGTAACAAATGTTGCATTTCGTTTTTCAACTTTTTTCCACGTAAATTCCCAATCACATCATTCGAGTTGAATAGGCAAATGCGTATTTTAAATAAATGTAATATTAATACTACAGAACTTCTTAAACTAGTATCTCATCATTATCGCATAGTTTTACAAATGCAGTTGCATACTTTGTCTTAGAGTACACAGAGCAACATTGCCTTAGCGTATGTGTAAACACTATAAAACCAATTAAGATCTAAATTAGCTTTTTATGAAAGATTTTCATTTTTTGTTCAGCCAGTGTTTTTCCTGCCTCCATAGGATATCTCCCTCACCCACCATCCCTAGTATTTTCTCATTTGATTTACTTTCGGTACATTTCACCTTCTCCAATCTTCTCTACAACTACATTATATCAATTGAGCCTCCAATCTACGTCTATCCTCCTGCTTCATATACCATGTTTCCGTACCGTACATAGCTACACTACATATCAAAGTTTTTACGAGTCTTGTCTTAACCTTTACCCGTAACTCTAACCCCTACTCAACGTACCCGTCACCAACTCCTCCTTGAGAAAGCCTTCTTGCCTAATGGTGCAATTCTTCTCCTTACGTCCCCAATACGTTCCTTTGACCGTGTTGGTCCAAAACACTTCCGAGATACGTGAACTGTTCTACCTGCTCTATTTTTCCCCTCCTACTTTAATGTTTAACTTGGCCTTTTTCTGTCTGGAAAATCGCATAACCTTTATTTTATTAATATTGATTCTCATCCCATATCTATCGCACTGAACCTCCAATTCACTCAGCAATGCTTGCAACCCCTTGGCTGACTGAGCAATTAATGCTTGGTCATCAGGAAACCTAACCGATTTTACGAATTCCCCTCCGACTTTCATTCCTACCCCCAGTTCTTCCCCTAATGCCTCTTTAATCGTTTCCTCCATATACTACCTTGAACAAAAAGTTCCCGGAATAACCACCGTGTGGCGCTCCCATCGTTCCGATTTGAGTTCTGCTTTTTTTGTTAAATTGGTACATCTGTTGTTGATATTCCCTTTAAATCTTAGTGTCATAACTTGGCATTTGCAAAAGTTACGTAGCCAAGAGTACATCTATCTCTGTGTGTGTTGGCGATTTTTTACAATTGCAGAAATGGATTTAAATTTGCAACAACGAACTTGTATTAAATTTTGCGTAAAAACGGATTTAGTGGGGCACGGACGTTGAAAATGTTGGAAAAGTGTTTCGGCAACGATTCTCTAAAAAAACGGTCGTTTACCAGTGGCACGAGCGGTTCAGAAGTGGTCGTGAGTCAATCGAAGATGATGAACGCAGTGGCAGACCATCGACATCGAAAGTCGGTGAAAAAATTGATAAAGTAAAAGAAATGTTGGTCAATAACCGCAAATTAACCATCAGAGAAATAGCGGAGGACTTGAACATTGCCTATGGATCCGCCCAAGAAAGACATTGTGGTTAATGATTTGGGTTTCCGTCGTGTAGCAGCAAAGTTGGTGCCAAAAGACCTCAATTTCATGCAAAAAAGAGACCGTGTTGACGTCGCAAAAGACATGATTTGCGAGGCTGAATCCGATCTTACATTCATCAAAAGGATAATTACTGGAGACGAGACGTGGGTTTATGAGTACGACACGCAATCCAGACATCAGGCAAGTGAATGGCGTTCACCAAATGAGCCGAGACCAAAAAAACCACGTCGTTTTCAGTCAAAAAAGAAGGCAATGCTGACGGTTTTCATGGATAACAACGGTGTAGTGCATCATGAATTTTTGCCAGAAGGCCAGACAGTAAACAAAGAGTATTATTTGGGCGTTATGAGACGTTTGCGTGAAGCAATTCGCCGAAAGAGACCAGAAATCGTCGCACAGTGCGTCGAGACCGTCGCACAGTGCTATCATTATTCGTAATTTTTTGACGAAAAATGCAACAAATACCATCCGACAGCCACCGAATTCACCTGATTTGGCTCCCTGTGACTTCTTTCTGTTCAATCGAGTTAAAAAACCATTACGGGGAACGCGTTTTAGCAGCCGAGAGGAAGTAATGGAAAAATCGCAGGAAGCACTGATGGACATACCGAAAACCGAATATAAAAAATGTTTCGAGGATTGGATCAAGCGCTGGCATAAGTGTGTTGCAGTCGATGGGGATTACTTTGAAGGGGACAATATAGATTTAGATGAATAAACTTGTATTTTTAATTTTCTGAATAAATTCCGGGAACCTTTTGATCAAGGTAGTATACGTTGAACAGAATCGGTGATAATGGAAAACTGATCAATCTTTTCATTATAAGAACGCGTTTTGAAAGAATAGTCTTGCATGAGAACAAAGTCCGTCGTTCACACTTTTCATTTCAACTTTATCTTAAAATTGAAGCATTTTTTTTGGGCTTTCATCAAATGTTAACGCGTGTCGGTGGATTGGAAGCCGAGGGCAGAATTTTTTATCATCTTGTCAACACACCGCGGCGTAGATAAGAGAGAGTCGGGAGACGGAGTTGATGTTAACGGATACTTCGACGAGGTATTCCAAGAGGCGAAAGAATTTATACCGTAGGAAGAAGCGAAAGTTTTGAGCAATAACTGTCGTTTTAAGAAACAGGCCTTCTAGTTATATCATTTTAGGTTGCACCCTATTGGTACACTGCCGATCAGAGAGAATTTCAAGCTTTGATATTTCTTTAAATACCTATTTCACTTGGACTGGTAATTATCTTGAATTATGAAGTGACACGTAAAAAACATGTTGCTACCGTGTTGATGTTTATGTCTTCTGCACATTTATTATTAGGTAATCTACCGGTTAAGGTAGGTTTTTGGAAGGACACAACTATCAAATAAATATTTTGTTACTCCAAACAAAACCCAATCCAGCAACCTAATCTATACATCAGGTCCCTCTTCATCTCTGTGTACTTATTTCCTCCCTTCATCCCATCCAACATCCCTATCCTGTTCCTGCCCTTTTCTCGTTTGCCCAACATTCTCCCCTCTATTACCTTCTTCAACATTCCACTACCGCTCTGCACATTTATACTCTATATTATTATTGAAACTGAGATCTCTTTTTGAAAATTAACTTATAGTACGAATTAATTAAAATTGGCAATACTGAGTTTCAATAATCAAACCACTTTACTTTTCCACATAAACTTTATAATATTAAAAGTCAGTATGAAGATTTTCCACCAAGTTACGCCAGAAACTGTTTTATTAAAATTGGCAATTTCAATTGATCATCATATTCCACCATATCACGCCCGACACGTCTCTTTTTATCATAGTACGAATTTCCAATACATTGACGGAAAATAGCGTAAGCAGCTATATTCAAAAACAATTTTCAAACACGACGGTCGTTAGTACTGATCTTAAGAAGTCAATTATGTATTTTTAAGATTAAAGACTCTTAAAAAATCTCTTCTATATTTTTTCTATGTCCAGAATCGCAGCTGCATATATCCGACATCAAAAACCTTAATGAAGTAAAACTGAAATCGATAAACATACGAACCTTTTGCAGTCGCTGAAGAATTTCGTCCAAGGAGAGGGAAGATCAGGATGTCTCCATCTTTAGACAGAAGTAGCCGAGGTTAAAGAGATTCTAGTGGGGTAATTCCTGATGACTTAAGTCCGCCTACATCCTTGCCTTAGTGAGAGTGAACTCGAGGCCTTCGAAAGAGCCGGATTTATACGAAACCTTTCTGATAACACTCAATGCCTCCGCCTATGGCATTGGCGTCAAAGCCAATCAAAGTTCGCTGGCGTATCTGGTGCCGACTCTATCGTAACCATGGAAACAGCTATCTGCTAATGACTCTATGTCCTGCCTTTCTTGGCAATGTTTTAGCATTTTAGCTTTGAGGTTATAACTCCTCTGGTATATTTTTACATATATATCCCCTTTCTTTATATCTATCTGTTCACCGTATGGATCCTGTTTAAATGTCTGTGTGTATATATGTTTATATATATATATATATATATATATATAGTTATAGTATATATATATAGTATATGTATATATATATATAGATATAGCACGTAAATGGACACTCACACTGTAGATGATTTGAGCTTTCGGCCTACTCCGAGGCCTTCTTCAGGTCAGACTCTGAGTCTGACTCTGAGTCTGACCTGAAGAAGGCCTCGGAGTAGGCCGAAAGCTCAAATCATCTACAGTGTGAGTGTCCTTTTACGTGTTATCTGTTTTATTCTGTGTTCTATTGTGCCGTCCAAAAGTTATATTGCTCTCGTGAGTACTTCCGCATCATCGATATATATATATATATATATATATATATATATATATATATATATATATATATATATATATATATATATATTGCCCAGGTGCGAGTGGGGAACGGAGAGTCCGGATAAGCAGTGTTAGGGAGAGGGGTAAGGCAGGGCTGCCCATTGTCACCGGTGCTGTTACACGCATATGTGGAGGAAATGATTAAAGAGGCATTATGGGAAGAACTGGAGGTAGGAATGAAAGTCGGAGGGGAATTCGTAAAATCGGTTAGGTTTGCAGATGACCAAGCATTAGCTGCTCAGTCAGCCAAGGGGTTGGAAGCATTGCTGAGTGAATTGGAGGTTCAGTGCGATAAATATGGGATGAGAATCAATATTAATAAAACAAAGGTTATGCGATTCTCCAGAAAGAAAAAGGCTAAGCTAAATATTAAAATAGGAGGGGAAAAAATAGAGCAGGTAGAGCAGTTTACATATCTCGGAAGTGTTTTGGACCAACACGGTCAAAGTGGTAGGGACGTAAGGAGAAGAATTGCGCTAGGTAAGGAGGCTTTCTCAAGGAGGAGGTAGTTGATGACGGGGACGTTGAGTAGGGATGTTAAGACAAGACTCGTAAAAACTCTGATATGGAGCGTAGCTATGTACGGCGCGGAAACGTGGTCGCTGAAGCAGGAGGATAGACGTAGATTGGAGGCTTTTGAAATGTGGGTGTGGAGAAGAATGGAGAAGGTGAAATGGACCGAAAGGAAAACAAATGAGGAAGTACTAGAAATGGTGGGGGAGGAGAGGGGTTTGTTGAGAGAAATCCTATGGAGGCAGGAAAAATGGATGAAAGGCGTATTGAGCGGTAGTGGAATGTTGAAGAGGGTAATAGAGGGGAGAATGTTGGGCAAGCTAGGTAAGGGTAGGAACAGGATAGGGATGTTGGACGGGATGAAGGGAGGAAAGAAGTACACCGAGATGAAGAGGGATCTGATATAGATTAGTTTGCTAGGTGGGGAGTCACAAAATGTTTATTTGATAGATGTGTCCATCCAAAAACCTACCTTAACCGGTAGATTACCTAAAAAAAATCACACAATCCATCCTCCTATGATTTCCCAGTAAATATCTTGAAGCCCTTCATTATTTGCTCCTCAAAATAGCCATTAACTGCCAAGGCATCACTTCTTCACGGTTGGAATATCTCTGGCTGAGGCCTTTCAAATAAAAGTATTGTGTATCACATAAAACGAAGACTAATTCTCTCCTTTTTCACAAATTAACCAAAAACGTCAAATATAGATGGCTGTCCAACCAATACTAAATAAATTGTCGTCTTCAAACTTGAAACAAATGCTTGATAGAGTGCGTGCTTTCCTAAACAATGATATTTATCATACAGCTACCCCCATCTCTAGGGCAGCCTGGGTACTTAGGGGACCAACCTCCTTAAATTCAGAGACAGAACCTGCGGATATGTTGAAAATACGAGTGTTTATGTCGAATTTTAACCATTCTGATGAGAAAATGGAGGAAGTATGCGAAAAACTGGAATAGGTTATAATTGCCAATATAATGGGAAGGAATACCCCATAGTAATGGCAAAATGGAACGCTGTAGACGTCGCGGGACGAGGGCGTGGGGTACGTTACATCAGCTATAAGCATTTACGATTTGAATGAAAAGGAAGACGTACGGATTAATTCCCCCGGACCTCAGGATACAGTATTTGAAAGGTCCTCAATATCATCTCCGTAGACAATGAGAAGTGTTGGACGTATTCTTCATATTATTAACAAAATTTAAGTTGAAAAACTATGATATGTTTCTTGTTCCAGTGCAAGACTCTGATGGTACGAAGGTGACTCTGAGGCAAGGTGTGGTCAAGCACAGATAACACAGGAATATACTCCCGCCTTCACGGGGAGGGCTTTTAGAAAGAGGAGTTGAATACGACGCCACAACATGAAGGAAATTCGATTTGGCGGTCCTGTTCCCAGGGAGTATTAAAAGCGAAGTCTATTCATCTTGCCCTCAGCCCTTCTCAAGCCAGCCAACACTCCAGGTGTTACCGTTTGGCACATTTGCGATAAGTATTTAAGATAAGCAAGAAGAAGATACGGAGGAGTTGAATCAGAGAGGCCCAGGTTGGTCAAAACGATCGAAGTTTCGCGATATCCCCTCGGGACACAGTGGAGGGAAAAGAATTGACGCATCCTTCATAGCATAAAAAAGTCTTTAAATATGAAAACATTTCCTCATTTTTTGGCATCACCGTGAAACACTCTGCAGTTACATTATAAAACACATTAATTTAACATGATGCAGAAACAATTTAATCTGATATATTTCAACTAAGTTATAGCACAATTTTTTTGCATATAATATCTTCTGACATGTTATCCTTGTATTTATATTGGTTCCACAGGTCACGTGGATTGGATGGGAAGCATGTCGACAGTATGAGAGCAAATAATGTGCGTATCTGACTTGGAGAAGCATAAATAGTTGCTTCATCTATTGTCGAGTCCCAAATGACAAGAAGCTCGTCGCCCTCCTTTCGACATTGAAAATTTCTTCGATAAATCGATACGATACTTTAATGTTTATTATGCTATTAAAACCTTCGCGGGGAAAAACCTAATAATTTACCAAATTTTCACGGCCTATGGTTTTTGAATCTATCGAGTACAGACAGAAACACTCATTTATACGAGTACACACACACATTCAAACACGAAATCCCGCCATACGGCGAACAAATATTATTTCACACAAAGGAATAGATATAAGGAAAGGGGATAGGAAAACACAAAAAAGACGAACACAGGAAAGGTGGGGATGGCGGATTTGAGCAGATCACAAATGTAAAAATATTTCCTTCTTTGAGATTTGAACGACGGACCTTCCTCTTGCCGGGCGGATGCTCTACCACTTAAGCTTGAAAGGAAACCTAATTATATTCATTCATTTATATATATATATATATAATATATATATATATATATATATATAATATATGCATATATATATATATATATATATATATATATATATATGTGCATTCACATTGAAATAGAGATAAGGAAAATGGTAAAGGAACACATATAAAGGACGAACACAAGAGAGGTGGGGATGGCGGATGTGAGCAGATCACAAATGTAAAAATATCTTCCTCGACCGGGACTTGAACACCGGATCTCTCCACTTGCCGGGCGGATGCTCTAACCACCTGAGCTATCGAGGGAGCGTACTTTCACCTTGAAATCTGCGATCTTATAAAGCGCCAAAGTGCTCCGAATCATTAAACGGAAGATGGCGTTAGGGAGCTGTTACACTCACCAAAGGAGAAGTTGACAAACACAAGAGGAGAATGGACAGTACCAGTAAGCAAGAGGAGAATGGTCAGTACAGACAGGTTAGAGCATCCGCCCGGCAAGTGGAGAGATCCGGTGTTCAAGTCCCGGTCGAGGAAGATATTTTTACATCCGTGATCTGCTCACATCCGCCATTCCCACCTCTCTTGTGTTCGTCCTTATATGCGTTCCTTTACCATTTTCCTTATCTCTATTTCCATGTGAATGCATATTTATTCGCCATATGGCGGTATTTCGTGTTTGAATGTGTATATGTATATATATGTATATATATATATATATATATATATATATATATATTCATTCAAACTTAGAAATAGGTATAAGGAAAGGGGATAGGAAACATTAGAGGCGAACACAGGACATGTGGGGAAGGCGGTTTTTGAGCAGATCACGAATGTAAAAATATTTCCTTAACCGGGATTTGAACACCGGACCTTCCACTTCCCGGGCGGATGTGCTACCAATTAAGTTCAAGTATTTCCTGGGTTTTGTTTGGAGTTGCAAAATATTTATTTGATAGTTGTGTCCATCCGAAAACCTACCATAACAGTGGAGTACCTTATAAAAAAAATATTGGAACAAAAAATCCACCATGTTTTTTTAAAAAAACTTCTTTCATTTAACGCCAAAAAAACCGGAATCCATATGTTAGTGGTCACACAACTAATTTTAACAGATATCACGTCCAATGCTTTTTTATTTATTTTTTTACACTTAATTAATATTCAACTATACAATTAATATTCACATGTACACCATTTTCCTTTGGAAATGACTCTTTGCAATCCATAGTTTTTTTGGTTTCTTTTTCAGATTTGCCAATCCATCCATTGATACAAAATACAGAGATATTAATTATTAGTGGACTGTTCGACTTGCCAAAACATCAAACTTTGAATGTGGGGGGGAAGGGAGAGAGGGGAAAGAACAGAAAGGTTTTCTTACACATTACATTCTCTTCCACCTCATGGAAAACCATCCTCCGTGGTATATAATTACCTTACTGGATGTGTGAGGAGCTTGTTAAAATGGGGATTGGTTGGATCTACAGCAACATCTTCTGAACAGAGCAATCGTTTGCTTTGTTGAAGTTAAGGAATCTTTAATTGGCCTAAAACAAAACACTTCGGTTCAGTATTTTCACGATGGAATATATTACAATTTCAAACTCTTTTAAAGCTTGCTGATAAACCCTAAGGTATTTCACACGAAAAAAGCCCCTTTCCAAAATCCAAAAAGAAAAGAGTTATGACTTCCTCAAGTAATGATTTCATTGAGCACAAAAATTAACAGACACGAATCTTAATTTTTTGTTCAAAGTTTCCGTGAGTATCTCAGGGCTAAATTTATACAAATGATCCTTTGGCACGTTTCAAGATAATCAATGAAACCCTTATTGCGGGTATTGGACACGCAATTCTTGGTAGAAATACCGTGGTTTGTCAATCGTCGTAAAATTAAAAAAGTACTTCTCCGAATAATTTATGAGGGAAGAAAGGAAGGGAGGGGGCGATTAATTTGTTTACACTCGTCATGACAACGGTCGATTAACATTGCAATCCTGCCTCTAACTATGTTATATATATATATATATATATATATATATATATATATATATATATATATATATATATATATATATATATATATATATATATATACATTCAAACACGAAATACCGCCATATGGCGAATAAATATTCATTCAAATTGAAATAGAGATAAGGAAAATGGTAAAGGAACACATATAAAGGATAAAGGATAAAGCTCCCTAACGCCATCTTCTGGGCAATGATTCGGAGCACTTTGGCGCTTTATAAGATCGCACATTTCAATGTAAAAGTACTCTTCCTCGATAGCTCAGGTGGTTTAGAGCATCCGCCCGGCAAGTGGAGAGATCCGGTGTTCAAGTCCCGGTCGAGGAAAATATTTTTACATTCGTGATCTGCTCACATCCGCCATCCCCACCTCTGTTGTGTTTGTCCTTTATATGTGTTCCTTTACCATTTTCCTTATCTCTATTTCAATTTGAATGAATATTTATTCGCCATATGGCGGTATTTCGTGTTTGAATGTGTATTTGGCCAATGTGGCTCGTCTCTTCTTCTGGCTATGCGTGCCATGAAACGCACCGTTCCTATCCTTTATGATGTTGTATGCTTGCTAACCTACTGTCCATTCTCCTCTTGTGTTTGTCAATTTCTCCTTTGGTGGGTGTAACAGCTCCCTAACGCCATCTTCTGGGCAATGATTCGGAGCACTTTGGCGCTTTATAAGATCGCAGATTTCAATGTAAAAGTACTCTTCCTCGATAGCTCAGGTGGTTTAGAGCATCCGCCCGGCAAGTGGAGAGATCCGGTGTTCAAGTCCCGGTCGAGGAAAATATTTTTACATTCGTGATCTGCTCACATCCGCCATCCCCACCTCTGTTGTGTTTGTCCTTTATATGTGTTCCTTTACCATTTTCCTTATCTCTATTTCAATTTGAATGAATATATATATATAGTATAGTTTTAAAGTATCCGTCTTAGCATTCCTCCCACACTCAGACCCTCCACTGAAACTCAAAACATTAGAGCTAGCTTTCATCTGGCTCTTGGATTCCTGGAATCGCCCAGGTATTAATATTAGACATTAATTGCCCCCTTTATGCATATAATTTCATCCCCCTCCGCCCCCAACAACTTCCATATCATCCCCACCTTTTTTAAAATTCCCGCGCCATACACTACCCGTCCAAACTCCTCACCTCGAATGCCTTCCCCCCTTTTTTCCCCCCTTTTCCTTTCTTTTCCCCTCTTTTCCCCCATTTCCCCTTCTCCTTCCTACCACTGCTTTCGGGCCCTCCTCTGCCTCAGTTCTGTTCCTAATTCCTCTTGAGAAAGGTGATTGCCACCGAAAATTCGAGAACCAGTGAGTTTTCCCTCTTTTGTGTGTTTTGGTTTCTGTGTTTGTTATGACTATCAGTGAATTTACATTACACGTTTGTGGGTTTTCCAAAAAAGTGTATGTATATATATATATATATAAAAACCATAAACACAGTAATCAACCTGAAGGTCGGTTTAGTAGGTGATGGTAGAGCTCACCCATGTACTAAGCCCGACGGCGTGTGAATATTCACACATCAGGGTAGGGGGGCCAGTTCCTTTCCCTGTGCCGGTTATGGTTTCCCAGGATGATCTGGTACCCGAAAAATCAACTAGCTTGGGTGGAGCTGCAGGTGCCCAAAGTGCCTTGCCCGGGAATCGAACCCGGGACCCTCCGGTCAGTAGTCCAACGCTCTACCCACTAGACCACCGCCACCCGTATATATATATATATATATATATATATATACATACATATCCCACATACGCAAACACACACACACGTACATACTCGATCCGAAAGCATAACTTTAGTTGCAAAGTTACACTTTTAGGACATTTTAATGTGTTAACATTCACGCAACGCAGACATACTAGATACAAACACACATGCAAACGATACCTATTGATTCATACGACAAGAGAATGAACACATTTACTTTACACGTATAACATTCCGTTTCGAGCCTTGGGTCCAGCCAAAAACATTGCAACGCTGCAATTGTTTCATGCGCAAATTTAGTTAATGAGCAATTAACGCTCCAGGAACCGAAAAACAATTCTAAAAACAGGTCAGGGAATTCCAAAATCAATAATTTTCCGGCTTTGATTTCCTGCTGAACAAATGATATTATTTTTTAAGCCATGGAAAACGGTTTAAACATTCATTTTATCACAAAGAAAACCTATTCTGAATGGAATTGAAATAGTTTTAACACGAATCCGCCATCTTATGCCACCGGAAAAAAGTTTTTAACTAGAATTAATTATGCTTCAGTTCAAAATTTGATCTTAATATTGATCGAAAAACCTGCACCGTGTCACCAACATGTTAGTAACTTTGCAAGACGTAACTCAAAGGTTTTTATTGACAATAGATGATCCAAAAAGGGCAATAAAGACTCGTGGGGATCAATTAGAACACTGACTAATATCATGGTCGCTTGATCGCTTCAAATCACATCAAACATAAGTTCATTGTGACAACTATGCTTGTTTTTCCATTTCAAATCCCTTTATTAACTCGTTAGAAGTCCCAAATTGTTGCTAATTACACGGGCGAGGCTCTCAAAGCCATTACCATTTGCGTAAACTCGCGGCCACAATTTTAATTCCTCTTTTAAGGTAGTATCCTTACAGGGGTATACCGTACTCGATAGTGAGATAGAAAGAGCCGTAAGGGGAATTGAATTCAAATAAGTCGCGGAGGTGGATAAAAATATTGTGAGAGTACTCATTAGCTTTAGGAAAAAGTGGGAAGAAGAATTTTTATGGGCTATTTCTTAGCATTTGTGAGAGAGGGATTTGGCTGGAAGACTTTGTCATGTTTGACCTATTTCAAAAAAGATGGTGCAACCAATTCAAAAACAAATATTCTTATATATGATATATGGTAAATATAGGGAATGGCACACGTAACGATTAATTATTAACGTTGCCGGGAGATTTTCCTGATTTTACCAAGAGTCAATTGAAGATGACTTTGAACTTCCCTCCGTCTTCGTACTTGCATTATGGCAAATGGCAACATTGCGTTATGATAACACAAGCTTTTGGATCGGCTTGATATCGGGTACTGATTTCCAGCGGACAAAACGGCAGCGAAAAGGCTGTAATCTCAGCGTCCTTTCTGGTTTATCAATTGATGAACCAGCTCCTTTGATCGCTGCACATAAAATTTGAGTGTTCGAAAGCTGTGTTGAACCACCTTGGTGAGTGAAATTTTTATCTCAATTTGGGCTTTTGTTTGTAGATAAAATCCAGCCTCTTGTCATTTATAAATTATGTTAGCATGCACACTAAAAAGTTCACGTCTAACCTCTATTCAAGCAATAGTCATGGGGTAACGAAATATTATTTAACGAGATATGTTTTGGTCATGTCACACTGATGCCAACGAAACATGTGCTTTTTTATCACGAACGCTACCATTACCGCTTTTGTTGGACAGTAAGTCAAAAGAATTATCTTTAAAATTACCGATGTCATTCTTTTAATGCAACTGTTTCTCGACGAGGATTTGTCACAAATTGTGTGTTTTTGTTATGAGTTTAAATTGTGTTTTTCCTGTAGCATTTTGTTGCCGTTAGTATTTTATCAGTGCATTGGATATCAATAATATAATCTACTGTACTTGTAACACATAACTTTTATTGATTACATGAATGTTATAGTGGTTAAAGGTGAATTCTTGAGAGAGCATTTGTGTTTATGAAAGATTCATCTCGTGGTTCAAGTGTGGTGGCCTCGACGTCAAGGTATTTGTAATACGATACATTCAAGATATTCTTGTGTCACAGATTTTAAATCTGTGAATTATGTAGTTTTTATGAATAAATTTATTGGCGTATGCTGCTTATTATAATATCCTATATGATCTATTTTCTCGGAATATAAATCGCACTTTTGATGATTTTTGGAATACGTATTCACCAAATATGTGGCAAAAATATTAGATAAGTCAATTGCCTTATAGAAGTCGTTTGTTTTTTGTTGACTTTTAGTGGTTACATTTTTCGTACATCGATCTACAAGGAATGGCCTGATAAGGTAGGGAAAGTATTTGCCAAGTATCAGTTATGCATGAGGGATCTATTGTGCAAATTATCTATTATTAATTGTTTATTACTGTGTAAAAGTGGTATCTTTTTACTCATAAATTTGAGTTGTCCTTCAAAATAATTTTCAGATTGGTAGAGTTTTTAGTTAGTTAATTAATTAGTTAAATTATTCTTAATTATAATGGAAAACAACGTAATGTATGCTACGGCAAATTCATACAAAACATAGCGATGACAAATTGTACCAATAAGTGTAATTAAAGGTGTAAACTTAGTAATTATAATATTTGGTTGCAAATCTTGAATGTATAAATGAGCAGAGAGGGACGATCGTGAGATATATACCTTCATACGATGTTATTTTCAAGTATTAACGGCTAAGCAGCCCACTTTCATGTTAACGGTGCGCCATATTACACTCGAGGTAGATTCATAAATCTCAGTTTTTTTACGAATATCCAAATACCTTTGTTTCGAGTGTTAAAATAATAGGTCATTAATTACTGTAAGCAGTCTTGTTGGTAAAATAAAATGTCTAGATCAGCTATACCACAGTGTGTCAGAATCTAAGTCAAAGCAAGCCATAAGTAAATTAGTCGAGGCAATCGTTGAATGAATTGTTTGTTTTACAAGGTACAAGCCCTTTATTTGGGAAGAAAATAAATATTTACGACATGGCAGATAGTAAATGTTAAACTGTTGGTAGGGAGAAATTGAAGTTGAAAATATTAGACAAAATGTGTGAAACTGATATTAAATCATAACAAATGTGATGTCATATTTTAGGAAAATGTGTGTATGTGTGTAGATATAAACCATAAACACATTAATCAACCCAAAGGTCGGTTTAGTAGGTGATGGTAGAGCTCACCAATGTACTATTTACATATGTACACTTCATATACATATATAAAAATACCCTCACATGGCCTACAATCTTGACGTGGTGGAAGGGCTTGTGCGTTCCGATGACCCCTAGAGCTGTGCTGGTGGGAGTAATAATAATTGCTCCTGGTAGGGTCATCCATGCCTGATAGCTCGAAGGTTAGGAACCAGAAGAAAGGTAGTCCACGTAGCGTCTGTTCCTCGGTGAGGCGGCTGCAAAGGCATCTGACCCCAGTGGGGGCCATAGAGTGATGGTGTCACGTTAAAAATAATATCGCGGAAGGCAACGGGAAACCACCTCAATTATTATTCCCATGAAAATAATTATGGACAGTATAGAGAAATTGAGTCCTGGCAACTGCGGGACTCGGCCCAAGAGGCTGTGTGTCATGCCCGGCAGCGGTGGAGGCAAGGCTGCCTTAGTCAACATTCCATGAAACCCTTGCGGGGGAGAAATAACAGCAGCAGGACAGAAGATGCAGACTAAGATGAAAGTAATTAGAATAGGAACATGGAACATCAGGGCAGTGTTGAGAAGCGGCAAATTAGAAAACATTAAGGGAGAGATGGAAAGAGGTAATATAAATGTTATAGGTCTATGTGAGGTGAGATGGAAGGATAGCGGGTATTACTGGGGTGATAATTATAGAATAATATACAGCGGCAGGGACGAGAACCAATGAGGGGTTGCCGTAATATAAAATAAAGGGGTAGGAAGAAGTTTAGTCAGCATAGAACAGGCAACTGATAGAATATTAGTAGTAGAGATTAAAACAGAATTGACGAACTTGTCCATTGTTCAGGTATACCTGTACATGCCACCGAGTAACCACAAAGAGGAAGAATTCGATAGGATGTACGATGAGTTAGAGAATATCATCGAGAGTGTTCCTGCAGGGAAATATTTGATAGTGATGGGGGATTGGAATGCGACGGTAGACAAAGGAAGAGAGGGTGGTGAGGTGGGGGACTATGGGTTAGGCACGAGGAATGAACGCAGGGAGAAAGCAATTGAATTCTGCAGGAGACAGGGGTTAGTCATCACCAACACTTGGTTTAGACACCACAAAAGGCAAAGGTATACATGGAAAATGCCAGGTGACTCAGAAAGGGATCAGTTAGATTATATTATGCTTAGGCAAAGGTTAAAGGTACAGTGTGATAAATTCACACAGTTTCCCGGGAGCGAATCCGGACTCTGACCACAATTTAGTTGTTGTGAAAGGTAACGTCCGTTTCATGAAGATAAGGCAGGTAAGGAAATGGAATTTAGAAGCATTAAATGGATTAATGAGGAAGGAGCATCAGTAGGCTGCAGAGAAAAACATGGATGACGGTAAAGATCTAGATACTATCGAATAGAAGTGAGAATGGATCAAAAAAGTGATATTGAAAGCCGCCAAAGACACTATAGGAACCGCTAAAGGGAAAAGGATAAGGAATCCAAGGGTCAATTAATGAGATGATTGCAAAGATGGATGAATATAAGCACAAACTTAGGAAAAATGAAGTACAAAGAGTTAAACAACAAATTGAGAAGGGCCACAAATAAAGCAAAAGAAGAATGGTGGAAAACGCAATGCGAGGATATGGAAAGTTTACAGAAGAAGGGTGAAATTGGTGCTCTATACAGCAAGGTTAAGTTATTATCGGGAAGAAAGAAGGCAAGATCTGTGCTAGCAGTTAAAGATAATAGTTGAACCAGGAAAAATCCAAGAGAGATGGAAGGAATATATAGAAACACTGTATGGTGAAGAACTTAGGCCGACAAGGTTAGACATAGAAGAGGAACATGACGTAGAAGAAGATAGCTTAGGTCCAGGCATACTCGACGATGACATAGAAAGGGCATTAAAGGAGATGAAAGCAAATAAGGCCGTGGGGGTGGACAACATTCCTGTAGAACTGTTTAAATGCTTAGGAAAATGTGGGAAGAAGGCCCTATATGGACTGATTCGTAGTATCTATGAGGAAGGAATCCTGCCGGAAGATTTTGTGAGATCGGTGTTAGTTCCTATTCCAAAAAAGGCAAAGGCTATATCATGTGAGGACTGCAGAACAATAAGTTTGATATCCCACGCAGCTAAAGTTATTCTCAGGATCATCAACAAAAGGATAGAGAGTAAGGCAAATGATTACTTAGGGGATGATCAGTTTGGTTTTAGGAAGGGAAGAGGTACGCGCGATGCCATTGCAGTAATGAGATCACTAATCGAAAGAAGAACATAGAATACAATCAGGACGTTTTTGCCTGTTTTGTAGATTTCGAAAAAGCATTTGATCGAATAAATTGGGAAAAATTAATGCATGTATTGCAAAAAATAGGAATGGATTGGAGGGACAGGAGACTGATCCGCAACCTGTGCATGTCTCAGACTGCTCAGGTTCGAGTGGGGAATGCAGACTCCAGATGGGCAGTGTTAGGAAGAGGGGTAAGGCAGGGTTGCCCATTGTCACCGGTGCTGTTCAACGTACATGTGGAGGAGATGATTAAAGAGGCATTATGGGGAGAACTGGAGGTAGGAATGAAAGCCGGAGGGGAATTTGTAAAATCGGTTAGGTTTGCTGATGACCAAGCATTAGTTGCTCAGTCAGCCAAGGGGTTGCAAGCATTGCTGAGTGAATTGGAGGTTCAGTGCGATAAATATGGGATGAGAATCAATATTAATAAAACAAAGGTTATGCGATTTTCCAGAAAGAAAAAAGCTAAGCTAAACATTGAAGTATGTGGGGAGAAAGTATAGCAGGTAGAACAGTTTATACGTATCTCAGAATTGTTTTGGACCAACACGGTCGACTTAGTATTGGGGACATAGGAGAAGAAATGCGCTATTAGGCAAGAAGGCTTTCACAAAATAAGGAGGAGGGAGTTCATGACGGGGACGTTGAGTAGGGAGGTTAAGAAAAGACTCGTAAAAACTCTGATATGAAGCGTAGCTCTGTACGGTGCGGAAACGTGGTCATTGAAGCAGGAGGATAGACGTAGATTGGAGGCTATTGACATAATGTGGGTGTGGAGAAGAATGGAGAAGGTGAAATGGACCGAAAGGAAAAGAAATGAGGAAGTACTGGAGATAGTGGGGGAGGAGAGGGGTTTGCCGATTAAAATTGGTAACAGCGATTAAAAGTATGAACGCTTGCAAAGAATAAAAGTAAAAGTATATCTTACCGATGGGTGACTTATTGAAATTCCTCTTAATATCTCGGAATGTTATCAGCTTGCAGAAGTGTAGTATCAGCGCTAATTTTGAATGCCTATATTGCCGAGGTTATGTTAAAAGAGAGGCGTTAAGGAAAACCTTGTGGATTTGAACAAATGGTCATGAAATTATAAAGTCAAGAGTATGGACGTACACATAAAACCAATACTACGGCATAATTTACAAATGTATGTGTACATCCACGTTAATATATATAATATCAAGACAATAATATTGCAACTATGCTTGTACATACTACCTTGATCAAAGAGTTCCCGGAATTTATTCAGAAAATTAAAAATACAAGTTTATTCATCTAAATCTATATTGTCCCCTTCAAAGTATTCCCCATCGACTGCAACACACTTATGCCAGCGCTTGATCCAATCCTCGAAACATTTTTTATATTCGGTTTTCGGTATGTCCATCAGTGCTTCCTGTGATTTTTCCATTACTTCCTCTCGGCTGCTAAAACGCGTTCCCCGTAATGGTTTTTTAACTCGATTGAACAGAAAAAAGTCACAGGGAGCCAAATCAGGTGAATTCGGTGGCTGTTGGATGGTATTTGTTGCATTTTTCGTCAAAAAATTACGAATAATGATAGCACTGTGCGACGGTCTCGACGCACTGTGCGACGATTTCTGGTCTCTTTCGGCGAATTGCTTCACGCAAACGTCTCATAACGCCCAAATAATACTCTTTGTTTACTGTCTGGCCTTCTGGCAAAAATTCATGATGCACTACACCGTTGTAATCCATGAAAACCGTCAGCATTGCCTTCTTTTTTGACTGAAAACGACGTGGTTTTTTTGGTCTCGGCTCATTTGGTGAACGCCATTCACTTGCCTGATGTCTGGATTGCGTGTCGTACTCATAAACCCACGTCTCGTCTCCAGTAATGATCCTTTTGATGAATGTGGGATCGGATTCAGCCTCGCAAGTCATGTCTTTTGCGACGTCAACACGGTCTCTTTTTTTGCATGAAATCGAGGTCTTTTGGCACCAACTTTGCTGCTACACGACGGAAACCCAAATTATTAACCACAATGTCTTGGGCGGATCCACAGGCAATGTTCAAGTCCTCCGCTATTTCTCTGATGGTTAATTTGCGGTTATTGACCAACATTTCTTTTACTTTATCAATTTTTTCACCGACTTTCGATGTCGATGGTCTGCCACTGCGTTCATCATCTTCGATTGACTCACGACCACTTCTGAACCGCTCGTGCCACTGGTAAACGACCGTTTTTTTTAGAGAATCGTTGCCGAAACACTTTTCCAACATTTCCAACGTCCGTGCGCCACTAAATCCGTTTTTTACGCAAAACTTAATACAAGTTCGTTGTTGCAAATTTAAATCCATTTCTGCAATTGTAAAAAACCGCCAACACACACAGAGATAGATGTACTCTTGGCTACGTAACTTTTGCAAATGTCAAGTTATGACACTAAGATTTAAAGGGAATATCAACAACAGATGTACCAATTTAACAAAAAAACAGAACTCAAATCGGAACGATGGGAGCGCCACACGGTGGTTATTCCGGGAACTCTTTGATCAAGGTAGTATTTGATCATTAATTACTAATTATGAAATATTGTGAATCATTGAAGATCTTATAATAGTGATTTCTTGTTCAATGAAATAATAATCCAAGCTTGTACCTTGTTGTATTCACAATTGCTGCATCAGAGGTTTGGAGTAACTCTTGTGTCAGACTTTAAATGCTGTTTTTTAATACTTCAACCCACAAATTCATTAGAGAGACCCTTTTTAAAGTAAAAAAGTAAGAAAGAAGTATTCCCAAATATCCATTGTCTGGTTTTTACAAGCTTTTCCTTAATTATTGGCAATATAAAATGCACCCATCTCAATGCAAAATATCAAGTACCTTTCTAGAGATAAAATTGTCAGGGTACCTATAATCATTTGTTTATTAAGTGAGTTTTATTTCGATATTTGCAGAGATATCCACCTGTCATTTTGCCTGCGTTTTAATATAACTTTTGGAGCTGTCCTGCATATGGTTTGATAACAAGCAAGGATACTGTTGACCAGTGTCTACGGCGGTGTTTGGACTGACAGTCAAAAGACTTCCATTGAAAAGGATATCAAGTAAGATAAATCTCCAAAGTGATATTGTTATGTGTGTGAGTTATATCAGTGAACATTTTAAGAATATCGTTATCACATGAATTTTTGGAAAGAAAATCACTTCCCAGCACTGTTCTAGAAAGTTATACAAGTTGCTTGTACATTTGAATTTACGTAATTTGCTTGCATAACATTTTTCCTATTTAAAACATTTAATTCATATTGTTATTAGGGTGTGGTATTGTATCTGAATATTTAATGAGGTTAATAGTTAGTTGGGAATCATATTGTTCAATCATGGGTACAAAATTTGTTCCGAATGAGCTCATGTAAGCGGTCCAACAGAATGATGTTGCAAAATTGAGTGAAATATTGAAGAATGAGAACATAGATGTGGGAAACATTTGCTTCATTGCTGAGTGAGCCATGTGATGATCTTAATGGACTGATGCCACTTATGAAAGCTGTTGAATGTGGTCAATATGATATGGTCAAGCTGTTGCTGGCATGTGGAGCTGATGTGAGTCAGTTCACAAGAAACAAGATAAACGCCATCAGCCTGTCCAAGGACCCCGAGATGGTCATGACATTGTTCGAACACAATTGCCTCTTCCCGCACCTGAGAAATGAAGACGAAGAGAAAGAGTTTCAAAGCTTTATCTCTGAGAATGAGAAGCTAAAAGTCTTATTTGAAGAAAGAGATAAGATTCATAACATCTTAAAAGGAAAAGAATTGAATTCCGACGTAAAGGAAATGTTTAAGACCAGGAAGTGGAAATATTAAGTTGACAGTTTGGGTAGCACTGCTTACTATACAGCAGGGATTAATGAGGATTTTGATGCATTGGTCTACCTCATGGATTGCGGTATGTGCCATAGAAGCGAGCATGAGAGAGAAAAGGTGGAAGGTCTAATGAAATTGAAAAATGATAGGTATGAGCGTGCTTTGCCAAGTCTTTACCACCCACTCAAAGGTGTTCACACAATGAAGCTTATGTGTAAGTCACGTTCTTTTGGGGGATCAGCCGACAATGAGGGGCTAAGCAAACGTGTTTTCAGTTTTTTTGAACACTTGGACAAAAATGTGGTGACATCTACGATATTGCAAGTTCTACAGGATATGCCAGATTTGTGGATAGCTTTCGACTTTGACCAGGCAAATGTTCAGAGAATGGGAACTAATTGGAAAGAAGGTGATCGAGGTACAACCCATTTTAAGAGGAAACGGATATGTGTGGGAGCAAAGGAGTGTGATGGATTTGATTTCCTGAGCATCGTCAGTAACCTGGCACATGAACTAATGCACATGGCCATGGGGATTGTGTTCAAGAATGGTGGTCTCCCATACTTTGAGAATGACTCAGATGGAAAGAGTAAATACCAAGACATCTTAAAGAAGACTCTTGAGCCTACAGTATTTGAAAAATGTGATGAAATAATCTAAAAACTCCAGAATTATCCAGACAAGTTACAAAAGTTTGAGTTGATAGTCCGAGTTTCCGAAATGATAGCCAAGTATCTTGGAAATGAAAATGACGGCATTGATCGCTTGGCTGCCCAAATACCAGAACTTCTGTCCTATTACATGAGGCATATACAACCTCATCTTTTGACTTATATGAATGGCATTGGCACAAGCAGCAGGATAACTGAAATGGGCCTAATGGCCTACCAACAATTTCTCACAAGATACAAGGGAGATGAGATATATGTTACCAATGATGTGACATCAGATGTTACAGGCTTTATCAGAAAACACAATATTCTCTTGGTTTTGAAAGCTTCGAGTGAAAAGCTAGCCCAGAGTCATCTAAAGTTATCCTTCAAAAATGCTGGCAAAGCTGAACCTATTTTATCAATTGGAGCTGTTATGAAAAATGTAAGGAATTATTCATAAATGATCTCAAATCAAGGGAAATAGAGACATTAGTAATAACGTGGGATATTGATGCACAGCCAGAGTTCTGCAGAAACAAGAACTGCTGGAAGGAAAGCTGCCCAGGGTACAACTTTGTGGAATTTGAAGGTTGCGTCATCTTTCTAATGGCCTCAAAGTGGCAAATTCTGAAGGATATCCAACCAGTTGCATATGTTTGGACTGACCTCTCAGGAAAAACAAAGGATTATGTCCTGGAAAGGAAAGTTAATATTTGTGGTGAGGCTGTGTCCCTGAGAAAATTGTCCAAGTTAACTCAAGACAAAGGTGATTTGGACAAATTTATGAAGAATCAGTTAGATCCTGTAGACATTGGCTTACTTTTAGGAAAGGAAGTAATATCCTTGGGAAAACCAAAGCATTGGATTGGTCAACAAAAAAATTTAATCTGGAGTCAACCTGGATGTTTTGTACGTCGAAAGTTGAATCAGACTTATGTTGACTTGAATGAAGACCTTTTGAGAACTCATCAAAAAAGTGTCTTTTTTGTGTCAAATGCCAATGTTGAATTTCTAATAAATTTGGGGATAAATAAGGAACACATTGGCAAATGGAATCCGGAAAACTATGATGCTAACCATTGTTGCTATGTTAGTGATCAAGATAGTGATTTGGCAAAAGAGAATGAAATATTTCAGAGCATATTGAACCATCTCCGTGACCGTAAGTCTGATAAATTACTTGTCCACCTAAAGTTTAGACAGAATAAGGCAATACTAATCTCTTCTGAACATTGTACAGAGACTGAAGATGCTGTGTTTGATGCAAAAAAAAGATTCCCCTCTGTACACACCATCAATGAACCACTTGACGAGCCAACGTTTAAAGGGACTGATGTTGTACTAATTGCAGATGATCCTGGGAGTGGTAAATCCATTTACATGAATTTTATTGCAAAAGAGGTTCAGAAGAATAATTCTTGTAAATGGGTTTCATTGATAGATCTAAGTATGGTGGAACTGCAAAATCATCTTTCAAAGCTGTCTGAAAGTGTAAAATCAGAACTGCAATTAAAAGAATGGCTCTTTGAAATGGTAAAAAGTGGGAACTCTGCACTTGAGCAAAAGTTTTTTTATGAATATTGCAAAAGAGAGAATCATGTGGTTGTGCTATTTGATGCATTTGATGAAATCAACCCAAAATATAAACCGAAAATCATTTCATTCATTTTGGGAATCAGGAAATATCTTAGCAATATTAAAATCTTTGTCTCCACACGACTCCAACATAAGAGTGAGCTTGAAAATTCTTTAGATGCAGTTTCCTACCAGTTGTCTCCTTTCACGGAGGAAGATCAGACTATATTCTTGAGTGCATATTGGAATGGACTCCTGCGGACTTTGAACTCAGAGGATAGGAAAAAGGAAATCAAAGACATCAATGCTAACATAAAGAAAATTAACCTTAAGAATAATATCCCAGCAGATTCTGGAATGGATGAAACTTCAACTGATATAAATTTAAGGAAGAAACCTGATATCAAATCAGTGGCATATCATGTATTGAAGCAACACACATTAACTGATGGTCAGGGTAAAATCACAGAATCGCCATTGTATGTACAAATGATTGCAGTTATCATTTTTGAAGATTCGTTTGACATTAAGAAGACTATCAACCTTGCCCATCTTTATCAGAGGTTCTTTAACAGTAAGATGGACATATTTGGACGTGAAAAGGCCCATAATTCAGCCAACTATATGGCTGACAATTTGGTCAAGATGGCTCAGTTGACAGTTAGCAATATACTGGAGAATTTATCTGCAAAAATATTACTCAAAGATGAATCTTATGAAGTGACGAATAAAGCAATTGATAAAGCATTGAAGATAGGTCTACTGACGATCAAAGATGGCACGTATCAATTTGTTCACAGGACATTTGCAGAGTTTTTCTTTGCAAGGCTAATGCTTAGAGATGCCGACAAACCAAAAGTTAGGGAGCTATGGTTAAATCGTGTACTGGTGAATGATATATTTTTCAGAGTCAGACTGCTCCTGGATGACATGTTGTTCCTGTTAGAAGGCGATTCTGATGAACAAATTGATATGATGTTGGAGAAAAAACATCTGATGGAATCAGACACATCTCCTGATGAGTTGTCAAAAGAATTGAAGGTCTCAATCTATGCGTCAATCTATCATTGTCATGGAAACATGTTGCAATATTTTGTTGATTCATTTGGTGAGAATGGGGCCAAATGTATGTTTGAACATTTTGATGAGGACAAGTGGAGAGAGTCATGGGGCAAGGTTATTGATGAGGTATTTGTGATGGTAGCACGGCACGAGGTCCGGTTCCCTAATGCCTTTACTTTTGTAGGTCATTTAATTGTGTGGCATGATGGAATGCCAAAAAAATTCGGTTTGGAATTATTGAGTAAGATGCTCGCCATTACTGAAAAGTTCAACATGCTTGAGGAAATGGAAAGACTTCTTCATGAAAATGGATTTAATTGGTTGCTCCCGTTATATGGAAATTATCATGACTGGAGTTTGGTCTACAATGAAAAAGTTGTCAAATTCCTGATTAAGCATAAAAATATTTTTGCAAAAGTCCTGAAGGAGGAACTTAATCGTTCTGGTAGAAATAATGTCTTTATTAAAATAACAGCAAGAAATCCTGATTTGCTTGGCTATTTATTTGATTCTACGATGGATGAATCGGGCATCTCAATTATTCCCATGCAATATGGTTTCATGTTCAAAGTCTGGATAGAAGCAATAACTAACAATGTCTTTTAACTGACTTTTAATAATAAAACCACTTTGCTTTTCCACGTAAACTTTTTAATTTTTACTACCCAGGTTTCGTCATAACATAACATCATCAGGTAAAAATTGACAAGTCCAACACCGTATATATACATATCTCTGGGCGGAGGGGAAGAGGAGGGAGGAAAGAAAGGATTGGTTGAGCTAAGAAGAGGGGGGGCTAAAAGTCTATGGTTTGACGCGGATAATATTATATAATTAGCTTCGTTTTTCGTTTTAAATATTTTTATTCCGTCAAAGTGAGCAATACATATTATAAAATATACAAAGTTGGCAATGATACAAGATAAGTACAATACAATACGATACGATACAATATTTTGATTATGACAAAATCCCGTTATAGGCCGTAGCCTCTTCGGGTAGGAAAGTTAACAAAACATAAAAGTACAAAAGGTGCGGTTGCATGAAGTCTTAGAAGATGTATCTATAAAATTAACAATCAGTTCGTTCTTCCGGGGTGGCATATGGCCTGGTATTCACCCGAGGGAGTGAGGAAACCCGGAGAAACCCCATTCAGGCCGCCTTAGTACAATGGAATTCCGTGAGGCGGTGCAGAAACGTTAGAAGTCAGAAAGAAGGAATGCAGAAGAAGTAGTACACCTTTGGACCCGTGAAGCGGTGATGTCCTTTGCTGGTAATAGTTACAATTGTAATTACAATATTATACATTTGGTACAGTTGTACATCATCAAAATGCATACTTTACAATAATAAAGATACAGTGACAGAGCAAAATGAAAGACAGAGTGTATTGATATTCCGTGAAGCGGCAGAGGTAATTTAATAGGTATTCTTGATGTGGTTGGAATCGTCTTCGAAGTAGTCCCTCTTCTTGCTGAATACTTCTTTTCTTCTAGAGGCAATCCAGATGAAGCTTCGGGCGGTTGCGGTTAAGAGTATCACGGTATCTGGTAGGTGGACGGTTTATCTGTAAGGAAAGAATGGAGAGAGCCGGCAGATTAATTGGTATATAATTAGCTGGAAGGATATGGTCAATACAATGTTGCAAAAAGCCCACCTGACATCAGATTAGTTGGCAGAGGATTAGGGAAATGATTATGATGAACTGGGAGAACGGCACTTAGTAATTAGTCAGGTGACTCTCAGTAGCGGGCCGGGAGGAGTTGGTACATTGTTGAAAAAGTCTCACTTGGTTTCAGGTGAGCTGGCAGGGGGTGAGGGAAAAAACAATGACGGGGAATGTGAAGGGTAAAGAAAATCGTTGGTCAAAACATCTTCCCCGTAATTCATGTGTTGAAGGATTTCCAACTGCTCCAGCGCATCAAGACGGTACCCTTTCTTCTGAAAATGTAAAAATTCGGGAGTAAAATCGCTGGTGTGGCCACAATCTCTCAAGTGCTTGGGCGAATAGTGATGCGGAGATGTTATTTTTAAAACAAGCTCGGTGTTCCTTTATTCTTGTTTCAAATCTCCTCCCCGTCTGGCCTATGTATATCCGGTTGCAGTCTTTGCAGCGGAGTTCGTATACTCCACTTTTGTGTAGTGGATCAACGTGGTCCTTCGTGTGGCATAACAGGTTGCTTAAATTAGTTTTATTGTGAAAGGCCGGTCTCACTTTTTCCTTTGGAAGAATTCTTTGTACTTTTAATGATAAGTGACCAAGAGAAGGGAATCTCCGCCACTTTGGCTGGTTTTCTGTATATGTGGGTGAACTATATATGGATAACTTGCTACGACTTGCTATATGGATAACTTCCACCAAGTTACGCCAGAAACTGTTTTATTCATCAAGTAACAATGTATTTGAAAATGTTAAGGAAGTGTGGAAATTCATTGGCACAAGAGTGATTGACCAAAGTCAAAAGCTTAACTTCCTCATTGATGAAGACTGGCACAAAAGAACTTCATTGACTATTCCTATTGGAAGAAAAGCAGATGTCTTTGAGTTTGTTTGGAATTTAGCCGATGAATTGATGGATTCGAATCAGAAAAAACAGTGGTTGATGAACAGTTTCACAGAAAATTTTAGGGTGCGTGAAACATATCATTTCCATAAATTTGTTACAAACCTTGAAGGAGATGGGTTCGTTACCGGCGCTGAAATACTTAAACTGTTGCTAGTGGAAGATTACGAAAGAGAGCCATCTCTCGGAGACAATTATCCAAATGGAATATGCAATGCTGTGGTACCCCTCAGAAATCCACTTGAAGAAGATGATTTGCTCAAGGTATTCACTGCACGGAACGATATTTATACTGTAGGAATTACAAGAATATCCACAGAAACTTGTAAATCACATAAAAGTTTATGGGAGGTGGTGGACGAGACGCTCAAGGAAATCAAATCTCATGACAAATACAACCTGGTGGATCCTTTTCAGCCTGACGATAATGGTTATGTTGTGGGGTATAATGACGTGGAGCCTGTGAAATGTGCAAAGTATTTTGTGGCTGCTTTTTATAAGCAGGCTGAGCTAGACAGAAAACAATTATTGTGTTCAAGCAGCTTGTTGAATTGTCTCAAGTACCCTGATCAGATATGCCCAAATGTACTGCATATAGAAGTATTTTGCTTAAGTTCCTTGCTCTTTGGTTACTTACTCAGTATTCTAGTGCATTTCTTACCCAAGGAAGATGTCATCAAACTTCTATTTATGGCTGATTCACAAGGGGATACCATTTTTCATGTAGCTGTTGGGCATTTTAGGTCTGATAAAATATGGGGTAAATTATATGACGTAGCGAGATTGTTCTTGGGTGAGAATGCTCTTTATTTGGTTCATTCAATAGCAAATGACCAGAAGAAATGTGTGCAGGATTTGTGGCTAAAAATTGAGAGATTTTACCGATAATTATCATTTCACAAAACCATCTACTGGTTAACCAATTGGACAATCCAAGCAACATGATTAATTATGTATGTAGCTAAATGTGAACATATGCTACATACATAAGTTCTTAAGTGATGATGTAAGGAATTGTACGTCCCCATGAACTAATTAAATTTAGGATGTGGCATCATTTGCTATTATTAGAATTAAGTTTGGGTATGCTATCAAATTCATTAAAAGTGCTAAACATATTAGAAAAATCAAAAAAAAAGGTACTTCTGAATGAATGAATAACAGTTTAAATTCTGTACATTTATAATTTTACAGTCTCCAATTGTGTTATATTATTTCCTACCTTACTGAATGTTATTATGTTTCCAAACTGTCATTAACGACACACATTTTTTGGTGCAAAATGTTTAAAAGAGGCAATTAAAAAATAGTTTATGTGCAAATATGTATGTTATATACTTTTCATTAATATTTGATTCCATTTACTCATTGTTCTTTGAAATTTTTCTGTCACATAGCCAGTGTTGTTGCTATAGTCATAAGAGAATGATAAGTTGTTGAATTACCTTGTCTATATTGTCAAATTAGTGTAACAAATGTGTTGGAGTATCTCAGAAGAAATAATTGTAATAAGCTTTCACAATAATATTTGCTTCCATTATTCAAATTGGATTTGGGTGAAAGTATGAGCCCCTCAAAATGTTATTCAATTTTATAAAAATGTACTCTTATTTCACCCTATTGTAAGTGATAATGTTGTAATAAAATTATTGTATTGCATGAATTGTAAATATTATTTTTGACATTAAAACTAACTTCTCTGTTGAAAATAAAATATCAAGATTATTATTGTAATCAGTTGGCATTCGAATTGGAATTTTTAATGGTGTTCATTTGAATTCAGTTATACCCCCTGCCCCTCCCATGGACTATAACCTTGACATTATGGAAGGTCTTGTGATATCCGATGACCAATAAAGCTGAGTAATAATAATTGTTCCTGGTAAGGTCACCCATGCCAGATAGGTTCAAGGTTAGGAGCCAGACGAAAGGTAGTCCACGCAGCGTCTGTTCCTCAGTGAGGCGGCTGCAAAGACGACTGACACCAGTGGGACGGCCATTAAGTGATGGTGTCATGTTAAAAAACACTATTGAGGAAGGCAACCGGAACCGCCTCAATTAACATTCCCAAGAAAATAATGGTGGACAACATAGAGAAATTGAGTCCAGGCAACTCCGGGACTCGGCCCAAGGGGCCGTGTGTCGTGCCCAGCAGCGGGGGAGGCAAGGCTTCCGCGGTCGTCATCACATGAAACCCTTGCAGGGAAGAAATAACATCAGGAGGACAGAAGACGCAGAAGAAGACGAAAGTAGATAGAATAGGAACATGGAACGTCAGG
Source organism: Hetaerina titia (assembly GCA_037158775.1). NCBI lineage: Eukaryota > Metazoa > Arthropoda > Insecta > Odonata > Calopterygidae > Hetaerina > Hetaerina titia. Next base: position 4,268,067 of record JAVFHJ010000013.1, on the reverse strand, counting down.
ACAATGCTGAGGACAGGAAAATGAGAGAATGTAAGGGAGAGATGGAAACGGGTAATATGGATGTTCTAGGTCTCTGCGAGGTGAGTTGGAAGGATAGCGGGGATGACTGGAGTGATAATTATAGAGTGATATACATCGGCAGGGACAAGAGCCAGCGAGGGGTTGCCGTAATATTAAATAAAGGGGTAGGAAGATGCTATAATCGCATGTGTTCCTGCAGGGAAACATTTGATAGTAATGGGGGATTGCAATGCGACGGTAGGCAAAGGGAGAGAGGTTGGTGAGGTGCGGGGGTATGGGTTAGGCACGAGGAATGAGCACGGGGAGAAAGCAATTGAATTCTGCAGGAGACAGGGGTTAGTCATCACTAACACATGGTTTAGACACCACAAAAGGCGTAGGTATACATGGAAAATGCCAGGTGACTCAGAAAGGTATCAGCTAGATTATATTATGGTTAGGCACAGGTTTAGGAACAGTGTGATAAATTCGCACAGTTACCCAGGAGCGGATGCGGACTCTGACCACAATTTAGTTGTTATGAAATGTAACATGCGTTTCAAGAAGATAAGGCAAGGGCGTCGGGTTCGGAAATGGAATTTAGAAGCAGTAAATGGATTAACGAGGAAGGAGTATCAGCAGGCTGTAGAGAAAATAATGGATGACGGTATAGAGCTTAGTTTTATCGAAGAAAAATGGTAATGCATCAAGAAAGTTATATCAAAAGCCACAAAAGACACTATAGGAACTCTTAACGGGAAAAGGATAAGGCATGGGTAACAGATGAGATGATTGCAAAGATGGATGAGAGAAGAAGATGGAAAAATGTAAACACAGAGTTAGGCAAAATGAAGTACAAAGAGTTAAACAATAAATTGAGAAGGGCCACAAATAAAGCAAAAGAAGAATGGTGGAAAACGCAATGCGAGGATATGGAAAGTTTAGAGAAGAAGGGTGCTCTATACAGCAAGTTTAAGTTATTATCGGGAAGTAAGAATGCAAGATCTGTGCTAACAGTCAAAGATAAGTGGGGTAAGATAATAGTTGAACTAGGAAAAATCCAAGAGAGATGGAAGGAATATATAGAAACACTGTATGGTAAAGAACCTAGGCCGACAAGGTTAGACATAGAAAAGGAACATGACGTAGAAGAAGCTTAGGTCCAGGCATACTCGACGATGAAATAGAAAGGGCATTAAAGGAGATGAAAGCAAATAAGGCTGTGGGGGTGGACAACATTCCTGCAGAACTATTGAAATGTTTAGGAAAGTGTGGTAAGAAAACTCTATATGGACTGATTCATAGTATCTAAGAGGAAGAAATCTGGCCGGAAGATTTTGTGAGATCAGTGTTAGTTCCTATTTCAAAAAAGGTAAAGGCTACATTAGGTGAGGACTACAGAACAATAAGTTTGATATCCCACGCAGCTAAAGTTATTATCAGGATCATCAACAAAAGGATAGAGAGTAAGGCAAATGATTACTTAGGGGATGATCAGTTTGGGTTAGGATAGGAAGAGGTACGCGTGATGCCATTGCAGTAATGAGATCACTAATCGAGAGGATTATAGAATACAATCAGGACGTATTTGCCTGTTTTACAGATTTCAAAAAAGCATTTGATAGAGTAAATTGGGAAAAATTAATGCTTGTATTGCAGAAAATACGAATGGATTGGAAGGACAGGAGACTGATCCGCAACCTGTAAGTGTCTCATACTGCTCAGGTGCGAGTGGGGAACGGAGAGTCCCGATGGGCAGTGTTAGGAAGAGGTGTAAGGCATGTCCATTATCACCGGTGCTGTTCAACGTAAATGTGGAGGAAATGATTAAAGAGGAATTATGGGAAGAACTGGAGGTAGGAATGAAAGTCGGAGGGGAATTCGTAAAATCGGTTAGGTTTGCTGATGACCAAGCATTAGTTGCTCAATCAGCCAAGGGGTTGCAAGCATTACTGAGTGAATTGGAGGTTCAGTGCGATAAATATGGGATGAGAATCAATATTGATAAAGCAAAGGTTATGCGATTTTCCAGAAAGAAAAAGGCTAAGCTAAATATTAAAATAGGCGGGGAAAAAATAGAGCATGTAGAACAGTTTACATATCTCGGAAGTGTTTTGGACCAATACGGTCAAAGTGGTAGGGACGTAAGGAGAAGAATTGCAATGCTACGCAAGGAGGGTTTCTCAAGGAGGAGGGAGTTGATGACGGGGACGTTGAGTAGGGAGGTTGATCACCTAAAAAGAAATATATATTTCTACCATATAAGTTTATTTATTTGCCTTACACATATATATGTATCTTCTTTTAAATTTTATATAAAAGAGCACTTTCCAGATTCTTTGATACCTTTAGTGATGGAAGTGTTAATAGAATACTTTTTTATTTGGCACTGTTACATTTGAAGTTGCACAGCAAATAAAAAGTACAAATGCAGCTTTTTTTATCATTAATTTTTGGCTTTGATTTTTTTTTGGTGACCGTACCAAGAGAAACAGCAGTTTATATTCATTAAAAGACAACCATTGTGGGTTTGGAAAAAAGAACTGCTTCCCAACTTTCTCCCTGTTCACTCTACAACATGTCTCAATCATGGTATTCACTAAAATAGTTTACAAACCCAGCACAAAAAAAATGTCTCTCCTCACATTAATGAAGACTTTAAAAGGACTGTTGTGGGCAGCAATATGACCAATGAAGCCCTGGATTTACCAAATAAGGGATATATATATATATGTATATATATATATATATATATATATATATATATATATATATATATATATATATATATATATATATATATATATATATATGTGTGTGTGTGTGTACAATAAGCAGCAGCAGCAATTAGGGAATTCATATACATATACATATAAAAGACACATCAACATCAACACACAGCAAGAGAACACATAAAAGGAACACTCACACCTAATATCTTAATAATTTCGACAGACTTGAACTCCGTCTTCTTCAGAAGAACTTATCTTCTGAAGAAGGCAGAGTTCAAGTCCATCGAAATTATCAAGATATTGCGTGTGAGTGTTCCTTTTATGTGTTCTCGTGCTGTGTATTGCTGTCTAAGTCTTTTGCTCAACACTTCTGTGTTACTTCGAAGAAATCATCTACATATATATATATATATATATATATATATATATATATATATATATATATATATATATGTACAAACACTAACACAAAAAACACTACACACATAGAAACATAAAAGAAGGACACTTACATTGGATATTTACGTTTCGACGGCACGGCCGTCGTCATCAGAATCTATATATATATATATGTAGATATACACAAATATATATGTTTCTATATGTGTGTGTGTTTATATATATATATATATATACACACTTTTTTGGAAAACCCACAAACGTGTAATGTAAATTCACTGATAGTCATAACAAACACAGAAACCAAAACACAAAAGAGGAAAAACTCACTGGTTCTCGAATTTTCGGTGGTCCAACCACCTTTCTCAAGAGGAATTAGGAACAGAACTGTTCTGAACTGTTCCACATGGTAACAGAATTACAACTGAATACTTTGTTACACCACAAGCTTTGAGCACTACACTCATACAATACGTCTAGCGCAGTTCCTGGAGTATTTCTCCTCTCCTATAAAAAATGGGAGATTTACCATCGCTTTTATGACTTTAATCTTTTGTCTTTTTCATAGAAAAAACCATTTGAATTGTAACATTATAACACATTAATGTCGAACATCATATTCATCCATAAATCAATTTCATCACTGTATCACTGCCCATTAGAGCATTGATTCGCGTAACATGAAGCATTTTTCCCTCCTTTTTTGAGTTAGCACTTCAAAACACCATGAAAATGCTTTAGTAATCTCCTTAGACACCATAAATTGCATTCGTTAACAATTTTTGTTTAAGACGTCCACAAAACAACTCATTTGCATATCTTAACTGTCTGGGATCTTGAAAATGTTAAAACTATTTCAATTGAAATGTTGTTAGTAACCGCAAAAAAGAGGTCTATTTATGCGCGAACTGGTGCACCATCTGTCGGCCATTACGCACCTACTTCTTGTGCCAGTTGCCTGAGAGTCTGTGCTCGGCGAATTGTGGAACTATGCGCATTGTGCCAGTTAGGCTAGTTTCTTTTTGTCCTTGTTTTTGCTGTTTGTCGAAATTGAAGAAATCAATGAGCAACGAATCAGCATATCAAGTATGTCCTTAACGATCATTGTCCGAATGATAGCTGATGAACTGAATTTAAGAAAATGAATGGTAAACACTACTGTTTGAAACTGAACATATGATGGATGGATCCTTGGACCATTGACAACACAGACCTACAAAAAAAAATTTTTTTTTGGTGCCGGGAATCTTGTGTGATGATTTTAACTATATTTATAGAGCAGAATCCAAATATGAAATCCGTTTTTATTTAACAGCTCTACTTTTTTAGATATGGCACATCTTACGATTAGTTGTTTTAATATTTGATATATTCCGGAAAATAATTTTCAAAGTTAAATAAATCTATAAGTATACTAATTTATAACCACTCTGCGGTGTTCCTTTTATTTTCAATAAACTGTCAAGAAGTTTTATGTATATTTCTATATTGTAGCCTAATGAGATTACTTATAATAATGTAGGCTTACATTATTATAATATTCCCATATCATCATGTAGATGATTTTTTACGTAAGTAACAACATATCTATATCCTGAAAACTATAGCTGAGAGGAAAAAACTAGTGTCATAATTGGATTCAGCACCCCAATTATTCTTTAAATGGACATTATAAGCTCCGGCACCAAAACCACTGTTGGCCTGTGTTATTAATATAATATTTCCATATCATCATGCAGAAGATTTTTTTACGTAATTAACAACATATCTATATCTTGCAAACTATAGCTGATAGGAAAAAACTAGTGTCATAATTGGATTCAGCACCCCAATTATTCTTTAAATCGACATTATAAGCTCCGGCACCAAAACCACTGTTGGCCTGTGTTATTAATATAATATTTCCATATCATCATGCAGAAGATTTTTTTACGTAATTAACAACATATCTATATCTTGAAAACTATAGCTGATAGGAAAAAACTAGCGTCATAATTGGATTCAGCACCCCAATTATTCTTTAAATCGACATTATAAGCTCCGGCACCAAAACCACTGTTGGCCTGTGTTATTAATATAATATTTCCATATCATCATGCAGAAGATTTTTTTACGTAATTAACAACATATCTATATCTTGCAAACTATAGCTGATAGGAAAAAACTAGTGTCATAATTGGATTCAGCACCCCAATTATTCTTTAAATGGACATTATAAGCTCCGGCACCAAAACCACTGTTGGCCTGTGTTATTAATATAATATTTCCATATCATCATGCAGAAGATTTTTTTACGTAAGTAACAACATATCTATATCTTGAAAACTATAGCTAATAGGAAAAAACTAGTGTCATAATTGGATTCAGCACCCCAATTATTCTTTAAATCGACATTATAAGCTCCGGCACCAAAACCACTGTTGGCCTGTGTTATTAATATAATATTCCCATATCATCATGTAGAAGATTTTTTTACGTAATTAACAACATATCTATATCTTGCAAACTATAGCTGATAGGAAAAAACTAGTGTCATAATTGGATTCAGCACCCCAATTATTCTTTAAATCGACATTATAAGCTCCGGCACCAAAACCACTGTTGGCCTGTGTTATTAATATAATATTTCCATATCATCATGTAGAAGATTTTTTTACGTAATTAACAACATATCTATATCTTGCAAACTATAGCTGATAGGAAAAAACTAGTGTCATAATTGGATTCAGCACCCCAATTATTCTTTAAATCGACATTATAAGCTCCGGCACCAAAACCACTGTTGGCCTGTGTTATTAATATAATATTTCCATATCATCATGCAGAAGATTTTTTTACGTAAGTAACAACATATCTATATCTTGAAAACTATAGATGATAGGAAAAAACTAGTGTCATAATTGGATTCAGCACCCCAATTATTCTTTAAATCGACATTATAAGCTCCGGCACCAAAACCACTGTTGGCCTGTGTTATTAATATAATATTTCCATATCATCATGCAGAAGATTTTTTTACGTAAGTAACAACATATCTATATCTTGCAAACTATAGCTGATAGGAAAAAACTAGTGTCATAATTGGATTCAGCACCCCAATTATTCTTTAAATCGACATTATAAGCTCCGGCACCAAAACCACTGTTGGCCTGTGTTATTAATATAATATTTCCATATCATCATGCAGAAGATTTTTTTACGTAATTAACAACATATCTATATCTTGCAAACTATAGCTGATAGGAAAAAACTAGTGTCATAATTGGATTCAGCACCCCAATTATTCTTTAAATCGACATTATAAGCTCCGGCACCAAAACCACTGTTGGCCTGTGTTATTAATATAATATTTCCATATCATCATGCAGAAGATTTTTTTACGTAAGTAACAACATATCTATATCTTGAAAACTATAGATGATAGGAAAAAACTAGTGTCATAATTGGATTCAGCACCCCAATTATTCTTTAAATCGACATTATAAGCTCCGGCACCAAAACCACTGTTGGCCTGTGTTATTAATATAATATTTCCATATCATCATGTAGAAGATTTTTTTACGTAATTAACAACATATCTATATCTTGCAAACTATAGCTGATAGGAAAAAACTAGTGTCATAATTGGATTCAGCACCCCAATTATTCTTTAAATCGACATTATAAGCTCCGGCACCAAAACCACTGTTGGCCTGTGTTATTAATATAATATTTCCATATCATCATGCAGAAGATTTTTTTACGTAATTAACAACATATCTATATCTTGAAAACTATAGATGATAGGAAAAAACTAGTGTCATAATTGGATTCAGCACCCCAATTATTCTTTAAATCGACATTATAAGCTCCGGCACCAAAACCACTGTTGGCCTGTGTTATTAATATAATATTTCCATATCATCATGCAGAAGATTTTTTTACGTAAGTAACAACATATCTATATCTTGAAAACTATAGCTGATAGGAAAAAACTAGTGTCATAATTGGATTCAGCACCCCAATTATTCTTTAAATCGACATTATAAGCTCCGGCACCAAAACCACTGTTGGCCTGTGTTATTAATATAATATTTCCATATCATCATGTAGAAGATTTTTTTACGTAATTAACAACATATCTATATCTTGCAAACTATAGCTGATAGGAAAAAACTAGTGTCATAATTGGATTCAGCACCCCAATTATTCTTTAAATCGACATTATAAGCTCCGGCACCAAAACCACTGTTGGCCTGTGTTATTAATATAATATTTCCATATCATCATGTAGAAGATTTTTTTACGTAATTAACAACATATCTATATCTTGCAAACTATAGCTGATAGGAAAAAACTAGTGTCATAATTGGATTCAGCACCCCAATTATTCTTTAAATCGACATTATAAGCTCCGGCACCAAAACCACTGTTGGCCTGTGTTATTAATATAATATTTCCATATCATCATGTAGAAGATTTTTTTACGTAATTAACAACATATCTATATCTTGCAAACTATAGCTGATAGGAAAAAACTAGTGTCATAATTGGATTCAGCACCCCAATTATTCTTTAAATCGACATTATAAGCTCCGGCACCAAAACCACTGTTGGCCTGTGTTATTAATATAATATTTCCATATCATCATGCAGAAGATTTTTTTACGTAAGTAACAACATATCTATATCTTGCAAACTATAGCTGATAGGAAAAAACTAGTGTCATAATTGGATTCAGCACCCCAATTATTCTTTAAATCGACATTATAAGCTCCGGCACCAAAACCACTGTTGGCCTGTGTTATTAATATAATATTTCCATATCATCATGTAGAAGATTTTTTTACGTAATTAACAACATATCTATATCTTGCAAACTATAGCTGATAGGAAAAAACTAGTGTCATAATTGGATTCAGCACCCCAATTATTCTTTAAATCGACATTATAAGCTCCGGCACCAAAACCACTGTTGGCCTGTGTTATTAATATAATATTTCCATATCATCATGCAGAAGATTTTTTTACGTAATTAACAACATATCTATATCTTGAAAACTATAGATGATAGGAAAAAACTAGTGTCATAATTGGATTCAGCACCCCAATTATTCTTTAAATCGACATTATAAGCTCCGGCACCAAAACCACTGTTGGCCTGTGTTATTAATATAATATTTCCATATCATCATGCAGAAGATTTTTTTACGTAATTAACAACATATCTATATCTTGCAAACTATAGCTGATAGGAAAAAACTAGTGTCATAATTGGATTCAGCACCCCAATTATTCTTTAAATCGACATTATAAGCTCCGGCACCAAAACCACTGTTGGCCTGTGTTATTAATATAATATTTCCATATCATCATGCAGAAGATTTTTTTACGTAATTAACAACATATCTATATCTTGAAAACTATAGATGATAGGAAAAAACTAGCGTCATAATTGGATTCAGCACCCCAATTATTCTTTAAATCGACATTATAAGCTCCGGCACCAAAACCACTGTTGGCCTGTGTTATTAATATAATATTTCCATATCATCATGCAGAAGATTTTTTTACGTAATTAACAACATATCTATATCTTGAAAACTATAGATGATAGGAAAAAACTAGCGTCATAATTGGATTCAGCACCCCAATTATTCTTTAAATCGACATTATAAGCTCCGGCACCAAAACCACTGTTGGCCTGTGTTATTAATATAATATTTCCATATCATCATGCAGAAGATTTTTTTACGTAATTAACAACATATCTATATCTTGCAAACTATAGCTGATAGGAAAAAACTAGTGTCATAATTGGATTCAGCACCCCAATTATTCTTTAAATCGACATTATAAGCTCCGGCACCAAAACCACTGTTGGCCTGTGTTATTAATATAATATTTCCATATCATCATGTAGAAGATTTTTTTACGTAATTAACAACATATCTATATCTTGCAAACTATAGCTGATAGGAAAAAACTAGTGTCATAATTGGATTCAGCACCCCAATTATTCTTTAAATCGACATTATAAGCTCCGGCACCAAAACCACTGTTGGCCTGTGTTATTAATATAATATTTCCATATCATCATGCAGAAGATTTTTTTACGTAATTAACAACATATCTATATCTTGCAAACTATAGCTGATAGGAAAAAACTAGTGTCATAATTGGATTCAGCACCCCAATTATTCTTTAAATCGACATTATAAGCTCCGGCACCAAAACCACTGTTGGCCTGTGTTATTAATATAATATTTCCATATCATCATGCAGAAGATTTTTTTACGTAATTAACAACATATCTATATCTTGCAAACTATAGCTGATAGGAAAAAACTAGTGTCATAATTGGATTCAGCACCCCAATTATTCTTTAAATCGACATTATAAGCTCCGGCACCAAAACCACTGTTGGCCTGTGTTATTAATATAATATTTCCATATCATCATGCAGAAGATTTTTTTACGTAATTAACAACATATCTATATCTTGCAAACTATAGCTGATAGGAAAAAACTAGCGTCATAATTGGATTCAGCACCCCAATTATTCTTTAAATCGACATTATAAGCTCCGGCACCAAAACCACTGTTGGCCTGTGTTATTAATATAATATTTCCATATCATCATGCAGAAGATTTTTTTACGTAAGTAACAACATATCTATATCTTGAAAACTATAGCTAATAGGAAAAAACTAGTGTCATAATTGGATTCAGCACCCCAATTATTCTTTAAATCGACATTATAAGCTCCGGCACCAAAACCACTGTTGGCCTGTGTTATTAATATAATATTCCCATATCATCATGTAGAAGATTTTTTTACGTAATTAACAACATATCTATATCTTGCAAACTATAGCTGATAGGAAAAAACTAGTGTCATAATTGGATTCAGCACCCCAATTGTTCTTTAAATCAACATTAAAAGTTACGGCACCAAAAACACTGTTGGCCTGTGTTATTAATATAATATTTCCATATCATCATGCAGAAGATTTTTTTACGTAAGTAACAACATATCTATATCTTGAAAACTATAGATGATAGGAAAAAACTAGCGTCATAATTGGATTCAGCACCCCAATTATTCTTTAAATCGACATTATAAGCTCCGGCACCAAAACCACTGTTGGCCTGTGTTATTAATATAATATTTCCATATCATCATGCAGAAGATTTTTTTACGTAAGTAACAACATATCTATATCTTGAAAACTATAGATGATAGGAAAAAACTAGTGTCATAATTGGATTCAGCACCCCAATTATTCTTTAAATCGACATTATAAGCTCCGGCACCAAAACCACTGTTGGCCTGTGTTATTAATATAATATTTCCATATCATCATGCAGAAGATTTTTTTACGTAATTAACAACATATCTATATCTTGAAAACTATAGATGATAGGAAAAAACTAGCGTCATAATTGGATTCAGCACCCCAATTATTCTTTAAATCGACATTATAAGCTCCGGCACCAAAACCACTGTTGGCCTGTGTTATTAATATAATATTTCCATATCATCATGCAGAAGATTTTTTTACGTAAGTAACAACATATCTATATCTTGAAAACTATAGATGATAGGAAAAAACTAGCGTCATAATTGGATTCAGCACCCCAATTATTCTTTAAATCGACATTATAAGCTCCGGCACCAAAACCACTGTTGGCCTGTGTTATTAATATAATATTTCCATATCATCATGCAGAAGATTTTTTTACGTAATTAACAACATATCTATATCTTGAAAACTATAGATGATAGGAAAAAACTAGCGTCATAATTGGATTCAGCACCCCAATTATTCTTTAAATCGACATTATAAGCTCCGGCACCAAAACCACTGTTGGCCTGTGTTATTAATATAATATTTCCATATCATCATGCAGAAGATTTTTTTACGTAAGTAACAACATATCTATATCTTGAAAACTATAGATGATAGGAAAAAACTAGCGTCATAATTGGATTCAGCACCCCAATTATTCTTTAAATCGACATTATAAGCTCCGGCACCAAAACCACTGTTGGCCTGTGTTATTAATATAATATTTCCATATCATCATGCAGAAGATTTTTTTACGTAAGTAACAACATATCTATATCTTGAAAACTATAGATGATAGGAAAAAACTAGTGTCATAATTGGATTCAGCACCCCAATTATTCTTTAAATCGACATTATAAGCTCCGGCACCAAAACCACTGTTGGCCTGTGTTATTAATATAATATTTCCATATCATCATGTAGAAGATTTTTTTACGTAATTAACAACATATCTATATCTTGCAAACTATAGCTGATAGGAAAAAACTAGTGTCATAATTGGATTCAGCACCCCAATTATTCTTTAAATCGACATTATAAGCTCCGGCACCAAAACCACTGTTGGCCTGTGTTATTAATATAATATTTCCATATCATCATGCAGAAGATTTTTTTACGTAATTAACAACATATCTATATCTTGCAAACTATAGCTGATAGGAAAAAACTAGTGTCATGATTGGATTCAGCACCCCAAGTGTTCCTTAAATCAGCATTAAAAGCTCCGGCACCAAAACCACTGTTGGCCTATGTTATTAATATAATATTCCCATATCATCATGTAGAAGATTTTTTTACGTAAGTAACAACATATCTATATCTTGAAAACTATAGCTGATAGGAAAAAACTAGTGTCATAATTGGATTCAGCACCCCAATTATTCTTTAAATCGACATTATAAGCTCCGGCACCAAAACCACTGTTGGCCTGTGTTATTAATATAATATTCCCATATCATCATGTAGAAGAATTTTTTACGTAAGTAACAACATATCTTTATCTTGAAAACTATAGCTGATAGGAAAAAAAACTAGTGTCATAATTGGATTCAGCACCCCAAGTGTTCCTTAAATCAGCATTAAAAGCTCCGGCACCAAAACCACTGTTGGCCTGTGTTATTAATATAATATTCCCATATCATCATGTAGAAGATTTTTTTACGTAAGTAAAAACATATCTTTATAACTATAGCTGATTGGAAAAAAAACTAGTGTCATAATTGGATTCAGCACCCAAAAAGTTCTTTAAATCAGCATTAAAAGCTCCGGCACCAAAACCACTGTTGGCCTGTGTTATTAATATAATATTCCCATATCATCATGTAGAAGATTTATTTACGTAAGTAACAACATATCTTTATAACTATAGCTAATTGGAAAAAAAAACTAGTGTCATAATTGGATTCAGCACCCAAAAAGTTCTTTAAATCAGCATTAAAAGCTCCGGCACCAAAACCACTGTTGGCCTGTGTTATTAATATAATATTCCCATATCATCATGTAGAAGATTTTTTTACGTAAGTAACCACATATCTTGAAAGCTCTAGCTGATAGGAAAAAAACTAGTGTCATAAATGGATTCAGCACCCCAATTGTTCTTTAAATCAGCATTAAAAGCTCCAGCACCAAGACCACTGTTGGCCTGTGTTATTAATATAATATTCCCATATCATCATGTAGAAGATTTTTTTACGTAAGTAACCACATATCTTGAAAGCTATAGCTGATAGGAAAAAAAACTAGTGTCATAAATGGATTCAGCACCCCGATTGTTCTTTAAATCAGCATTAAAAGCTCCAGCACCAAGACCACTGTTGGCCTGTGTTAATAATATAATATTCCCATATCATCATGTAGAAGATTTTTTTACGTAAGTAACAACATATCTTTATCTTGAAAACTATAGCTGATAGGAAAAAAAACTAGTGTCATAATTGGATTCAGCACCTTAAGTGTTCCTTAAATCAGCATTAAAAGCTCCGGCACCAAAACCACTGTTGGCCTGTGTTATTAATATAATATTCCCATATCATCATGTAGAAGACTTTTTTACGTAAGTAACAACATATCTTTATCTTGAAAACTATAGCTGATAGGAAAAAAAACTAGTGTCATAATTGGATTCAGCACCCCAAGTGTTCCTTAAATCAGCATTAAAAGCTCCGGCACCAAAACCACTGTTGGCCTGTGTTATTAATATAATATTCCCATATCATCATGTAGAAGATTTTTTTACGTAAGTAACAACATATCTTTATAACTACAGCTGATTGGAAAAAAAACTAGTTACATAATTGGATTACGGACCCCAATCGTTCTTTAAATCAGCATTAAAAGCTCCGGCACCAAAACCACTGTTGGCCTGTGTTATTAATATAATATTCCCATATCATCATGTAGAAGATTTTTTTACGTAAGTAACATCATATCTATATCTTACAAACTATAGCTGATAGGAAAAAAACTAGTGTCATAATTAGATTCAACACCACAATTGTTCTTTAAATCAGCATTAAAAGCTCCGGCACCAAAATCACTATTGGCCTATGTTATCAATATAATATTCCCATATAATCATGTAGAAGATTTTTTTACGTAAGTAACAACATGTCTATATCTTGAAAACTATAGCTGATAGGAAAAAACTAGTGTCATAATTGGATTCAGCACCCCAAGTGTCTTTAAATCAGCATTAAAAGCTCCGGCACCAAAACCACTATTGGCCTGTGTTATCAATATAATAATCCCATATAATCATGTAGAAGATTCTTTTACGTAAGTAACAATATGTCTATATCTTGAAAACTATAGCTGATAGGAAAAAACTAGTGTCATAATTGGATTCAGCACCCCAAGTGTTCTTTAAATCAGCATTAAAAGGTCCGGCACCAAAACCATTGTTGGCCTGTGTTATCAATATAATATTCCCATATCATCATGTAGAAGATTTTTTACGTAAGTAACAACATATCTATATCTTGAAAACTATAGGTGATAGGAAAAAACTAGTGTCATAATTGGATTCAGCACCACAATTGTTCTTTAAATCAGCATTAAAAGCTCCGGCACCAAAATCAATATTGGCCTATGTTATCAATATAATATTCCCATATAATCATGTAAAAGATTCTTTTACGTAAGTAACAACATGTCTATATCTTGAAAACTATAGCTGATAGGAAAAAACTAGTGTCATAATTGGATTCAGCACCCCAAGTGTTCCTTAAATCAGCATTAAAAGCTCCGGCACCAAAACCACTGTTGGCCTGTGTTATCAATATAATATTCCCATTTCATCATGTAGAAGATTTTTTTACGTAAGTAACAACATATCTATATCTTGAAAACTATAGGTGATAGGAAAAAACTAGTGTCATAATTGGATTCAGCACCCCAATCGTTCTTTAAATCGATATTATAAGCTCCGGCACCAAAACCACTGTTGGCCTGTGTTATCAATATAATATTCCCATATCATCATGTAGAAGATTTTTTTACGTAAGTAACAACATATCTATATCTTGAAAACTATAGCTGATAGGAAGAAAAACTAGTGTCATAATTGGATTCAGCACCCCAAGTGTTCCTTAAATCAGCATTAAAAGCTTTGGCACCAAAACCACAGTTGGCCTGTGTTATTAATAAATTATTCCCATATCATCATGTAGAAGATTTTTTTACGTAAGTAACAACATATCTATATCTTGAAAACTATAGGTGATAGGAAAAAACTAGTGTCATGATTGGATTCAGCACCCCAAGTGTTCCTTAAATCAGCATTAAAAGCTCCGGCACCAAAACCACTGTTGGCCTGTGTTATTAATATAATATTCCCATATCATCATGTAGAAGATTTTTTTACGTAAGTAACAACATATCTATATCTTGAAAACTATAGCTGATAGGAAAAAAACTAGTGTCATAATTGGATTCAGCACCCCAATTATTCTTTAAATCGACATTATAAGCTCCGGCACCAAAACCACTGTTGGCCTGTGTTATTAATATAATATTCCCATATCATCATGTAGAAGAATTTTTTACGTAAGTAACAACATATCTTTATCTTGAAAACTATAGCTGATAGGAAAAAAAACTAGTGTCATAATTGGATTCAGCACCCCAAGTGTTCCTTAAATCAGCATTAAAAGCTCCGGCACCAAAACCACTGTTGGCCTGTGTTATTAATATAATATTCCCATACCATCATGTAGAAGATTTTTTTACGTAAGTAAAAAACATATCTTTAAACTATAGCTGATTGGAAAAAAAACTAGTGTCATAATTGGATTCAGCACCCAAAAAGTTCTTTAAATCAGCATTAAAGCTCCGGCACCAAAACCACTGTTGGCCTGTGTTATTAATATAATATTCCCATATCATCATGTAGAAGATTTTTTTACGTAAGTAACACATATCTCTATAACTATAGCTGATTGGAAAAAAACTAGTGTCATAATTGGATTCAGCACCCAAAAAGTTCTTTAAATCAGCATTAAAAGCTCCGGCACCAAAACCACTGTTGGCCTGTGTTATTAATATAATATTCCCATATCATCATGTAGAAGATTTTTTTACGTAAGTAACCACATATCTTGAAAGCTATAGCTGATAGGAAAAAAACTAGTGTCATAAATGGATTCAGCACCCAATTGTTCTTTAAATCAGCATTAAAAGCTCCAGCACCAAGAACCACTGTTGGCCTGTGTTATTAATATAATATTCCCATATCATCATGTAGAAGATTTTTTTACGTAAGTAACCACATATCTTGAAAGCTATAGCTGATAGGAAAAAAAACTAGTGTCATAAATGGATTCAGCACCCCGATTGTTCTTTAAATCAGCATTAAAAGCTCCAGCACCAAGACCACTGTTGGCCTGTGTTAATAATATAATATTCCCATATCATCATGGTAGAAGATTTTTTTACGTAAGTAACCACATATCTTGAAAGCTATAGCTGATAGGAAAAAAACTAGTGTCATGAATGGATTCAGCACCCCAATTGTTCTTTAAATCAGCATTAAAAGCTCCAGCACCAAGACCACTGTTGGCCTGTGTTATTAATATAATATTCCCATATCATCATGTAGAAGATTTTTTTACGTAAGTAACAACATATCTATATCGTGAAAAACTATAGCTGATAGGTAAAAAAACTAGTGTCATAATTGGATTCAGCACCCCAAGGGTTCCTTAAATCAGCATTAAAAGCTCCGGCACCAAAAACCACTGTTGGCCTGTGTTATTAATATAATATTCCCATATCATCATATAGATGATTTTTTTACGTAAGTAACAACATATCTTTATAACTATAGATTGGAAAAAAAACTAGTGTCATAATTGGATTCAGCACCCAAAAAGTTCTTTAAATCAGCATTAAAAGCTCCGGCAACCAAAACCACTGTTGGCCTGTGTTATTAATATAATATTCCCATATCATCAAGTAGAAGATTTTTTTACGTAAGTAACAACATATCCTTATAACTATAGCTGATTGGAAAAAAAAACTAGTGTCATAATTGGATTCAGCACCCAAAAAGTTCTTTAAATCAGCATTAAAAGCTCCGGCACCAAAACCACTGTTGGCCTGTGTTATTAATATAATATTCCCATATCATCATGTAGAAGATTTTTTTACGTAAGTAACAACATATCTACATCTTGCAAACTATAGCTGATAGGAAAAAAACTAGTGTCATAATTAGATTCAGCACCACAATTGTTCTTTAAATCAGCATTAAAAGCTCCGGCACCAAAATCACTATTGGCCTATGTTATCAATATAATATTCCCATATAATCATGTAGAAGATTTTTTTACGTAAGTAACAACATGTCTATATCTTGAAAACTATAGCTGATAGGAAAAAACTAGTGTCATAATTGGATTCAGCACCCCAAGTGTTCTTTTAATCAGCATTAAAAGCTCCGGCACCAAAATCACTATTGGCCTATGTTATCAATATAATAATCCCATATAATCATGTAGAAGATTCTTTTACGTAAGTAACAACATATCTATATCTTGCAAACTATAGCTGATAGGAAAAAAACTAGTGTCATAATTGGATTCAGCACCACAATTGTTCTTTAAATCAGCATTAAAAGCTCCGGCACCAAAATCACTATTGGCCTATGTTATCAATATAATATTCCCATATAATCATGTAGAATATTTTTTTACGTAAGTAACAACATGTCTATATCTTGAAAACTATAACTGATAGGAAAAAACTAGTGTCATAATTGGATTCAGCACCCCAAGTGTTCCTTAAATCAGCATTAAAAGCTCCGGCACCAAAACCACTGTTGGCCTGTTTTATTAATATTATATTCCCATATCATCATGAAGAAGATTTTTTTTACGTAAGTAACAACATATCTTTATAACTATAGCTGATTGGAAAAAAAACTAGTGTCATAATTGGATTCAGCACCCAAAAAGTTCTTTTAAATCAGCATTAAAAGCTCCGGCACCAAAACCACTGTTGGCCTGTGTTATTAATATAATATTCCCATATCATCATGTAGAAGATTTTTTTACGTAAGTAACAACATATCTATATCTTGAAAACTATAGCTGATAGGAAGAAAAACTAGTGTCATAATTGGATTCAGCACCCAAAAAGTTCTTTAAATCAGCATTAAAAGCTCCGGCACACCAAAACCACTGTTGGCCTGTGTTATTAATATAATATTCCCATATCATCATGTAGAAGATTTTTTTACGTAAGTAACCACATATCTTGAAAATTATAGCTGATAGGAAAAAAACTAGTGTCATAAATGGATTCAGCACCCCAATTGTTCTTTAAATCAGCATTAAAAGCTCCAGCACCAAGACCACTGCTGGCCTGTGTTACTAATATAATATTCCCATATCATCATGTAGAAGATTTTTTTACGTAAGTAACCAAATATCTTGAAAGCTATAGCTGATAGGAAAAAAAACTAGTGTCATAAATTGATTCAGCACCCCAATTGTTCTTTAAATCAGCATTAAAAGCTCCAGCACCAAGACCACTGTTGGCCTGTGTTATTAATATAATATTCCCATATCATCATGTAGAAGATTTTTTTACGTAAGTAACAACATATCTTGAAAATTAAAGCTGATAGGAAAAAAAACCAGTGTCATAAATGGATTCAGCACCCCAAGTGTTCTTTAAAAACAGCATTAAAAAGCTCCGGCATCAAAACCACTGTTGGCCTGTGTTATTAATATAATATTCCCATATCATCATGTAGAAGATTTTTTTACGTAAGTAACAACATATCTACATCTTGCAAACTATAGCTGATAGGAAAAAAACTAGTGTCATAATTAGATTCAGCACCACAATTTGTTCTTTAAATCAGCATTAAAAGCTCCGGCACCAAAATCACTATTGGCCTATGTTATCAATATAATATTCCCATATAATCATGTAGAAGATTTTTTTACGTAAGTAACAAACATGTCTATATCTTGAAAACTATAGCTGATAGGAAAAAACTAGTGTCATAATTGGATTCAGCACCCCAAGTGTTCTTTTAATCAGCATTAAAAGCTCCGGCACCAAAATCACTATTGGCCTATGTTATCAATATAATAATCCCATATAATCATGTAGAAGATTCTTTTACGTAAGTAACAACATATCTATATCTTGCAAACTATAGCTGATAGGAAAAAAACTAGTGTCATAATTGGATTCAGCACCACAATTGTTCTTTAAATCAGCATTAAAAGCTCCGGCACCAAAATCACTATTGGCCTATGTTATCAATATAATATTCCCATATAATCATGTAGAATATTTTTTTACGTAAGTAACAACATGTCTATATCTTGAAAACTATAACTGATAGGAAAAAACTAGTGTCATAATTGGATTCAGCACCCCAAGTGTTCCATAAATCAGCATTAAAAGCTCCGGCACCAAAACCACTATTGGCCTGTGTTATCAATATAATAATCCCATATAATCATGTAGAAGATTCTTTTACGTAAGTAACAACATGTCTTTATCTTGAAAACTATAGCTGATAGGAAAAAACTAGTGTCATAATTGGATTCAGCACCCCAATCGTTCTTTAAATCGATATTATAAGCTCCGGCACCAAAACCACTGTTGGCCTGTGTTATCAATATAATATTCCCATATCATCATGTAGAAGATTTTTTTACGTTAGTAACAACATATCTATATCTTGAAAACTATAGCTGATAGGAAGAAAAACTAGTGTCATAATTGGATTCAGCACCCCAAGTGTTCCTTAAATCAGCATTAAAAGCTTTGGCACCAAAACCACTGTTGGCCTGTGTTATTAATAAAATATTCCCAGATCATCATGTAGAAGATTTTTTTACGTAAGTAACAACATATCTATATCTTGAAAACTATTGCTGATAGGAAAAAAAACTAGTGTCATAATTGGATTCAGCACCCCAACTGTTCCTTAAATCAGCATTAAAAGCTCCGGCACCAAAACCACTGTTGCCCTGTGTTATTAATATAATATTCCCATATCATCATGTAGAAGATTTTTTTACGTAAGTAACAACATATCTTGAAAACTATAGCTGATAGGAAAAAAACTAGTGTCATAAATGGATTCAGCACCCCAATTGTTCTTTAAATCAGCATTAAAAGCTCCAGCACCAAGACCACTGTTGGCCTGTGTTATTAATATAATATTCCCATATCATCATGTAGAAGATTTTTTTACGTAAGTAACAACATATCTTGAAAACTATAGCTGATAGGAAAAAAACTAGTGTCATAAATGGATTCAGCACCCCAATTGTTCTTTAAATCAGCATTAAAAGCTCCAGCACCAAGACCACTGTTGGCCTGTGTTATTAATATAATATTCCCATATCATCATGTAGAAGATTTTTTTACGTAAGTAACAACATATCTTGAAAATTATAGCTGATTGGAAAAAAACCAGTGTCATAAATGGATTCAGCACCCCAAGTGTTCTTTAAATCAGCATTAAAAGCTCCGGCATCAAAACCACTGTTGGCCTGTGTTATTAATATAATATTCCCATATCATCATGTAGAAGATTTTTTTACGTAAGTAACAACATATCTATATCTTGCAAACTATAGCTGATAGGAAAAAAACTAGTGTCATAATTAGATTCAGCACCACAATTGTTCTTTAAATCAGCATTAAAAGCTCCGGCACCAAAATCACTATTGGCCTATGTTATCAATATAATATTCCCATATAATCATGTAGAAGATTTTTTTACGTAAGTAACCACATGTCTATATCTTGAAAACTATAGCTGATAGGAAAAAACTAGTGTCATAATTGGATTCAGCACCCCAAGTGTTCTTTAAATCAGCATTAAAAGCTCCGGCACCAAAACCACTATTGGCCTGTGTTATCAATATAATAATCCCATATAATCATGTAGAAGATTCTTTTACGTAAGTAACAACATATCTATATCTTGCAAACTATAGCTGATAGGAAAAAAACTAGTGTCATAATTGGATTCAGCACCACAATTGTTCTTTAAATCAGCATTAAAAGCTCCGGCACCAAAATCACTATTGGCCTATGTTATCAATATAATATTCCCATATAATCATGTAGAATATTTTTTTACGTAAGTAACAACATGTCTATATCTTGAAAACTATAACTGATAGGAAAAAACTAGTGTCATAATTGGATTCAGCACCCCAAGTGTTCCATAAATCAGCATTAAAAGCTCCGGCACCAAAACCACTATTGGCCTGTGTTATCAATATAATAATCCCATATAATCATGTAGAAGATTCTTTTACGTAAGTAACAACATGTCTTTATCTTGAAAACTATAGCTGATAGGAAAAAACTAGTGTCATAATTGGATTCAGCACCCCAATCGTTCTTTAAATCGATATTTTAAGCTCCGGCACCAAAACCACTGTTGGCCTGTGTTATCAATATAATATTCCCATATCATCATGTAGAAGATTTTTTTACGTTAGTAACAACATATCTATATCTTGAAAACTATAGCTGATAGGAAGAAAAACTAGTGTCATAATTGGATTCAGCACCCCAAGTGTTCCTTAAATCAGCATGAAAAACTTTGGCACCAAAACCACTGTTGGCCTGTGTTATTAATAAAATATTCCCATATCATCATGTAGAAGATTTTTTTACGTAAGTAACAACATATCTATATCTTGAAAACTATTGCTGATAGGAAAAAAAACTAGTGTCATAATTGGATTCAGCACCCCAACTGTTCCTTAAATCAGCATTAAAAGCTCCGGCACCAAAACCACTGTTGGCCTGTGTTATTAATATAATATTCCCATATCATCATGTAGAAGATTTTTTTACGTAAGTAACAACATATCTTGAAAACTATAGCTGATAGGAAAAAAACTAGTGTCATAAATGGATTCAGCACCCCAATTGTTCTTTAAATCAGCATTAAAAGCTCCAGCACCAAGACCACTGTTGGCCTGTGTTATTAATATAATATTCCCATATCATCATGTAGAAGATTTTTTTACGTAAGTAACCACATATCTTGAAAGCTATAGCTGATAGGAAAAAAAACTAGTGTCATAAATGGATTCAGCACCCCAATTGTTCTTTAAATCAGCATTAAAAGCTCCAGCACCAAGACCACTGTTGGCCTGTGTTATTAATATAATATTCCCATATCATCATGTAGAAGATTTTTTTACGTAAGTAACAACATATCTTGAAAATTATAGCTGATAGGAAAAAAACCAGTGTCATAAATGGATTCAGCACCCCAAGTGTTCTTTAAATCAGCATTAAAAGCTCCGGCATCAAAACCACTGTTGGCCTGTGTTATTAATATAATATTCCCATATCATCATGTAGAAGATTTTTTTAGTAAGTAACAACATATCTTGAAAACTATAGCTGATAGGAAAAAACTAGATTCATAATTGGATTCAGCACCCCATTTGTTCTTTAAATCGACATTAAAAGCTCAGGCACCATAACCAATTTTGGCCTGTGTTATTAATATAATATTGCCATATCATCATGTAGAAGATTTTTTTACGTAAGTAACAACATATCTTGAAAACTATTGCTGATAGGAAAAAACTAGTGTCATAATTGGATTCAGCACCCCAAGTGTTCTTTAAATCAGCATTAAAAGCTCCGGCACCATAACCAATTTTGGCCTGTGTTATTAATATAATATTGCCATATCATCATGTAGAAGATTTTTTTACGTAAGTAACAACATATCTTGAAAACTATAGCTGATAGGAAAAAACTAGTGTCATAATTGGATTCAGCACCCCAAGTGTTCTTTATATCAGCATTAAAAGCTCCGCCATCAAAACCACTGTTGGTCTGTGTTATCAATATAATATTCCCATATCATCATGTAGAAGATTTTTTTACGTAAGTAACAACATATCTTGAAAACTATAGCTGATAGGAAAAAACTGGTGTCATAATTGGATTCAGCACCCCAAGTGTTCTTTAAATCAGCATTAAAAGCTCCGCCATCAAAACCACTGTTGGTCTGTGTTATCAATATAATATTCCCATATCATCATGTAGAAGATTTTTTTACGTAAGTAACAACATATCTTGAAAACTATAGGTGATAGGAAAAAACTAGTGTCATAATTGGATTTAGCACCCCAATTGTTCTTTAAATCGGCATTAAAAGCTCCGGCACCAAAACCAATTTTGGCCTGTGTTATTAATATAATATTGCCATATCATCATGTAGAAGATTTTTTTACGTAAGTAACAACATATCTATATCTTGAAAACTATTGCTGATAGGAAAAAAAGTAGTGTCATAATTGGATTCAGCACCCCAACTGTTCCTTAAATCAGCATTAAAAGCTCCGGCACCAAAACCACTGTTGGCCTGTGATATTAATATAATATTCCCATATCATCATGTAGAAGATTTTTTTACGTAAGTAACAACATATCTTGAAAACTATAGCTGATAGGAAAAAAACTAGTGTCATAATTGGATTCAGCACCCCAAGTGTTCTTTAAATCGGCATTAAAAGCTCCGGCACCAAAATCACTATTGGCATATGTTATCAATATAATATTCCCATATAATCATGTAGAATATTTTTTTACGTAAGTAACAACATGTCTATATCTTGAAAACTATAACTGATAGGAAAAAACTAGTGTCATAATTGGATTCAGCACCCCAAGTGTTCTTTAAATCAGCATTAAAAGCTCCGGCACCAAAACCACTATTGGCCTGTGTTATCAATATAATAATCCCATATAATCATGTAGAATATTCTTTTACGTAAGTAACAACATGTCTTTATCTTGAAAACTATAGCTGATAGGAAAAAACTAGTGTCATAATTGGATTCCGCACCCCAATCGTTCTTTAAATCGATATTATAAGCTCCGGCACCAAAACCACTGTTGGCCTGTGTTATCAATATAATATTCCCATATCATCATGTAGAAGATTTTTTTACGTAAGTAACAACATATCTATATCTTGAAAACTATAGCTGATAGGAAGAAAAACTAGTGTCATAATTGGATTCAGCACCCCAAGTGTTCCTTAAATCAGCATTAAAAGCTTTGGCACCAAAACCACTGTTGGCCTGTGTTATTAATAAAATATTCCCATATCATCATGTAGATGATTTTTTTACGTAAGTAACAACATATCTATATCTTGAAAACTATTGCTGATAGGAAAAAAAACTAGTGTCATAATTGGATTCAGCACCCCAACTGTTCCTTAAATCAGCATTAAAAGCTCCGGCACCAAAACCACTGTTGGCCTGTGTTATTAATATAATATTCCCATATCATCATGTAGAAGATTTTTTTACGTAAGTAACAACATATCTTGAAAACTATAGCTGATAGGAAAAAAACCTGTGTCATAATTGGATTCAGCACCCCAAGTGTTCTTTAAATCGGCATTAAAAGCTCCGGCACCAAAACCACTGTTTGTCTGTGTTATCAATATAATATTCCCATATCATCATGTAGAAGATTTTTTTACGTAAGTAACAACATATCTATATCTTGAAAACTATAGGTGATAGGAAAAAACTAGTGTCATAATTGGATTCAGCACCCCAAGTGTTCCTTAAATCAGCATTAAAAGCTCCGGCACCAAAACCACTGTTGGCCTGTTTTATTAATATAATATTCCCATATCATCATGTAGAAGATTTTTATACGTAAGTAACAACATATCTTTATCTTGAAAACTATAGCTGATAGGAAAAAAATAGTGTCATAATTGGATTCAGCACCCCAATTGTTCTTTAAATCGACATTAAAAGCTCCGGCACCAAAACCACTGTTAGCCTGTGTTATCAATATAATATTCCCATATCATCATGTAGAAGATTTTTTTACGTAAGTAACAACATATCTTGAAAACTATAGGTGATAGGAAAAAACTAGTGTCATAATTGGATTCAGCACCCCAATTGTTCTTTAAATCGACATTAAAAGCTTCGGCACCAAAACCAATTTTGGCCTGTGTTATTAATATAATATTCCCATATCATCATGTAGAAGATTTTTTTACGTAAGTAACAACATATCTTGAAAACTATAGCTGATAGGAAAAAACTAGTGTCATAATTGGATTCAGCACCCCAATTGTTCTTTAAATCGACATTAAAAGCTCCGGCACCAAAACCACTGTTAGCCTGTGTTATCAATATAATATTCCCATATCATCATGTAGACGATTTTTTTACGTAAGTAACAACATATCTTGAAAACTATAGCTGATAGGAAAAAACTAGTGTCATAATTGGATTCAGCACCCCAATTGTTCTTTAAATCGACATTAAAAGCTCCGGCACCAAAACCAATTTTGGCCTGTGTTATTAATATAATATTCCCATATCATCATGTAGAAGATTTTTTTACGTAAGTAACAACATATCTTGAAAACTATAGCTGATAGGAAAAAACTAGTGTCATAATTGGATTCAGCACCCCATTTGTTCTTTAAATCGACATTAAAAGCTCCGGCACCAAAACCACTGTTAGCCTGTGTTATCAATATAATATTCCCATATCATCATGTAGAAGATTTTTTTACGTAAGTAACAACATATCTTGAAAACTATAGGTGATAGGAAAAAACTAGTGTCATAATTGTATTCAGCACCCCAATTGTTCTTTAAATCGACATTAAAAGCTCCGGCACCAAAACCAATTTTGGCCTGTGTTATTAATATAATATTCCCATATCACCATGTAGAAGATTTTTTTACGTAAGTAACAACATATCTTGAAAACTATTGCTGATAGGAAAAAACTAGTGTCATAATTGGATTCAGCACCCCAAGTGTTCTTTAAATCAGCATTAAAAGCTCCGGCACCATAACCAATTTTGGCCTGTGTTATTAATATAATATTGCCATATCATCATGTAGAAGATTTTTTTACGTATGTAACAACATATCTTGAAAACTATAGCTGATAGGAAAAAACTAGTGTCATAATTGGATTCAGCACCCCAAGTGTTCTTTATATCAGCATTAAAAGCTCCGCCATCAAAACCACTGTTGGTCTGTGTTATCAATATAATATTCCCATATCATCATGTAGAAGATTTTTTTACGTAAGTAACAACATATCTTGAAAACTATAGCTGATAGGAAAAAACTGGTGTCATAATTGGATTCAGCACCCCAAGTGTTCTTTAAATCAGCATTAAAAGCTCCGCCATCAAAACCACTGTTGGCCTGTGTATTCAATGCACCATCAATATTCAGAGCAATGATCGTTCGCCAGTTTAATATTCAATCACCTAGAACTGTCATCATCATCGCCTCCGGAAAATTGTAACATTTTCCTATTCCCAATTACATTCCCAATTGGATTGTGGTGGTAAAAGTTTTCAATAAATTTCTGAAATGTACTGACAGTTGTTTAGGGTGATAAAGCTCTGAAGAAAACGTCCGTTTTTGAATTGGATTAAGCATCTTAAAGATTGTCGACATTATGCCAAGATGGGTTATTCAAGGACGGGATGACCTTCAACTATTAAGTGTCCCTTGTCCGTTACCGTTCATCATAAAAACTGTCCATAGAATGATAATAGCTGAATATTGAACTGAATTTAGAAAAATCAACAGTGCACACATTACTATTTTGCTACCGAACGTAATATGGATGGATCCTTCACCATGACAACGTACCTCTACATTCAGTTAATTGATTTTTATGCCAGTTTCAGACGAAATAATTCAATCGCATTGATCCTTGATCATCCTCCTCTCCTTGTTCCTATAGATCTCTCACGCCCCCTTTTCGACTGCTTTTTCCTATTCCCATGAAATTCATAAAATGTGATAATTGGGGAAATACAGGGTTCGTCCGGAAAATATGTTAATAATGCTCATTGTCTTTTTTGACAAAAGGGGAGTCGTCCACTACGAATTTGTACCTGAACGACAAACTGTAAATGCTGCATTTTACGTCCAAGTGCTCGACAGGCTTCGAAAACGAGTCGCCCCGCATCCGGCCAGCGATCAAAAACATCTGGCGGCTGCATCACGACAATGCGCCGTCTCACACCGCGCTTGTCGTGTCGGACTTCTTGGCCAAGCACGGCGTGGCAACGCTGCCCCACCCACCCTACAGCCCGGACTTGGCACCACCGGACTTCTTTCTGTTCCCGAAGATAAAGAGGAGTTTGAAAGGAACGCGATACGGGACTTTGGACGCCGTCAAAGAGGACGTGACGACGTGTCTTCCAGAGGTTCCCGATGATGCCTTCGCGTTAGCGTTCCAGGAATGGGAACGCCGCTGGAACAAGTTAATCGACTCACAAAGGGTCCTATTTTGAGGAATATTAGCTTGAGATATGTAAAAATGTAATAAATTTTTGTTTTCCTGAGCTAAGTACACTTATTTTCCGGACGAACCCTGTACATATTATATCACTTGGCCCACAAGATGTGGAAGGCACAATAGTAATAAAGCGAGAGGCGATAGAAAACTATACAAAGAGCCTATAACTGCCGAAATGACTTCAAAGGGTGCTTTAAACAGTAAAGAAGAAGATAGGAATAGGTGGGGATCAGGTTCAAATGCTGGAGATGACAAACATTTTTTAGTAATATCCCGATTCCTACTTTAGATGCTTTGTGGAGAGCGTCCGTCGGATGAGACGTTAAACTGTGTGACCCCTTGGAGCCTATCGACAAGAGTAGGCCAATTTCGACGCCAAGTTCATCTCCACCCTTCCTTTACCACTCATCCCTAATGGCACAAATGACCTTAGCTGTCGGTCACCTCTCCAACAAAACTGACTAAGGGATAGGTGCATGGCCTGCGAATGGGCAAAGTGGGTGCAGACTAGATTTTGCAAAATTAAGCTTTTTTTCTGGCCTCAGTTCGCGTATTCATTTGATAGACCTCGTATAACATGTACTTATGTTTATCTCAGTAATTCGGCAGTTTGCAAAGAGTGTTTTTCTTATTTCGGAAGCATTATTAGCATTGCACTTGGCACAACGAATAATTATTTCCAAAATGAATCCAATATTTTCAAGCCAATGGGTGCAACAAGTATGGCTGCGTTTCAACATCTTGCAAAAAAGCGATATTGTTTTTAAACATTCAATCTGCTGCTTTGGAATTCATTCATACTACCTTGATCAAAAAGTTCCCGGAATTTGTTCAGAAAATTAAAAATACAAGTTTATTCATCTAAATCTATATTGTCCCCTTCAAAGTAATCCCCATCGACTGCAACAAACTTATGCCAGCGCTTGATCCAATCCTCGAAACATTTTTTATATTCGGTTTTCGGTATGTCCATCAGTGCGATAGTCCTTCAGTGCAGTATGTCCTTCCTGCGATTTTTCCATTACTTCCTCTCGGCTGCTAAAACGCGTTCCCCGTAATGGTTTATTAACTCGATTGAACAGAAAGAAGTCACAGGGAGCCAAATCAGGTGAATTCGGTGGCTGTTGGATGGTATTTGTTGCATTTTTCGTCAAAAAATTACGAATAATGTGCACTGTGCGACGATTTCTGGTCTCTTTCGGCGAATTGCTTCACGCAAACGTCTCATAACGCCCATATAATACTCTTTGTTTACTGTCTGGCCTTCTGGCAAAAATTCATGATGCACTACACCGTTGTAATCCATGAAAACCGTCAGCATTGCCTTCTTTTTTTGACTGAAAACGAAGTGGTGTTTTTGGTCTCGGCTCATTTGGTGAACGCCATTCACTTGCCTGATGTCTGGATTGCGTGTCGTACTCATAAACCCACGTCTCGTCTCCAGTAATGATCCTTTTGATGAATGTGGGATCGGATTCAGCCTCGCAAATCATGTCTTTTGCGACGTCAACACGGTCTCTTTTTTGCATGAAATTGAGGTCTTTTGGCACCAACTTTGCTGCTACACGACGGAAACCACAATGTCCTTCTTGGGCGGATCCATAGGCAATGTTCAAGTCCTCCGCTATTTCTCTGATGGTTAATTTGCGGTTATTGACCAACATTTCTTTTACTTTATCAATTTTTTCACCGACTTTCGATGTCGATGGTCTGCCACTGCGTTCATCATCTTCGATTGACTCACGACCACTTCTGAACCGCTCGTGCCACTGGTAAACGACCGTTTTTTTTAGAGAATCGTTGCCGAAACACTTTTCCAACATTTCCAACGTCCGTGCTCCACTAAATCCGTTTTTTACGCAAAATTTAATACAAGTTCGTCGTTGCAAATTTAAATCCATTTCTGCAATTGTAAAAAATCGCCAACACACACACACAGAGATAGATGTACTCTTGGCTACGTAACTTTTGCAAATGTCAAGTTATGACACTAAGATTTAAAGGGAATATCAACAACAGATGTACCAATTTAACAAAAAAACAGAACTCAAATCGGAACGATGGGAGCGCCACACGGTGGTTATTCCGGGAACTTTTTGTTCAAGGTAGTATGACAATGTTATAACCCATATAATGGACGCCCCCCCAATGATATCTCAACGACAAAAACACAATAGGATAATGAACAAATTATTGCATGTATGTCAATCTTTGGTGGGCATTGCAACTTAGATTTTAGATATTTGCAATTAGGCCATGGGACTCAGATTTCGTTTTCATTTATTAAAACCCTTCCAAGAGAAATTGCACGAATCAAGATGGATCATCAAAAAACGTGTACGAAAACAGGTTTTTTTTGAGGAAACGGCCATGCAAAAGACCTTAGTTGATCTTCACATTCCATAAAAATTACTAACACAAGGATACAGCTTAATTAAATTTTCTCTTCATTTCAGAGTATCTCCTAATTTTTGCATTTGGTAACGGTAAGCACTGCGACTCAACAGTTCTAACCGCTTTTTAAAGTGGTTTGAAGTGAATCATAGTTACGACCGTATGGATATTTTGGGAAGAATCAACCCCAATACCGTATTTTTACAAATAAGATAAGGGCATTATTAGGGTAAATATTTTGTAACTCCAAACAAAACCCAATCCAGCAACCTAATCTACATCAGGTCCCACTTCATCTCTGTGTACTTCTTCCCTTCCTTCATCCCCTAACTATAAGAGATCCCTATCACCTATTCCTGCCCTTTCCTCATTTGCCTAACATTCTCCCCTCTATTACCTTCTTCAACATTCCACTACCGCCCAATACGCCTTTCATCCATTTTTCCTGCCTCCATTGGATTTCTCTCAACAAGCCCCTCTCCTCACCCACCATCTCCAGTACTTCCTCATTTGCTAATTCCTTCTTTCGGTCCATTTCACCTTCTCCATTCATCTCCACACACACATTTCAAAAGCCTCCAATCTACGTCTATCCTCCTGCTTCAGCGACCACGTTTCCGCGCCGTACATAGTTACGCTCCACATCAGAGTTTTTACCAATCTTGTCTTAGCATCCCTACTCAACGTCCCCGTCATCAACTCCCTCCTCCTTGAGAAAGCCTCCTTGCCTGGCGCAATTCCTTTCGTTGATGATCCTGTAAATAACTTTAGCTGCGTGGGATATCAAACTTATTTTTCTGTAATCCTCACATGATGTAGCCTTTATCTTTATCTAATTAAGCTATCGAGGCGTCCTGTTAAACTCTGAAATTTTTTGGGTTTTTTTAAAGGAACAAGATGTTGTGACGGAATATCGCAAATAAAATGTCACAGGAATCCCGGTCTGAATATGAATGATTTTTACTCTCTGAAATTGTTGCATTGAAATGCATACTAGTGGATGACTCCGTTGAAAGTTACTGTTACGGCATCTCCCGCAGTTTCTTTGAAATTTGTCTAAGGTATAAACAGCCCAAGTGT
This sequence comes from Hetaerina titia, assembly GCA_037158775.1. Classification (NCBI taxonomy): domain Eukaryota; kingdom Metazoa; phylum Arthropoda; class Insecta; order Odonata; family Calopterygidae; genus Hetaerina; species Hetaerina titia. The sequence continues at coordinate 4,237,799 of JAVFHJ010000013.1, read as the reverse complement.
TTCAAATTGGCTTTATCCTCGTGGACTATGGCGCGTCGCGCACGATTACGAATGCATGTGGCATTGCACATTTACGGTTTTTTTCACAACATCTTGTTCCTTTAAAATCCCACAAAAATTCATAGTTTAAGATGACGCCTCGGTAGCTTAATTGGCTAAAAGCACTCCTGGCCGGACATCGAGGGATCCGGGTTCGAATCTCGGTCAAGACTTTGGTGAGTTTGGGTGACGCCATTGTTTCGACTGTTCCTTCTTTTCCGGGGTGTAGCGATTTGTCCATCTTTCGTCTCTAGTCACAATTGAATCCGGAATTCAGACGATGAAGAAGTGCAAGAATCAGTCGTCAGGTGGCTTCACAAAATGGCGGGAGAAAGGTCAGACAGCAGTATTATAAAGCTGGTTACAAGGATGCAAAAAGTGATCGATCAACAATGCGACTACGTACAAAAATAGTCAAATGATCAACCTTTCCAATGATGCACGCAAAGTTCAGAATAAACTTTGATTTTCCAATATTGTAGACAGTAGTGCGTCCAAGTTGAGGAAATTGTTCAGCCAGGCCATTAATTGTCAATCGACGATCACATCGCAGTTTTTGTTCCACTTGCGAAACAATTTCATCGGTCAGAATACTGGGCCTACCACTTCGCTCTTCGTCTTAATGGACATTTGTTCGTCCATTTTTAAAATCACAGCACCATTGTCTAACCTTTCCTTCACTCATAACTGTAGGTTTATAAACTAGGCATAATTCCCGATGAATTTCATAGCAGCCAGGCAATCCTTTTGCAAGAACAAGAATCGAGTATGACGCAGAACGCACTTCACAGCTGGCGGGATCAACGATTGTCGCGGACATTGTTGTTTGCATGCACGGACAAGCAAACGCCTTCTGAAACAAAACAAATGCTGCTATAGCTTCTCAATGAATCAGTAGATGGCGCTGCAGGAGCAAAACCGTGTTCTGAGGCGCCAATATTTATATATAAGCAAACGGTACTTACTTTAAGAATACGCCTCGTATGAAGAACACAGAACATTGATCAATATTTATTTCATTAAGAACACAATGCATACATCCATCCATATTATCGTACGACTAGTTTCAACGCTTAGGGGTCATCATCAGGTACCATTACGTACGTACATACCTGATGATGACGCCTAAGCATTGAAACTAGTTGTATGATAATACAGAACAGTGGATTGGGTTCGTAATAAAATAAATATCGAACATGAACTCCCACAAAGTTGAGCCTAAAACAATAGAAGGCACAGAACATTGAGCCTGAATTCTCATGCATCGAAATTACTTACTCGGATAATCAGCGGACGAATAGAAGGAAAGGTAGAAGAAAGCCCCTCGGAAAACTAATTCAGTTACAGGAAAAACCAAGGAGAAAGAGAGGCAATACTCAGCTTGAGGATACTGGCTGAAAAATTGATCCATGTGAAAAATGTAAACATGTGGGAGTCATGGAAAAGGCCATCAACAACGTGGAATGGAACAAAATGCTCAAGATACTAGAAGCGCTTTGAATGGATTACAACCACAGAAAAATTAACAATCACCTCCATTAAATTAAGAAACACAATAAAAAACATCCACTGTTCTTTATTATCGTACGACTAGTTTCATCAGGTACCTGATGATGACGCCTAAGCGTTGAAACTAGTTGTACGACAATTAATTTCTTAATTTAATAGACATAGTAGACCTTACTTTTCAATATGCCCTCTTACATCCTAGCTAGAGAGTGCCTGCATTTATTTCCTTACTGGTGGGTGATTGGCGCCACTGGTGATTGGTGGGCCACTGGCGCAGAAGTAATATCTCTCGCAAGCACCGTGCGTGTGTGATAAGGGAAAGGGTCAAAGGCTATCTAGTTACAGCTTAGCCAGTGCTGAGTTTCTTGTTGTGAAATTTCGGTATGATCGTTCTTCTCTGTACTAATCCCGTTTATTTTCATTTTATCACAATTATTTACTTATTCCTGTCTAATTTCCCTCTCAATATCCTTTCTCCTTTCTTGTAATGGTACTGCGGGTGTTGGTTCTTCCCATAACACTTTATAATCCTGTTCGTTATCATCATCAAAATACTATTGGATTTTTACATTTAATTTGGCGACGGCATTAAAGAATTTTATGAAAAAATTGATAATTTTTTTTCTGACCGTTTGAAGGTAATTTATTTAAGCAAAACATCATTTACGACATTACCAGACATTCAACAAAAAAATAAAATAAAAAATTGAGAATGAAACAAATTCCATTTCATGTACACGACATGTGTTAATGCGTACATGTTACGCTGATGGAATCCAATGTTTTTCTCTTAACCTTTTTCCTAAATGAATTCGTAATGATAATGAGATTCGAGTACGATATCATAGCACATTTATACATTGGCATCAGTCGTGGATATCCTGTTACACTGGCTAGTACTTTCCATAACTTGAAAAATTGATGAATTAATTCACATAAAAGGTATGTCGAACACTCATTCGCGCTATATATTGGGGCAACGAATGAAATTCTGGCAAATAATCCCTAATTTCCCATTTTAAAAAAAACACATACACAGGGTGCGTTCCGAAAGTAATGCAATATTTTTTTTGACTAGTAATAATTTGAACAGATTTGCGCAAACACTTCAAATTCTTCAAATTACTCTCCTTGGGCCTCTAAACATTTTTTTCCAGCGGCTCTGCCATGACTGGTAACAGCCCTGGAAGCCGTCTTCGGGTACCTCTCGTTAGGTCTTCTAGTCACGACTGATTGGACCACTTGTATGGATGAAAAACGGGTTCCTTTCAGGGCTGCCTTAATCCAAGGGAACATAAAAAAGTCTGCTGGGGCAACGTCAGGACTATAGGTGGGGTTGGGGCAGCGTAGAAACCTGGTGTTTGACCAGGAACACGCGGACTTGTAGCGCGTTGTGGCAAACACCTTGGGCACGACCTCGGCGCACAACTTTCCTCATCGCTAAATCATCAGTAACAATGCGAAACACAACAGTAAGATGACAATTTCACTTCATTGGACACCATCATGATACTCAATCGACGGTCAAAATCCAACAATTGTTGAGCATGAGCCACAATGTTATCAGTTTTGCTGGTTGACGGCCGCCCAGATTTTTTTGTCGTTGACCTTTTCCCGGCCATCCTAAAGACCTTTAGCCACCTCGAAACGTGTGAGTAGGGCAGAGAAAAGTCCCGGTAAGCCTCAAGGATCATTTTGTTGGGATCTCTTTAGATATTTTTATTGAGTTTAGCACACATCTTAAAGTAATTCCATGACTTAAATATACAAGGAACGTAGCTACGATCGCGAATCAATGCAAACAAACAATGCCGGGACCGTAAACTTGTTTGCCATTAAGTGATCAGAAAGAAAAGGAACAGAAACAAAACACGCGCGAAAGCCGAATTTTATTTTGGCTTTTTCGTGTGTGTGTTGTTTTCTTCCCTTTTCTTTCTCGTCACTTAGTGCCAATTCCATAACGATGCTCGATTGTCGATTCCATTGTTTTGTGACACGCTCAGCGCGCAGAGGTTTAGAATAACCGATGTCCTGCCGCTTCCACAGCTTGGAGAGCACTGAGACTGGTTTTGTGTTAAAGCTTAGTGCCCATATCATCTACTCAATGTGATTTGATCCCACTCTGACCAATAGGAACGGCGCGGGAAATTCAATTGCATTACTTTCGGAACGCACCCTTTAGGTTGAACAGTACATGTGAAAATGGACACCCCACGCCTTAACTCCTCTTCTTAATACTGCTAAGCTGGACTCTCCGTCCCCCACTTGCACTTGATAGCAATCTTGAGTCTGTGTTATAAGTTGTGGATTGAAGTTGATACCATCGCACAACTCAACGATTAACTCCGACCGATTCACTTCCACCAGCTATCCGAAGTGAAGAGTTCGGTTAAAATGCCTTCATAACCCTTTTGCGACACAACCAACTTTACCGTCTTTTGTTTCTGGAAAAAACTAGAATTACTATAAACACAACAACAACAGAGTAACAAAAAAAACAACATATTTAACATCCCTCATTTGTCCAAAAAAAATTACGTATCACCTTTGTGGCAGCCTTATTCATAGAGAGGTATTCATTATATTTTTGGTTCAACTCAGTTGAACCTTGCTACCATCAAGCGTGCCACGGTTAGCGGCGTGCCTCGCCCAGCGTGAAAGCGTGGTTCTGGCACACCTTCGCCCACCCGATCATACGTTGATCACGAACTACGACTGTCGAATGAAGGTCCGGACGTGCAGAAGGGTGGCGGGTCAAGCACCATTCCTGCTGCTCTGGGCCACTGTGGTGCACGGCCTGTTCAGGCCCACCGCCGTGACGCTCTCCGTGACGCCGCAAGCCTTCAACTCCGTGAATACCTCCGCAAAGAACGATGGCTCTGCGTTTATTCTGAGCATGGATGGGGAGAGTCTGCGCACGATGTCGAGGCATCGGTCCCAGAAGCGATCCTTGTCCTTGTCCATGAGGAAGGGTTTCAGAGGGTACGAGATCTCGTTGCCCATGTAGGCGTAGGAGAGGTAGAGGCAGGTCAGCACCACTGCTTGAAGTCCTTGCTCCGATGTGACCTCGTGGGCCGCTTCATGAGCCTCCTTGCCGTCACCCCTGCCACCTTCTCCGTCTCTGAGAAGTTCCCTCAGCAACATATACACGAAGACCAGGTTTGCCGGGTTGATGAAGGCCTCCTCCTGCAGGGAAGAAACCATTAACAGAAGGCGTACAAGAATAGAACAAGATGGCGCGTTTCGGAAAAGGTATTTTGATATACAGGATTCGTCCAAAAAATAAGTGTACTGATTTTTTCCCGCCGCTCCAGGCGCGCCCAGCACCGCTCTGACGGGCTGCGATTGGAGGGGGGTATGTTGGCAAGCGACGCTGAAAAAGACAGTCGGCTCTGAGCTGTGGTGTAGTGAGGAGCTCTGTTAACGCGAACCTCCACGCTCGACCCACGTCACGGAACGCGATGCCGAAGTTTTTGGAGCAGCGTTATTCCATCAAATTTGCGGTAAAGCTTGGGAAATCGTCTACCGAAACTGTCGGTATGATTAACCAGGCTTACGGGGAGTCAGCCATGTCCAGAAACATGATCTTTCGGTGGCACAAGATGCTCGTGGAGGGCAGAGAAGAGGTCGACGACGAACCACGGCCTGGACGCCCATCAACGACACTCACCGACGAAAATGTGCGAAAAGTTCGCGATGTACCGAACTCTGATCGTCGTCTTAGTGTTCGGATGATAGCAGAGCAGTGTAATGTGCCAAAAACAATAGTGCACGAGATTATTAGGGACCAAAAATATCTGGCGGCTGCATCACGGCAATGCGCCGTCTCACACCGCGCTTGTCGTGTCGGACTTCTTGGCCAAGCACGGCGTGGCAACGCTGCCGCACCTGCTCTACAGCCCGGACTTGGCACCACCGGACTTCTTTCTGTTCCCGAAGATAAAGAGGAGTTTGAAAGGAACGCGATACGGGACTTTGGACGCCGTCAAAGAGGCCGTGACGACGTGTCTTCGAGAGGTTCCCGATGATGCCTTCGCGGGAGCGTTCCAGGAATGGGAACGCCGCTGGAACAAGTGTATCGACTCACAAGGGTCCTATTTTGAGGAATATTAGCTTAAGATATGTAAAAGTGTAATTAATTCTTTTTCCTGAGCTCAGTACACTTATTTTCCGGACGAACCCTGTATAGTTGGTATGTAGCAGCGATCGAACGTCCGCTGCGTTTGTCATCAACAATTATTACGGCTCCTTCCCAACATGCAACATGTTTTTTTTTATCATTCCGTCCCTGAAACACTCTTCCAACTTTTCACGAACCCAGGACTCAATCATGTACTATGCATTAATGAATGTTGTCCTTTCAACTTCAGGACAATATCCGCTTTAAAGAAAACTGGGCTTTATTAAACGGTTGGTGGGGAAATGTAATGAGAAAGTTGAAGAGATAGGTGTTATTTTGCTCTACTTAGACCACATTTGGAATATGCTCCAAAGATTTGGGATCCTTGGGAGAAAATCTGGCAAAAAGAATTAGATTAATGATGCCCTTTTCTCATTGACAAGGAATATATGGAATGCCTTAGATAGTAATATTCATGTTGCAGGGCTTTTTATTGATTTAAGAAAAGCTTTCGATACAGTTAACCATGGAATTCTTTTAAAAAAATTAGAAACATATGGTATAAGAGGCAATGCAAAGGACTGGTTTAAATCATATGTAACTGATAGGTCACAATATATTGAAATGAATTCATCTGTATCAAGTACAACTTCTGTTATTTGTGGAGTTCCGCAGGGCTCCATTCTTGGACCACTACTATTTTTAGTTCTCATAAATGATTTACCTGCAATTTTACCACTCTCCAATACAATACTATTTGCTGATGATACTAACTTAATTTTTAATAACCATAATCCCACTTGCGGGTTGCGGTGGTCTAGCGGGTAGAGCGTTGGACTACTGCCCAACTTGAGGGTCCCAGATTCGATTCCCGGGCGAGGCACTTTGGGCACCTGGGCTTCACCCAAGCTACTTGATTTTTCGGGTACCAGATATTCCTGGGAAACCATAACCGGCACAGGGAAAGGAACTGGCCCCCCTACCCTGATGTGTGAATATTCACACGCCGTCGGGCTTGGTACACGGGTGAGCTCTACCATCACCTACTAAACCGACCTTCGGGTTGATTACTGTGTTTATGGTTTTTTTTTAATCCCACTCAGTTAATGAACGAGGTAACAGAAACTACACATAATTTGATGAACTGGCTCACTGACATTAAGCTATGTTTAAATGTTAGTAAAACCCATTATTTAAACTTCAATCTCCAGAAGAAGTTAATAAATTTATATCCAATAATTAACAGTTGCCCATAAAAGAACTAAAGGTAACAAAGTTTTTAGGTATTTGGATTGACTCTAATCTTTCATGGGAGGAACAAATTAATAATTTATCTCAAAAACTGGCACAAATCTGTTATGCATTCCGTGTACTCAAGGAAATCATTTGCATTCAGGCATTGAGGACTATAGTATATATATTTTATGGCTATGTGCAGTCACTTCTCCATTATGGTATTCCCTTTTGGGGCTCCTCTATCTTCCTTCCAAAATTATTTAAAATGCAAAAAGAGATTATTTGCATAATAACTAATTCTAATAATAGAGCTCCCAGCAAACCTATTTTTAAAAAACTAGAAATCTTACCTCTTCCTTGTCTATACATTCTTGAAACAGTGTCTCTTATTAACAAAAATCTGGACATGTTTATTAAAAACTGTGACCTTCACAGTCATAATACGAGAAGCCAAAATGCATTCCATGTAAGTCAGCACAGAGTAAATAAAACGACTAAAGGGAAATGGATCATCAGGGAATACTTATGTTCAATAAATTGCCTGCTTACTGACGGACTGTGGCGCGTCGCGCACGACTACGAATGCCTGTGACATTGTATGTACGGTATTTCGTCATAACATCTTGTTCCTTTAAAAGCCCCCAAAATTTCAGAGTGTTAGAGGACGTCTCGGTAGCTTAATTGGTTAAAGCACTCGGCCGGGCATCGAGGGATCCGGGTTCGAATCCCGGTCAAGGCGAATGATTTTTACTCTCTTGAAATGGTTGCATTATAATGCAGACATAGCGGGTGACTCCGTTAATGTTACTATTACAGTTTCTTGAAATTTGTCTAAGGTATGAACAGCCCAAGTGTTTGAAATTGGCTTTGTTAACATCGTGGACTGTGGCGCATTGTGCACGACTACGAATGCCTGTGACATTGTATGTACGGTATTTCGTCATAACATCTTGTTCCTTTAAAAGCCCCCAAAAAATTTCAGAGTGTAAGAGGACGTCTCGGTAGCTTAATTGGTTAAAGCACTCGGCCGTATATCGGAGGGATCCGGGTTCGAATTTGATATTAAAGTTCGAGTTTTGATATTAAAAATATCAAAAGTTCCTTTAAATTCAATTGTGCCGTGAAAAAAACTACTTTCATGTAAATTATTTTATAGTGTAGATGATTTTCCAATGCATACCCTTTCAAATGTGTAACTGAAATGTGTTAATGCCAAAAAGTTGTAAATTGTATGTATTTGTACTTTGCACATTGTTTTGATTTTGCATAATGTTTTCTTTTTACTGAAATGAAGTGTAAAACATGAATTGACAAAGCCATACATAATTCTATGCTCATGGCGAATGAATAAATTACAATTACAATTACAATTAAGTCCAGAGAAAATCCGCCAGAGGCGTGAAAAATATATATACGAGGGTCATCCGGAAAGTAGTACCCGTTCGTGCCGCATGAAGTGCTGACGACGCGAGTAGCCGCTGGACGAGGTCAGATAGCTTCAGTGGCTTGTCTGCCTTCTCTGAGCCAAGTTGCGTGACGCTAGCATTGCCTGTGTTGTTTCTGTGATTGTTTACAATGTTTAAAAAAATTGAGAAAGCCGCCAGTTGTGAAGTGAGGGCAGTGATTAAATTCCTCAATGCAAGAAACGTTCGCCCATGTGATATTCATCGCCAATTAAAGGAGGTGTATGGAGACAATGTAATGGACGAGTCGTCTGTTCGGCGGTGGTGTCGCAACTTCAACATGGGGAGGGGGAACACACACGACGATGAGCGTTCGGGGAGACCGTCTGTCATTACAGACCAACTGGTGAGCTCAGTTGACGAATTCGTGAGGAACGATCGGCGCGTCACAATTGATGACATCTGTGAGCATTTTCCCAATGTTTCTCGAACAATTGTTCATGAAATTGTTAAACACCATCTGCATTATGCAAAAATTTGTGCAAGATGGGTCCCTCGCATGCTTACAGATGAGCACAAAACCAAGCGTATGGCTGCAGCACTGACGTTTTTGGGACGTTATTCTGATGAAGGAGACTCTTTCTTGACTCGCATAATTACTGGTGACGAAACATGGGTTTGTTATGCATCACCTGAGAGTAAACGACAGTCAATGGAGTGGCGTCATGTTCATTCACCAAACAAACCAAAAAAATTCAAGACAGTTCTGTCCACCAGGAAACTCATGGCAACCATTTTCTGGGATCGACGAGGTGTATTGCTTATTGATTTTATGGCCCGTGGAGACACTATTAATGCCAATGCGTATTGTGAAACATTAAAGAAATTACGGCGGGCAATACAAAATCGGCGGCGAGGTCCATTGTCTACTGGTGTCATTCTCGTTCATGACAATGCCAGGCCTCATGCAGCTGGGATAACACAAAAACTTTTGCAGCAATTCAAATGGGAAACTTTCGACCATCCACCGTATAGCCCGGACTTGGCCCCTTCAGATTTTCATCTCTTTACAAAGCTTAAAGACTTTTTGGCAGGAAAAAGATTTGACAGCGATGAAGAACTTAAAGAAGGAGTGACCCTGTATCTCAATGAGCTGGCGGCGAAGGACTATGCAGCAGGAATACAGAAACTTGTCACACGTTATGACAAATGCCTTAATTTGCTTGGAGATTATGTTGAGAAGTAGTTTAAAGTATCCTCTTTCAAATAAAATTTTTTATGTTTGTTAATATTTACCTTTGTGTCTTTATTTCACGAACGGGTACTACTTTCCGGATGACCCTCGTATATGACAAGAACACAATGTGTAAACGATGGGAAGAGTTGACCTCAGCCGTGCGTTCTACGGCTTGGGGTCAACTTAAACTTTCTTGAAAACATGCCAAAAACGCAACAACATCTTGCCTAAATTCGTCGCTTCGGCGAAAATTGCCAAGTATCAATTCAATCGATACGATGCTAAATACAAATCACAGATTCTTAAATCCGAAATCCAATATCTCCACTCAAGAAGAGCTAAACTAGAACTGGAATATTAACCAACTACACTTGAAACTAACAAAAGGGCTCAGCAAACAATGAATTTTCAGATTGGCTGGAAAAAATTAGAAATCCTTCAACACACGAATTACGGGGAAGATGTTTTGACCAACGATTCTCTTTACCCTTCACGTATTGTTTTTTCCCTCACCCCCTGCCAACTCTCCTGAAGCCAAGTGAGACTTTTTCAACAAAGTAGCGACTCCTCCCAGCCCGCTACTAAGTCACCCGACTAATTACTAAGACTAATTACTAAGCCCCGTTCACAATAATCATTTCCCTAATCCTCTGCCAACTAATCTGATGTCAGGTGGGCTTTTTACAAAATTGTATTGACCCCCTCCTTCCAGCCTGCTAATTATCCAATTGGTTTTTACCTAATCTAATTATCCAATTATTGCTTATTTGTCAATATCACCAACCCTCCTTCTCCGCCTCAAACCATAGACTTAAAGACCCCCTCTTCATAGCTCAACCAAGCCTTTCTTTCCTCCCTCCTCTCCCCCATTCACCCAGAGATATATGTATATACAGGGTTCGTCCGGATAATAAGTGTACTTAGCTCAGGAAAAAAATTGTTACACTCCTACATATCTTAAGCTAATATTCCTCAAAATAGGATTCTTGTGAGTCGTTACACTTGTTCCAGCGGCGTTCCCATTCCTGGAACGCTCCCGCGAAGGCATCATCGGGAACCTCTCGAAGACACGTCGTCACGGCCTCTTTGACGGTGTCCAAAGTCCCGTATCGCGTTCCTTTCAAACTCCTCTTTATCTTCGGGAACAGAAAGAAGTCTGGTGGTGCCAAGTCCGGGCTGTAGGGCGGGTGCGGCAGCGTTGCCACGCCGTGCTTGGTCAAGAAGTCCGACACGACAAGTTCGGTGTGAGACGGCGCATTGTCGCTCAGGTTGTCAGTCATACGGTTGATCGCTGGCGACTCGTTTTTGAAGCCTGTCGAGCACTTGGACGTAAAATGCAGCATTTACAGTTTGTCGTTCAGGTACAAATTCGTAGTGGAAGACTCCCCTTTTGTCAAAAAAGACAACGAGCATCATAAACTTATTTTCTGGACGAACCCTGTATACGGCGCTTGACTTGTGCATTTTTACCTGAAGATGTTATGCTATAACGAAACCTGGGGCGTGAAAATTAAAAAGTTTATGTGGAAAAGCAAAGTGGTTTGATTTATAAAAACCTCTATAATTAGTGAACGACATTGAGACCCGGATGTTGATAGGCTTTGCACAGCCATATGTATGTCATTTCCATCACTTTTAATTTATGTGGAAAAGTAAAGTGGTTTGATTATTAAAATTAAAAAAAACTCCCTTACGTTTGTTATTAACATGTCCTCCGATTTCTCCAAAGATGAATTATCCCTACTGAACCGCGGACTCAACTTCAACATCTGCCCAAAAAACCTACCAATAAAACACTTAATTTCTTAGTTAGAACATTTTATTAAATTAAAAAAACACGGCTGGGGTCAACTCTTCCCATTACTTCATACGGCCGTAGTACAATTCGCCTTATATAATTGTAACAGGTCTCTTAGGGGAACTTAGGCTGGGAGCCCCTTGAAATACGAAGAGAACAAGCGAGACTTAAACTTTCAGAAAGATACAGAACCAGCGAATTTAACGATGGCACTAAAGGAATTAAAATGGCCCCACACTACTTGGGTAGATCAGACCACAAAGATAAAATAAGGGAGATAGACTCCAGTACAGATAGATTCAAATACTCATTCTTCCCCAGAAAAATCAGAAATCATAACAGTAAGACACTAAAGTCCATTTAAAAATATTGAAAACGTTTTAAGTTATTACGTTGTTATTGTGCATGTGTATGTTTGTTGGTAGTTTGTGGGTTTGCGTGCGTGTGAAAGGGTTGGGGCGAAAGGGTTCTTGCATGAATGTTTACCATATTTGGTTTGTGGGCTATACATTTGTGGCTTACGGGTGGTACCCTAACACCCCCCGCCACACGCCCTTGCGGCGGCTTGCGGGGCATTGAGTAGATGTAGATGTTCAAAATGGGGATTTCCATTAAATCTTAATAAATGTTCGGTGGTAAATTTCTTTTAAAAAATCCACGGGATTCGTTTACAAATTAGCTGGAGTTCACCTTGAAGTAGTTGATACGGTGAAATACCTAGGTGTTCCAATCACTTAAAATTAACTTGGGGGACCCATATAACGTAAAGTCTGAGGGCAAGCATGTTAGAAAATTAGTATTTATTGGACCTATAGTCGGGAGAAGAGACTCCAAGGTCAAGGAACGTTGTCATCACGCTCTTGTAAGGCCTCGTTTAGAATATGCATGTAGCGTATGGGATCCGTGTGAAAAAGGCCTCATTCGGGAAATTGAGAAGGTCCAACGCCGGGCAGCTCGTTTCGTGGAAAAATGTTACGATAAAACCCTAAAATCATCGCTGAAATGCTTACGGAGTTGGGATGGCAATCATTGGAAGAAAGACGACTCAATGCTAGGTTAAACTTACTAAATAAATTCGGATCCGCATGTTTCAACACCGGGGTCTCGAAAATTATTCGCGCTCCAACATGCATTGGTCGCTTGGATCATGTGTACAAAATTCGGGAAATAGATGCCAGGACTAGCAGACTCAAGGACTCCTTCTTCCCACTCACAATACGGGATAACAACTGTGGGGTCACACTCGGAGATAACAAAAATGCCACTTGCCACCCTCGGCGTCTAGGTAACAATTAGTTAAACTCAATTGCATGCACTTTCACTAACCTCCTGTGTGTTGTGTCAAAACCCTTCCCGTGTGCCCGCATTGGAATGCCATTAAGTAATGTAGTCCTGTTTACAGTATTGTTTGCTCTGCTTCTGGTACCCTAAATTTCCCCTTCCACCCCTTATCTCTAATATATCTAAGACATCCCTATTTCCTATTCCTTGCACCTCCCTCATCTGTCTTTCATTTTCCCCTCTATTACAGTCTTCTTCAACATCCCACTTTTGCCGCTCAATGCGCCTTTCATCCATCTTTCATCTGCCTCCATAGGATTTCTCCCAACAAACCCCTCTCCTCACCCACCATCCCTAGATATACTTCCTTGTTTGTTTTCCTTCATTCGGTCCATTTCATCTTCTCCATTCTTTTCCACACACCCACATATCAGTTACTCCACCTCCTCCCTCCCTCCCTGCTATTTCTCCCCAAGTTGGATGGAGGGGACACGGCATACTTAAGTTACCCGCAAATTGCTTTCGCCTCCTACGGATCCCCCTCCCTCCCTCCCCTCCAATAGCCTCCATCCTACGTCTATCCTCCTGCTTCAGAGACCACGTTTCCGCGCCGTACGTTCCATATCAAAGTTTCTACTAATCTTTTCTTAACCTCCCTACTCAACGTCCCCGTCATCGACTCCCTCCTCCTTGACTGAAAGCCTCCTTGCCTAGCATTGCAATTCTTCTCCTTACGTCCCCAATACTACTTTGACCATATTGGTCCAAAACACTCCCAGAGATATGAGTAGACTGTTCTACCTGCTCTATTTTTTCCGCTCCTGTTTCAATATTTAGCTCAGCCTTTTTATTTCATGGATAAAACCACCATAACCTTTGTTTTATTTTAATATTGATTCTCATCCCATATCTATCGTACTGAACCTTCAATTCACTCAACGTCCCCGTCATCAACTCCCTCCTCCTTGAGAAAGCCTCTTTGCCTAATAGCCCAATTCTTCTCCTTACGTCCCTACCACTTTGACCGTATTGGTCCAAAACACTTCCGAGATATGTAAACTGTTCTACCTGCTCTATTTTTTCCCCGCCTATTTTAATATTTAGCTTAGCCTTTATCTTTCTGGAAAATCGCATAACCTTTGTTTTATTAATATTGATTCTCATCCCATATCTATCGAACTGACTTTCCAATTCACTCAGCAATGCTTGTAACCCCTTGGCTGACTGAGCAACTAATGCTTGGTCATCAGCAAACCTAACCGATTTTACGAATTCCCCTCCGACTTTCATTCCTACCTCCAGTTCTTCCCATAATGCCTCTTTAATCATTTCCTCCACAGTTGAACAGTACCGGAGATAATGGACACCCCATGCCTTACACCTCTTCCCAAACGGTTTTCATAATAATAACCAAATTATAATGTTGTTGGAAATTGCACTAGAATAAGAGTTCTCAATGATAAGGATTTGAAGAGAAAGGATTGATTTCAAATCCTATGTCATCATCAGAAATTTCTCTTTTTAAAGCCAAAGTTTATGCACAATATTTATCATTGGTACAAATGAATTCCAAATCACATTACATTTGTTCACTGTTTAAATCCAACAAGTATATCTTTGGATTCATATTACAGAAAAAAACGAAGATGGTTCTTTAGCAAATAATAATTAAAAATAGCTTGAACATACAATTGAGAAGCATGTCAACAATTTGCAAAAACTACGTCAATCCATCCTACACCTATCCACCTTCACTATAGATTAACATTATTAATTACATGTTCATTAACTTTGAAATTAATGGGTTCAAGGCGCCATTTATCCACTTGATGGGGCGAGTCTGAAGTTTTATGGACATTTAAAGAATCACATTGTTTTTTATAAAAAGTATCGGAAAAACAGATTTATTTCGCATTTAGAATAAGCATTAGTGAATGGATGCTCGAATATAATTTAACTCCCAACTGTTAATTTTATTTCATGGAAAATTATAAATACAGGTGCGCAGAATGGAAAACTTCATTTCATCTCCGGTGAAAAATGTTTTGCACCCCTGAATTAATGGAAGTTTGAGTGTTGATAATTAAGAAAGTTACTTGGATGTAACGCTAATTAAGAATACTTATGACCCTGTGTGTCGGATCGGTTCAAATTTCAGATTCAAAGTACTCTCAATTCGTAGGCCATGCCTTCCTCTTCCATCTCCTTCATTTCCATTCTACTGCTTAGTAAAGAACGCTTTAAGAACTCCTCTTTATTATTTAGTTAGAGGCACTCTTTTTATAATATTCTATCGTCTCTCGTTTCTTGCTTCATTATTATTGTGTCTTCCACACATCTAATGTACGCCCGGTGATATATATATATATATATATATATATATATATATATATATATATATATATATATATATATATATATATATATATATTATATAATTATATATATATATATATATATAATTCACTAAATAGTCACAACAAACACAGAAACCAAAACACATTAAAGAGGGACTCACTAGTTCTCGAAATTTCGGTGCTCCAACCACCTTTCTCAAGGAGTTTTCTGTGACTATTTAGTGAATTTTTTGTGCACGTTCGTGGCTTTTCCAAGAAAGTGAATATATATATATATATATATATATATATATATATATATATATATATATATATATATATAGAGAGAGAGAGAGAGAGAGAGAGAGAGAGAGAGAGAGCAATATAACTTTTGGACGGCACAATAGAACACAGAATAAAACAGATAACACGTAAAAGGACACTCACACTGTAGATGATTTGAGCTTTCGGCCTACTCCGAGGCTTTCTTCAGGTCAGACTGAGAGGTTTTGAGGGAAGATAGCCTGGGGAGGGGAGGGGGGGGCGGAAGGTTTAGGGACTGTTGGGAAGGAAATTAAAGATGGCGGTTAAGGGTGGGAATTTTAAAGGATCGGAAATATAGGATGTATGCGGATTCGCGAGTTCTCACCTCTATGTTGGTGGCTGAAACGGGTAGGGATTCTAGAACTGTTAAGGAAAAGCATTCGTCAAATGATAGGTTGTGTGAACTTGCGTGTAAAGGGATAGGAAGAGAAAAGAGTGAAGCAGAATTACATGAGTAACGGTGATTGTTCATTCGGATGGATAAGGGGGTAATGCATTCGCCTATGTAGAATGAGGTGCATTGTTTGCACGACAAGAGATAGATAATATTTTTTGAGAGGCAATTAGCGTGGGAATGGGGTTAAGGGACAATGAGGGGCTGTGTTCGCCTTTTATGTGTTTTCCTATCCCCTTTCCTTATACCTATTTCTATGTTTGAATGAATATTTGTGCGCCGTATGGCGGGATTTTCAAGTTTGAATATGTGTTTGGCCAATGTGGCTCGTCTCTTCTTCTGGCTATGCGTGCCATGAAACGCACCGTTTCTATCCTTTATAAGATCGTATGAATGCTTTTCTACTATCCTTTCCCCTTCTTGTGTCCCGTCTATTTCTCCTTTGGTGGGTGAAACAGCTCCATAACGCCATCTCTCGGGCAATATGTATCGGAGCACTTTGGCGCTTTATAAGATCGCAGATCTCAAGGTAAATCAGGTTTCCTTATTAGCTTAGGTGGTAGAGCATCCACCCGGCAAGTGGAAGGCCCGTGGTTCAAATCCCGGATAAGGAAACATTTTTACTTTCGTGATCTGCTCAAAAACCGCCTTCCCCATGTCCTGTGTTCGCCTTTTATGTGTTTTCCTATCCTCTTTCCTTATACCTATTTCTATGTTTGAATGAATATATATATATTTATTTATTTATATGTATATATATATATATATATATATATATATATATATATATATATATCACTGTGGGTCGCAGTGGTCTAGCGGGTAGAGCGTTGGACTGCTGACCGGAGGGTCCCGGGTTCGATTCCCGGGCAAGGCACTTTGGTCACCTGCAGCTCCACCCAAGCTAGTTGATTTTTCGGGTAACAGATCTTTCTGGGAAACCATAACCGGCACAGGGAAAGGAACTGGCCCCCTACCCTGATGTGTGAATATTCACATGCCGTCGGGCTTGGTACATGGGTGAGCTCTACCATCACCTATTAGAAGTTTCTTGCTTTAATAGTAAAGCAAG
>JAVFHJ010000013.1:4202135-4220950 GCA_037158775.1 Hetaerina titia | reverse complement strand
ATTACCATCTTCAACATTCCACTACCGCTCAATACGCCTTTCATCCATTTTTCCTGCCTCCATACGATTTCTCTCAACAAACCCCTCTCCTCACCCACCAATGGAATCTATCCTCATTATTCTGTAATCCTTGTGGTCTGGTCTACATTCGTTATTTGTGTGGAGCCACAATAGTAATTCCTTTAGTGTCATCGCTAAACTCGTTTTGTCTGAACCTTTCTAAATGTCTTAATTCTCGCTGGTTGTCTTCGTATCTCAATTTGCTCACAGCCTAAATCCCCTTAGAGACCTGTCAACACTCGTGTTGTTATCATAACAATGTTTACGACGAATTTATGTGATTTTATCAGGAATATATTCGAAATCTTTTTGTCAAATTTCCTCCGAAGGAACTTGAAGAATCACGACATGTAACATATTAGGTCTAAACAGAACAAACAACACCTTTCCCATTACATTTCCTCTGGGCCTGAATTAGCAATTCCACAAAACGTAAGCGATGACGCACTCAAAGTGCCAAAGAGAGGAAAGGTAGGAGGGCGGCCCACTCCCCCCAACCCCCTTGTGGGGCGTACAAAACGTGCGAGACTGCCCGCACGTGGCTAGTTTGCCCTCTGAAGGCCAGACGGTGGATGTTTGGGAGGCCTTAAGGAGGAGTGAGGGGTGGGGACTCAAGTGTCTGGGAGAGGGGTCGGGGCGTAGTGTTGCCCCAGTCCCGAATGCGCGCGCAGCGGAGAAGGGATTCCGACGATCGATGCTCGTCAGGGGGTGGAGGGGAAAGGAGGGAGAGTGGAGAGACGGAGGGGAATCAATAAGAACAAACACCTGCCCTTCTCGCCCATTCGAGGGGATCTTCACTCTCTAACCTGGCGAAACGACCAGTACATATACATACCTGCGTTTTTTAAATATTTTATAATATAAACCCTCGAAGAGGGTTTTATTTTGAAGATATATACATATGTCGCGGTAGTCCAGGGGGTATAGCGTTGGACGACTGACCAGAGGGTCCCGGGTTCGATTCCTGGGCACTGGACTCTGGGCACCTGCAACCCAAGATGGTTGATTTTTCGGGGTACCAGATCTTCCTGGGAAACCATAACCGGCACAGGGAAAGGAACTGTCCCCAATGACGGCGCAGGGAAAGGAAATGAGGCCCAATGACGACGGTGAATATTCACACGGCGTCGGGCTTGGTACATGGATCAGCTCTACCATCACCTACTAAACCGACCTTATTAGGGTTGATTACTCTCTTTATGGTTATATATATTATTATTCAGGGAAAGGAACTGGCCCCCCTACCCTGATGTGTGAATATTTGCACGCCGTCGGGCTTGTACATGGGTGAGCTCTACCATCACCTACTAAAGCGACCTTCGGGTTGATTACTGTGTTATGGTTTTATATTATTATTAGGTAATCTACCGGTTAAGGTAGTTTTTTTTGGATGGACACAACTATCAAATAAATATTTTGTAACTCCAAACAAAACCCAATCGAGCAACCTAAACTACATCAGGTCCCTCTTCATCTCTGTGTACTTCTTTCCTCCCTTCATCCCGTCCAACATCCCTATCCTGTTCCTGCCTTTACCTCGCTTGCCCAACATTCTCCCCTCTATTACCTTCTTCAACATTCCACTACCGCTCAATACGCCTTTCATCCATTTTTCCTGCCTCCATACGATTTCTCTCAACAAACCCCTCTCCTCACCCACCATCTCTAGTACTTCCTCGTTTTCCTTCTTTCGGTCCATTTCACCTTCTCCATTCTTCTCCACACCCACATTTCAAAAGCCTCCAATCTACATCTATCCTCCTGCTTCAGTGACCACGTTTCCGCGCCGTACATAGCTACGCTCCATATCAGAGTTTTTACGAGTCTTGTCTTAACATCCCTACTCAACGTCCCCGTCATCAACTCCCTCCTCCTTGAGAAAGCCTCCTTATCTAGTGCAATTCTTCTCCTTACGTCCCTACCACTTTGACCGAATTGGTCCAAAACACTTCCGAGATATGTAAACTGCTCTACCTGCATATATATATATATATAATATATATATATATATATATATATATATATTCATCCAAACATAGAAATAGGTATAAGGAAAGGGGATAGGAAAACACATAAAAGGCGAACACAGGACATGTGGGGAAGGCGGAACTGAGCAGACAAAATGTAAAAATATTTCCTTAACCGTATATATATATAGAAAATATGATTACGTCGTAGTAACGCGGAAGTGTTGAATAAAAAACTTTGACAGCAACAGACAATATAAGAACATATAAAAGAAACACTGACACGTTATTTCCTGATAATTTCGACGGAATTGAGCTCCGCCTTCATCAGAAGACCCGGTAGAACTAACTCATGTTCATATATATATATATATATATATATATATATATATATATATATATATATATATATATATATATATATATAACTTTTGGACGGCACAATAGAACACAGAATAAAACAGATAACACGTAAAAGGACACTCACACTGTAGATGATTTAAGCTTTCGGCCTACTCCGAGGCCTTCTTCAGGTCAGACTCAGTCTGACCTGAAGAAGGCCTCGGAGTAGGCCGAAAGCTTAAATCATCTACAGTGTGAGTGTCCTTTTACGTGTTATCTGTTTTATTCTGTGTTCTATTGTGCCGTCCAAAAGTTATATTGCTCTCGTGAGTACTTCCGCATCATCGATATATATATATATATATATATATATATATATATATATGAGTTCTGTCCTACATATAATCACGTAAACATAACCGGCACAGTGTATCAAGGAACTGGCCCCCTAACCTAATGTGTGGATTTCACACGCAGTATAGAGCTTAGAACTGGATGAACTCTACCATCGCCCATACCAAACTGACCTTCGGGTTGAATACTTTGTTTATGGTTGGTTATATATATATTATATACATAAACACACACACACATATTTATTTGCGTGGGAGAGGGAGTTGATGACGGGGACGTTGACTAGGGATGTTAAGACAAGACTCGTAAAAACTCTGATATGGAGTGTAGCTAGTACGGCGCGGAAACGTGATCATTGAAACAAGGATAGACGTAGATAGGAGGCTATTGCAGATATGTGGGTGTGTGGAGAAGAATGGAGAAGGTGAAATGGATCGAAAGAAGGAAAACAAATGAGGAAGTACTGGAGATGGTGGGTGAGGAGAGGGGTTTGTTGGGAGAAATCCTACGGAGGCAGGAAAAATGGATGAAAGGCGTATTGAGCGGCAATAGTGGGATGTTGAAAATACTGTGAAAGAGGGGAAAATGTTATGCAAACGAGGAAGGTGCAGGAAGAAGGAATATGGATGTCTTAAATAGGGGATGAATGGAGGAAGGAAGTACACAGAGATGAAGAGGGACCTGATTTAGAGTAGGTTCCTGGATTGGGTTTTGTTTGGATTCACAAAATATTTATTTAGTAATTGTGTTAATCGAAAACCTACCTTAACCGATATTATATAAACCTTTAAATTATATATATATATATATATATATATATATATATATATATATATCTGATGACGACGAAACGAAATATCTACTGTAAGTGTCCTTCTTTTATGTTTCTGTGTGTGTAGTATTTATTATCTTAATGTTTGTGTGTTTGCGCGTCGCCGGAGAGCGTCATTTTCAAGATCATAAATATATATATATATATATATATATATATATATATATATATCTTAAACACCGGCACAGGGCAAGGAACTGACCCCCCTTCTCTCATGTGTGAATATTCACACGCCGTCGGGCTTGGTACATGGGTGATCTCTACCATCACCTATCAAACCGACCTTAGCGGCTATGGTTTCCGTTAAGAGAACATCTTATACTCTCTGAAAATCGCACGTGTTTGACAAAGTAGAAAAAACAGAAATTGGGAGATTGTTCGGAAAAAGAAGAATCCGCTGTGTCTGCAGTGGGACAAGGGTCATTGGAGTGGGACTTTTAGGCGGCCCTGACCCAGAGCCAGGATTAAAGGGGGGGGAGGGGGGCAATAGTGCTGAAAATTATGGGGTGAGGTGGCATTTGGGGTTGCGCAGGCGCGCGTAGGGATCTCAGGAGTACTCCGGTGTTGAGTCGCCCCCTTCACAGTCGCAGTCCGAAGTCGCAGTCGCTGCGGGCCCCGTCGGAGTCCGCCCGTGGAAGTGGGTGCTGGTGCTGGATAAGGAACCCTTCCCCATCACCGTCTGACGGAGTCAGCTAGGGTGCGGACTCTCAGCCCATCAAGCCAAGGGGGCGTTGCTCAAGTGTGTCGTGTGCTTCTAAGGTGAGGATACGGAAAGGAAAAGAGAATTTCACACCAATTCCCCTTTCTCAACCCTTATCTACATCTACATAAATACCGTGCGAGCCACCAAAAAAGGTGTGTGGCAAGGGGTGTTGCATCAAGAGGAAAGGGTAAGGGATTGGGGAGGGTTGGGGTTTTTCAAATAGGTGGGCGAAGGTGGGGGAACCTGTAAAAAATATATATAGATGTAGGAAGTACTCACGAGGGCAATATAACTTTTGGACGGCGCAATAGAACACAGAATGAAACAGATGGACGGTTATTTGAGCTTTCGGCCTACTCCGAGGCCTTCTTCAGGTCTGAGCTGTCTGAAGTCTGGAGTCTGACCTGAAGAAGGCCTCGGAGTAGGCCGAAAGCTGAAATAATCTACAATGTGAGTGTTCTTTTCCATGTTATCTGTTTTATTCTGTGTTCTATTGTGCCGTCCAAAAGTTATATTATATAAATAAATATATATATATATATATAGCTCCACCCCAGTTAGTTGATTTTTCGGGTACCAGGTCTTCCTGGGAAACCATAACCGGCACAGGGAAAGGAACTGGCCCCCCTACCCTGATGTGTGAATATTCACACGCCGTCGGGCTTGGTACATGGGTGAGCTCTACCATCACCTACTAAACCGACCTTAGGGTTGATTACTGTGTTTATGGTTATATATATATATATATATATATATATATATATATATATATATATATATATATATATATATTACTGGAGATGGTGGTTGAGGCGAGGTGTTTGTTGGAAGAAATCCTATGGAGGCAGGAAAGATAGATGAAAGGCATATTGAGCGGAGTGTTTTGGACCAACACGGTCAAAGTAGTATTGGGGACGTAAAGAGAAGAATTGCGCTAGGCAAGGAGGTTATCTCAAGAAGGAGGGAGTTGATGACGGGGACGTAGGGTAGGGAGGTTAAGACAAGACTCGTAAAAACTCTTATATGGAGCGTACGGCACGGAAACGTGATCGCTGAAGCGGGAGGATAGACGTAGTTTGAAGGCTATTGCAGATATGTGGGTGTGTGGAGAAGAATGGAGAAGGTGAAATGGACCGAAAGGAAAACAAATGAGGAAGTACTGGAGATGGTGGGTGAGGAGAGGGGTTTGTTGAGAGAAATCGTATGGAGGCAGGAAAAATGGATGAAAGGCGTATTGAGCGGTAGAGGAATGTTGAAGAGGGTAATAGAGGGGAGAATGTTGGGCAAGCGAGGTAAGGGTAGGAACAGGATAGGGATGTTGGACGGGATGAAGGGAGGAAAGAAGTACACAAAGTTGAAGAGGGACCTGATATAGATTAGTTTGCTAAGTGGGGAGTCACAAAATGTTTATTTGATAGTTGTGTGACAAAAACCTACCTTAACCGGTAGATTACCTAATAAAAAAATATATACTATATATATCCGCTCGCAGTCCCTAAACTGCACGTTAATTCTTATTGTATTGAACTGACTCCTGGGCAATTTCGACTACAAGCATTCTGATCTCTTATCCTTCTAGGAAATAATGACATTTTATACCTCTCAGTCTTGCAGTCTATCTCTCTAATCTTATATTCGTGATCCCTCCTATTGTCTGTTACACCTCCCAAACCCTCGCCGAATACTCCATACCTGAGGCCTTACAAAAGAAAAATGGCACCATTCCGTCACAATTTCCTCACTAAACCAGCCGACTAAACGCTTGACGAAGTCCAATTTCTTTAAATACGCTCTACAAATCGTGCACCTACGTTTTCCACAGGTTTAGAAAAATGTAAAAGAGTTGGATGTGAATAGTAAAGAACTTAGACTATCAAGATTGGACATAGAAAGATAATTTAACGTGGATGAAGAGTACTTAGGTCCAGATATTCTCGACAATGAGATAGAAAAGGCATACATGGAGATTAAACCAAATAAGACCGTTGGGACAATATTCCTTTAGTGGAACTACAAAAATGTTTAGGAAAACGTGGGAGGTGAGAAAACAGCAAGGAAGAGAGAATTTCACACAAATTCCCCTCTCCCAATTGTCTGTTAGTTCTGTCTGTCTGTTGGCAAAGAATGGACTGATGCGTAGTAACTATGAGAAAGGAATCTGGGTGGAAGACTTTGTGAGATCAGTGTTAATTCCTATTCCAAAAAAGGTAAAGGCTTCGTCATGTGAGGATTACAGAACAATAAGTTTGATATCCCACGCAGCTAAAGTTATTCTCAGGATCATCAGCAAAAGGATAGAGATTAAGGCAAATGATTACTTAGGGGATGATAGGTTTGGGTTTAGGAAAGGAAGAGGTACGTATGATGCCATTGCAGTAATGAGATCACTAGTCGAAAGAGGAATATAGAATACAACCAGGACGTTTTTGCCTGTTTTGTAGATTTCGAAAAAGCGTTTGATAGAGTGAATTGGGAAAAATTGATGCGTATATTGCAGGAAATAGGAATGGATTGGAGGGACAGGAGACTGATCTGCAACCTGTACATGTCTCAGACTGCTCAGGTGCGAGTGGGGAACGGAGAGTCCGGATGGGCAGTGTTAGGAAGAGGTGTAAGGCAGGGTTGCCCATTGTCACCGGTGCTGTTCAACGTATATGTAGAGGAAATGATTAAAGAGGCATGGGAAGAACTGGAGGTAGGAATGAAAGTCGGAGGGGAATTCGTAAAATCGGTTAGGTTTGCTGATGGCCAAGCATTAGTTGCTCAGTCAGCCAAGGGGTTGCAAGCATTGCTGAGTGAATTGGAAAGTCAGTTCGATAGATATGGGATGAGAATCGATATTAATAAAACAAAGGTTATGCAATTTTCCAGAAAGAAAAAGGGATTAAGCTAAATATTAAAATAGGCGGGGAAAAAATAGAGCAGGTAGAACAGTTTACATATCTCGGAAGTGTTGTGGACCAATACGGTCAAAGTGGTAGGGACGTAAGGAGAAGAATAGCGCTCGGCAAGGAGGCTTTCACACAAGGAGGAAGGAGTTGATGACGAAGACGTTGAGTAGGGAGGCTAAGAGAAGACTCGTAAAAACTTTGATATGGAGCGTAGCTATGTACGGCGCGGAAACGTGGTCGCTGAAGCAGGAGGATAGACGTAAAGAGGAGGCTATTGTAGATATGTGGGCGTGTGGAGAAGAATGGAGAAGGTGAAATGGACCGAAAGAAGGAAAACAAATGAGGAAGTACTGGAGATGGTGGGTGAGGAGAGGGGTTTGTTGAGAGAAATCCTATGGAGGCAGATGAGAAATGGATGAGGGACGTATTGAGCAGCAATAGTTGGATGTTGAAGAGGGTAAAAGAGGGGAGAATTTCAATGGCAGATGAGGCACGGGCAGGAACAGGAAATAGGGATGCCTTAGAGAGGGGATGAAGGGAGGAAGGAAGTACACAGAGAATGAAGAGAGACCTGAGATGGAGTAGGTTTGCTGGATTGCTGTTGCTGGTTGCTGGATTTACGCATGAATGTATATATGTATGGACGTGCATATCTATGTATATATATATATATATATATATATGTACATATATGTGTATATATACATATATACACATGTACATGCGTACATACATACATATACATGTAGGCATTTCTATGATTTTTGTCGGAAGGTATAGAGACGAAGAAAATTTAGGAAAAGTTCAAGAAATAACTGACTCCGAGTGTAACCCCACCATAGGCCTGCTTTTAACATTCCATGCATTTCGTTGCGCTTTATTTAATTTTTTACGCATCATTTTATACAAATTCGTTGACACATTTGTTTTGAAAACAAACGACAATCGCCCCACGCGCATGAAAACACGTCTAAACCTAATTGGCTGCTCCAGGAAAGGTAAACAAAGAATATATGTTGAAATGTTAACATATTTAGGATAATGCATACGAGGTAAGGTAATCTACGAAATCAATTGATTTTTACATAACTGTAATAAGTTATTTATTATTATTATTAGGTAATCTACAGGTTAAGGTAGGTTTATGGATGGACACAACTATCAAATATATAAACGTTTTGTAACTCCAAACAAAACCCAATCCAGCAACCTACTCTATACATCAGGTCCCTCTTCATCTCTGTGTACTTCCTTCCTCCCTTCACCCCGTCCAACCTCCCTGTTCCTGCCCTTTCCTCGTTTGCCTAACATTCTCCCCTCTATTACATGTTCTCCAACATCCCACTATTGCCGATCAATACGCCTTTCATCCATCATCCATCTGCCTCCATAGGATTTCTCCCAACAAACCCCTCTCCTCACCCACCATCTCCAGTACTGACTCATTTGTTTTCCTTCTTTCGGTCCATTTCACCTTCTCCATTCTTCTCCACAACCACATTATATCAATAACCGCCAATCTACGTCTATCCTCCTGCTTCGGCGACCACGTTTCCGCGCCGTACGTAGCTAAACTCCATATCAGAGTTTTTACGAGTCTTTTCTTAACCTCCCTGCTCAACGTCTCCGTCATCAACTCCCTCCTCCTTGAGAAAGCCTCCTTGCCTAGCGCAATTCTTCTCCTTACGTCCCCATTACTACTTTGACCGTGTTGGTCCAAAACACTTTCGAGATATGTAAACTGCTCTACCTGCTCTATTCTTTCCCCGCCTATTTTAATATTTAGCTTAGCCTTTTTCTTTCTGGAAAATCGCATAACCTTTGTTTGATTAATATTGACTCTCATCCCATATTTATCGAACTGAACCTCCAATTCACTCAGCAATGCTTGCAATCCCTTGGCTGACTGAGCAACTAATGCTTGGTCATCAGCAAACCTAATCGATTTTACGAATTCCCCTCCGACTTTCATTCCTACCTCCAGTTCTTCCCATGCCTCTTTAATCATTTCCTCCACATATACGTTGAACAGCACCGGTGACAATGGGCAACCCTGCCTTACCCCTCTTCCTAACACTGCCCATTCGGACTCTCCGCTCCCCACTCGCACCTGAGCAGTCTGAGACATGTACAGGTTGCGGATCAGTCTCCTGTCCCTCCAATCCATTCCTATTTTCTGCGATACACGCATTAATTTTTCCCAATTCACTCTATCAAACGCTTTTTCGAAATCTACAAAACAGGCAAAAACGTCCTGATTGTATTCTATATTCCTCTCGACTAGTGATCTCATTACTGCAATGGCATCACGCGTACCTCTTCCTTTCCTGAACCCAAACTGATCATCCCCTAAGTAATCATTTGCCTGACTCTCTATCCTTTTGTTGATGATCCTGGGAATAACTGTAGCTGCGTGGGATATCAAACTCATTGTTCTGCAATCGTCACATGGTGAAACCTTTACCTTTTTCTGGAATAGGTACAAACACTGATGTCACAAAATCTTCCGGCAGGATTCCTTCCTCATAGATACTACGAATCAGTCCATATATGGCCTTCTTCCCACCTTTCCCTAACCATTTCAACATTTCTACAGGAATATTGTCCAGCCCCACAGCCTTATTTGCTTTCATCTCCTTTAATGCCCTTTCTATTTCATCGTCGAGTATGCCTGGACCTAAGCTATCTTCTTCTACGTCATGTTCCTTTTCTATGTCTAACCTTGTCGGCCTAAGTTCTTTACCATACAGTGTTTCTATATATTCCTTCCATCTCTCTTGGATTTTTCCTGGTTCAACTATTATCTTACCCCATTTATCTTTAACTGTTAGCATAGATCCTGCCTTCTTAATTCCCGATAATAACTTAACTTTGTTGTATAGAGCACCAATTTCACCCTTCTTCTGTAAAGTTTCGATATCCTCGCATTGCGTCTTCTAAATATATATAAAACTTAGACAGCGACACACAACATGAGAACACATAAAAGGAACACTCACAAGTTATACCTTGCTAATTTCGACGGACTCGAACTCCGTCTTCTTCGGAAGATTAGTTAGGATTCTAACGCGTCGTAGCCAAATTCGTTCCAAAATGGCTTCTGCAATAATGCACCAGCTCACACTTGATTGCTTGTTCGTGAATTTTTGGCCAAAAACAATACTGTAACGATGCCCCCCCAGCCTCCTCCATATTCGCCAGATGTGGATTATCTCCGTGTGACTTTTTCCCTATTTCCTATTAATTAAGAGATCCTTAAGAAGGGAGGGCCGTCGTTTTACAGCCGTAGATGACATTAAAAGCACATCGCTGAAAGAACTAAAGGCTGCTATCTCAAAGATCGAGAGTTTGAGAGAAGTGTTTTACGGGGATTGGAAGAAGCGCTGGCACACAAGTGCATTAATCCCCAATGAGGACTACTTTGAAGGTGACCAAACATCAATTCAATAAGAATAAATAAGAATATTATTGTCCGAAAAATTAAAATTCCCATTAATGTTTTAGCACATGTATATTGGAGATTATTCCAGGAAACTGCCGACCTAATATTATTAAGAATGACTAGGTCTTTTCTGTTCATAGTCGTTAGTCAGTTAATCATCTCCCGTTAATTCTACGATCGTTTTTCAAGCCGACCTAGGTAAAACGATTATAGAAATTAGGTAAATTTGATGAAACGTAACCTTAACTAGCATCTTAATTCAATATTTATATCAGAAATTTAATTTGTTCTTGAATTTTCGAGACATATCAGGTCAAGACGCGACGGAGTAAGATATTCGAGTTTGTATCGCATTTCATATCTTTCAAAATGCCCCAAAATAACGTATAATTAGACCTTTTTCGATTAAAATAATATGCACGTAATTTTTTAGAAGCATAAATATGGATAGCATAAGATGGAGAGTTTGAGAACTGTTTTACCAGGATTGGAAGAAGCGCTGGCGTAAAAGAGTGCATTAATCTCCAATTGGGGACTACTTCGAAAGGTGGACAACAGCGTTTTCCACCGTTCTTCTTTTGCTTAATTTGTTTACCAACAAAATGAAAACAATATTTTCACAATCGGACTCTCTCAAGCCTGAAATTTAAAAATTTGCCGTTAATATCAGAACGAATTCAGTTTATTATAAAGTTTTTTGCATGAATGTATGCAGAAAATTCAGAAAATAACGGTAATTTTTAAATTTCGAACCAAAATGAGTTACATATTCTTGGATTCATTCTTTTTTGACAAACGAAAATCGCCTCACGCTCATAAAAGCACGTATAAACCTTAGAGCGGTTGCCACGGGCAGAGTAAACAATGAAAATGGCTGAAAATTTCAACATACTTTAAGGACATGTATGCCAACATATTAAAAACAAAATTTTCACAATCGGACTCTCCGAAAGCAGGCATAATTTTACGAGGGTCATCCGGAAAGTAGTACCCGTTCGTGCCGCATGAAGTGCTGACGACGCGAGTAGCCGCTGGACGAGGTCAGATAGCTTCAGTGGCTTGTCTGCCTTCTCTGAGCCAAGTTGCGTGACGCTAGCATTGCCTGTGTTGTTTCTGTGATTGTTTACAATGTTTAAAAAAATTGAGAACGCCGCCAGTTGTGAAGTGAGGGCAGTGATTAAATTCCTCAATGCAAGAAACGTTCGCCCATGTGATATTCATCGCCAATTAAAGGAGGTGTATGGAGACAATGTAATGGACGAGTCGTCTGTTCGGCGGTGGTGTCGCAACTTCAACATGGGGAGGGGGAACACACACGACGATGAGCGTTCGGGGAGACCGTCTGT
The DNA here is from genome assembly GCA_037158775.1 of Hetaerina titia. Lineage (NCBI taxonomy): Eukaryota > Metazoa > Arthropoda > Insecta > Odonata > Calopterygidae > Hetaerina > Hetaerina titia. The sequence goes on along the minus strand of JAVFHJ010000013.1, from coordinate 4,209,013 downwards.
CATTACAGACCAACTGGTGAGCTCAGTTGACGAATTCGTGAGGAACGATCGGCGCGTCACAATTGATGACATCTGTGAGCATTTTCCCAATGTTTCTCGAACAATTGTTCATGAAATTGTTAAACACCATCTGCATTATGCAAAAATTTGTGCAAGATGGGTCCCTCGCATGCTTACAGATTCTCGTTCATGGCAATGCCAGGCCTCATGCAGCTGGGATAACACAAAAACTTTTGCAGCAATTCAAATGGGAAACTTTCGACCATCCACCGTATAGCCCGGACTTGGCCCCTTCAGATTTTCATCTCTTTACAAAGCTTAAAGACTTTTTGGCAGGAAAAAGATTTGACAGCGATGAAGAACTTAAAGAAGGAGTGACCCTGTATCTCAATGAGCTGGCGGCGAAGGACTATGCAGCAGGAATACAGAAACTTGTCACACGTTAGGACAAATGCCTTAATTTGCTTGGAGATTATGTTGAGAAGTAGTTTAAAGTATCCTCTTTCAAATAAAATTTTTTATGTTTGTTAATATTTACTTTTGTGTCTTTATTTCACGAACGGGTACTACTTTCCGGATGACCCTCGTAAAATGTTTGTTATATTCTGAACAGAAGTCGTGAGTAACTTTCAGGACAGGATACATATCTTTTCAACTTCCTGGAAGCCTAGGAAAGCAGCTGAATCACGCCCAGTTGTCTAATCTTCTTCGTTCTGGTCCACAGGAGGAGGCGAAAATGGGAACCGGAATGAGTTTGGACGAGAAGCGGCACTCGTCGTCGTGCAGGGGCGTCGGGGGCAACTTGGGCCACGAACTGAACAACGCACGGACCCAATCGAAAGGCGTCGAGGTTGAATTGTTGGGGTCAGAAGGTCAGGACGGCGTGGTTAACGGAAACTATCGCGGGCATCACAACAAAGAGGTGAACGCGGGTATTCTGGCACCCTTCAACAACGGTCGTCTCATCTCTCCGACCAATCAGGGCCAGCTAGATAAACCAGCTCCACCCACGTCGGGTCGTAAAGCGACCCAAACCGCCCACGTGACGACTCTCGCCCCGAAACTCCTGCTCCGCAACATCAACAACAAAAACCACAGCAACAATGTCAACAACAACATCAGCAACAACATGATCAACAACAACGTCAACTGCAACAATGCGAACAAGAATAAAAACAACGAGATCATATCGAACGTTGAGCAGATGTTGGAGAACTCGAAATTAATCTCTGAGAAGAATTGCCTGGAGGCTAAGGGAGGGTGTTACTGCAAGAAGCAGTCACCGCACATCAACCCTCTTAGGTGGAAGCGCTTTACGACGGCCCACAACAGCAAGAAGAACCTTGAGAACAAGAAGAACCACGGGGGGACGAAACCCCTCTCCCCACCCATCCAATTCATCCACCCGATCATCGTGGACAAGAACATCCGGAAGGTCATCTCGGGTCACCACGCAAAGACTGTTGGAAAGGAGACCCCTGGGTCGGAGAGCGTGACCCCCTTAGGGGTACTCGCACCACTTGACCTCGTTCGTGCCAACAACCACGCTAACATTGCCCAGAACCTCCGCCATGCCCATCAGCTCAACAGCATGACAATACTCAAGAGCAGCAAGGACAACAGCAAGGGCGAAGGGCCCTTAAAGGCCCCGCCGCCTCCACCGCCCCCTCCGCCGCCCAAGAAGACCGTAATCCAGGCCTCCACCTCCGAACTTCTGAAGTGCCTCGGTTTGTTTCTCAGGAGACGCTGTTCCGGACTTCGAGACTTCCAGGCTGGTGACGCAATGATGTGGCTGAGGACTGTGGACCGCAGTCTCCTGTTGCAAGGATGGCAGGTGCGTAGTAATGGGTCAAAATGGCTCCTCCCCCCTCACGATATTCCCTCTACTTACCTCAAAACATCATTATTTTAATTCAATTATTTAATTTTTGTTCAAAATTCATTAATTACGAAAGTAGCCCGAAAACTAATGCAGAAATGCTTGTGGACACCAAAAACAAAATTACCTTCAGAAGCACTCAATGTGGCACGTGGAAGTAACCTTCCCTACTTCAACACGCATGCGCAGGTTTGAGTTCGTTACATTCATCCAGTGTATTTTGAAAAGCGGAAGTATGGAGACGTGTTCTATTGCTTTGTCAATTGCGAGTAAAACAGTGTGCTACTATCGAATTTTTGGCTTTAACTCATCGTCCGAGGTGTAATGATTGTCCTTTGAGGTGTCCCACTTTGAGTTGAGAGGAATAAATATGAAAATCGCAAAAGGCGATAATACAAGATCGCAATGGGGGGAATAATACTGATAAGGAGGAGGGTTTTGTTTGTTCTATCGTCTTCTATGTGGTACGGCGTGGTACCCATCGTGGCACCCAGATTTATACGGTGGTATCCCTAATTGTTCTTCAATTAATGAATGGCCGACACACGTTCCACAATGGGATATTATTATTACTCCAATATGGTGTGATATGCGATATATTTACGCTTTCGATGAGTGATTCGCCGTTCATTTCGAATCGAATCAAATCTCCGAATCGAGTCTGAGCGATGTTCGTATCGTCTGTTGATCAGTGATTCGGACGTCCGCTGAAAGTGTTTAATCCACAATTATGGCTTTTCCAGGCTCGCAACCACGAAATGTTACCACCCATCGATTTACAGTAGAGTGTAATAGTGACTCCCACAAGGATGCATCGTCCTTTAAAGGTTATTTAAGGGAAGAAAGCCGAATAACATTATTTAATTCTTTTATGGGTTCTTACATCGTGCGTTAAAAAAGTATTTCAATTATTTTTCTAAGAGTAATTTATTGAAAATGTTTGGACAAACACTTAAAATTCCTCAAAGTAATGTCCTTGGGCCTCTACACAATTTTTCCAGCGACTTTGCCATGGCAGGTATCTCCCATGTACGAAAAATGGGGTCCCTTCAGGGTTACCTTAATCCGAGGGAACAAAAAGAAGTCTCCAGGGGCGACGTCAGGACTACAGGGGGGATGTGGGGCAGCATTGGCACCTGGTGTTTGGCCAGGGACTTGCAAAATCGCGTCGCGTTCTCGTGATGGAGTTGCCATGTAGCGGATATGTCTTTTCTCGTCCTGATGACCCATTTTCGGAGTATCTCCAGCACATCCACACGTAGTAGGCAGCGTTAACTGTCTGTCCTTGAGGGACAATCTCCTTATGGACCACTCCTTTACTGTCGAAAAACACAATGAGCATTGTGTTCACTTTTGATTTGCTCCTTCTTGCCTTTTTGGGGTTGGGGGGATTGAGTTATCGGTGTGCCACTCAGAGAGCTTTGGCCTTTTGTTTCTGGGTCGTGTTCAAACACCCAGGTTTCATCACCAGTGATGACGTAGTCCAACTAGTCAGGTTCATTTTCAATGCGTAGCAAAAGTTCACATTGAAATTTCCATTCGGTTGCTCTTTCGTGACACGGTTGGCGCGCAGAGGTTTACAACAACTGACGTCCTGCCGCTTTCACAGCTTGGAGAGCACTGAGACCGACTTTGCGGCAAAGCTTAAGAGTTCACCTCACCTATTCCAAATGGTTTGATTCCATTTTGACCAATAGGAGCGGCGGAAGAAGTTTAAATGCATTACTTTCGGAACTCACCGTTTTAAACGCCCTGCCATGCGTCTTTCCGTGTACAGGTTAATATTTTAGGTGCAAACGCTGATGTTTTGCTTCTGAATTACTGTTGAAAATGCACCATTGGAAGAAAATTAGACCAGACCGCCATTTAAAAAAAAATGAATAACGTATTTCGCGTCTTTTGGCCAATGTAAAATATTAGCATTGAACTCGGTGAAATTTTTACGAACCCTTTAAAGGGTCATGGTTTGGGGTTGGGCAGCTGTTTCCCTTCATCCCCCACCCTTCTCTCTCCACCCGAAACCCCCTCCACGGCGTTAAATAGACTCGTCCAGTTTTTATCGATTCCGAGAGGCTGTTATGGCGCTAGTGGCGCTCGGTGAGGACGGAACGCGAACGTGGACATTAAAGGGATCCTTGTTTCATTATTTAACGGTTTTTTTTAACGTTTAACAAGGTGGCAGAGGTTCCTTACTAAATTGGCAAATATCTAATGGCTAATGGAGCGATAATTCTTCTTCTTAGAACATTTTAAACGGTGCATTGCCTATCTACGTCAGTGACTACAAAGCAAGTCATCCGACTGTCCAATTAAGACAATAGCTGAGGCCATTGAAAACTTTAATTTCCTTCATGCTTAGTCTTCATCAAGAGTTTTGTTCCCCTCTTCAAAGTATCCATTCGTAATGGGCTATGCCTTCTTATTATTATTCCATCTTCTTCTTATTCCATTCCACTGTTTAGTAAAGCACCCTTAGAAGAAGTCCTCCTTTAAGGCAGTAGTTATAACCTATTTTTATAATAGTCTATCTTCTCTCGTTTCTTGCTTTACTATTAAAGCAAGAAACTTCTAATAGGTGATGGTAGAGCTCACCCATGTACCAAGCCCGACGGCATGTGAATATTCACACATCAGGGTAGGGGGCCAGTTCCTTTCCCTGTGCCGGTTATGGTTTCCCAGAAAGATCTGTTACCCGAAAAATCAACTAGCTTGGGTGGAGCTGCAGGTGACCAAAGTGCCTTGCCCGGGAATCGAACCCGGGACCCTCCGGTCAGCAGTCCAACGCTCTACCCGCTAGACCACTGCGACCCACAGTGATATATATATATATATATATATATATATATATATATATATATACATATAAATAAATAAATATATATATATTCATTCAAACATAGAAATAGGTATAAGGAAAGAGGATAGGAAAACACATAAAAGGCGAACACAGGACATGGGGAAGGCGGTTTTTGAGCAGATCACGAAAGTAAAAATGTTTCCTTATCCGGGATTTGAACCACGGGCCTTCCACTTGCCGGGTGGATGCTCTACCACCTAAGCTAATAAGGAAACCTGATTTACCTTGAGATCTGCGATCTTATAAAGCGCCAAAGTGCTCCGATACATATTGCCCGAGAGATGGCGTTATGGAGCTGTTTCACCCACCAAAGGAGAAATAGACGGGACACAAGAAGGGGAAAGGATAGTAGAAAAGCATTCATACGATCTTATAAAGGATAGAAACGGTGCGTTTCATGGCACGCATAGCCAGAAGAAGAGACGAGCCACATTGGCCAAACACATATTCAAACTTGAAAATCCCGCCATACGGCGCACAAATATTCATTCAAACATAGAAATAGGTATAAGGAAAGGGGATAGGAAAACACATAAAAGGCGAACACAGCCCCTCATTGTCCCTTAACCCCATTCCCACGCTAATTGCCTCTCAAAAAATATTATCTATCTCTTGTCGTGCAAACAATGCACCTCATTCTACATAGGCGAATGCATTACCCCCTTATCCATCCGAATGAACAATCACCGTTACTCATGTAATTCTGCTTCACTCTTTTCTCTTCCTATCCCTTTACACGCAAGTTCACACAACCTATCATTTGACGAATGCTTTTCCTTAACAGTTCTAGAATCCCTACCCGTTTCAGCCACCAACATAGAGGTGAGAACTCGCGAATCCGCATACATCCTATATTTCCGATCCTTTAAAATTCCCACCCTTAACCGCCATCTTTAATTTCCTTCCCAACAGTCCCTAAACCTTCCGCCCCCCCTCCCCTCCCCAGGCTATCTTCCCTCAAAACCTCTCAGTCTGACCTGAAGAAAGCCTCGGAGTAGGCCGAAAGCTCAAATCATCTACAGTGTGAGTGTCCTTTTACGTGTTATCTGTTTTATTCTGTGTTCTATTGTGCCGTCCAAAAGTTATATTGCTCTCTCTCTCTCTCTCTCTCTCTCTCTCTCTCTCTCTATATATATATATATATATATATATATATATATATATATATATATATATATATATATTCACTTTCTTGGAAAAGCCACGAACGTGCACAAAAAATTCACTAAATAGTCACAGAAAACTCCTTGAGAAAGGTGGTTGGAGCACCGAAATTTCGAGAACTAGTGAGTCCCTCTTTAATGTGTTTTGGTTTCTGTGTTTGTTGTGACTATTTAGTGAATTATATATATATATATATATATAATTATATAATATATATATATATATATATATATATATATATATATTATATAATTATATATATATATATATATATAATTCACTAAATAGTCACAACAAACACAGAAACCAAAACACATTAAAGAGGGACTCACTAGTTCTCGAAATTTCGGTGCTCCAACCACCTTTCTCAAGGAGTTTTCTGTGACTATTTAGTGAATTTTTTGTGCACGTTCGTGGCTTTTCCAAGAAAGTGAATATATATATATATATATATATATATATATATATATATATATATATATATATATATATATATATATATATATATATATATATATATATATATATATATATATATATATATATATATATATATATATATATATATATATATATATATATATATATATATATATATATATATATATATATATATATATATATATATATATATATATATATATATATATATATATATATATATATATATATATATATATATATATATATATATATATATATATATATATATATATATATATATATATATATATATATATATATATATATATATATATATATATATATATATATATATATATATATATATATATATATATATATATATATATATATATATATATATATATATATATATATATATATATATATATATATATATATATATATATATATATATATATATATATATATATATATATATATATATATATATATATATATATATATATATATATATATATATATATATATATATATATAATATATATATATATA
>JAVFHJ010000013.1:3919360-4202035 GCA_037158775.1 Hetaerina titia | reverse complement strand
AAAGGCGTATTGAGCGGTATTGGAATGTTGAAGAAGGTAATAGAGGGGAGGATGTTGGGCAAGCGAGGAAAGGGTAGGAACAGGATAGGGATGTTGGATGGGATGAAGGGAGGAAAGAAGTACACAAAGTTGAAGAGGGACCTGATGTAGTTTAGGTTGCTGGTTTGCGTTTTGTTTGGAGTTACAAAATATTTATTTGATAGTTGTGTCCATCCAAAAACCTACCTTAACCGGTAGATTACCTAATAAAAATAATATATATATATATATATATATATATATATATATATATATGGTCGCGGTGGTCTAGTGGGTAGAGCATTGGACTACTGACCGAAGGGTCCCGGGTTCGATTCCCGGGCAAGGCACTTTGGGCACCTGCAGCTCCACTCAAGCTAGTTGATTTTTCGGGTACCAGATCTTCCTGGGAAACCATAACCGGCACAGGGAAAGGAACTGGCCCCCTACCGTGATGTGTGAATATTCACACGCCGTTGGGCTTGGTACACGGGTGAGCTCTACCATCACCTACTTAACTGATCTTCGGGTTGATTACTGTGATTATGGTTTTATATAATATACATATAACCATGCGCAGTCCCTATCTTGTTGGTTAATAGTTATTATGGCAAACTGACTCCTGGGGGATTTCAACTACAAGCATTCTGGTCTCTTATCCTTCTAGGAAATAATGACCAAATTTTAAACCTGTCAGTCTTGCAGTCTATCTCTCTAATCTTATATTCGTGATCCCTCCGACCGTAATACTATTAAGGGTACGTATTATATCCTTGATGTCATCGGTAAAGGGTATTCTTGATGTCATCTTTGAATGATTTTGATAAGTTTAATGTATATTGTAAACGCCACAGTGTAAGAGAATCCCAACCTAAATTGTCTAGCAAAGTAGATACGCTGCTGAGTTGGTAATAGCAATGTTTCACTCAAATCTAGCCTCCCTGCACTGAACTCGATCTAATTCCAAAATCAAATTTATATTTTGAGGATCCCATATACTACTGGCAGCATACTCTAGATGGGGCCTCACCAAGGCAAGGAAACATCGTTCCTTCACTTTTTCGTCGGCATTTACCTAGGATTCTTTTCACAAATCCCAATTTTTTATTAGTAACACGACCGCAAAAATCTCGTATGTGGTTTCCCCAGGACAGATCGTAATTGTTACAACCAAGTCCTTCACGATTTTCGTTTGTCTCACTTTGTAACTATAAAGGAGGGATTTAGTCCTCTCCCAAAAATGTATTGCTATGTATTTTTAAAAATTTAATTCCAATTGCCATATGTCGTGCCTATTCTGAAGTGCATTTAGGTGGTTAGCTAATGTGACTCTGTCTTCGTGGCTTAATAGATTAATGCAACGTCAGCTATAAGACGAATCTTGCTATTAATTATTGTACTGAGGTCATTTATGTAAATAAGGAATAAGAGGGGGCCTGTGACACTTCCTTGTGGTACACCCGATGTGACCTTAACAGTATCAGATGATACACCATCCAGGAAGACTGTTTGAACATGATCTGATCCATGATACGAGTATAAACATATATATGTAAATTCAGATTATACACACAACTCAAAGTAAATGACAATAACATAGGGAAAGTCGAAGCATAGAATGAGGTTTGTGGGAAAAGCTAGCGAGAATCATTGCTCACCTAGAAAATGAAAACCCACCCAGGAAAACACCCACAAAGGGAAGGGGGCTGTGAAAAGCCTGTATAATTAGAGGAAATATGCATTGTAACAATCATTTTTCAAACAGTATGCATATTATTAACTTACTGAAATTGAAATGAATATATATATATATAAACCATAAACACAGTAACCAACCCGAAGGTCGGTTTAGTAGGTGATGGCAGAGCTCACCCATGTACCAAGCCCGACGGCGTGTGAATATTCACACATCAGGGTAGGGGGGCCAGTTCCTTTCCCTGTGTATATATATATATATATATATATATATATATATATATATATATATATATATATATATATATATATATATATATATATATATATATATATATATATATATATATATATATATATATATATATATATATATATATATATATATATATATATATATATATATATATATATATATATATATATATATATATATATATATATATATATATATATATATTCGGAAGATAAGATATGACTAAGCTTAGTCATAGAAGACGGAGCTCAAGTCCGTCGAAATTATCAAGATATTATTGTGAGTGTTCTTTTTATGTGTTCTCGTGCTGTGTGTTGCTGTCTAAGTTTTTTATTCAACACTTCCGTGTTACTTCGAAGAAATCATATATACATAAATAAATAAATAAATATATATATATATTTGGAAGGTTCTCTCCACCTATTTGAAAAACCCCAACCCCCTCATCCCATACCCCTTCCTCCTGGTGCTACACCCCCTGCCACAAACCTGTTTTGGTGGCTCCCAGGGTATTGATGTAGATGTATCTTAAAAAACTTTTCCATTTGACCAACAACATAATCACTCCAATCACAGTAAACAAACAACGGACAAATTGCCACTTTTTTCTTAATTATATTTTATTAATACAAATTTGTGGAATCAAGGTTTGAATTTTTTTAAAGCCTAAAGGAAATACGTGTCTCAAAGCTCAAGGGTTGTAGTCCGGATTCTTCCTTAAGATGACGAAACCCTCCATTATTGGCGTTAGCGGGACATACTCTTCCGTTGCCAGCTCTGCTCTTTCACCAAACGACAGCAGGACGGGTGTCGTGTGTGTCTGGAATCCCGTGATTGTCTTCGGCTTTCCCGCTTGGCCTACGACGTCCACAGCCTGTGGGAGAGACACAAAGGAGAGACAATTATTGTTTCCATAACTTCAAATTAGAAATTATCCACAAGGTCTTAACCCTTTTGCACTCGGTTGCCTTTTTCCTCTCAAACCTTAGTCTACTCAGGATTGAATTTTTTTAAATACCCCTAATTTACTAAGCGTGGCACTGGAGTGAAAAACTGGAGTTTACAGGGTTCGTCCGGAAAATAAGTTTATGATGCTCATTGTCTTTTTTGACAAAAGGGGAGTCGTCCACTACGAATTTGTACCTGAACGACAAACTGTAAATGCTGCATTTTACGTCCAAGTGCTCGACAGGCTTTGAAAACGAGTCGCCCGCGTTCGGCCAGCGATCGAAAACATCTGGCGGCTGCATCACGACAATGCGCCGTCTCACACCGCGCTTGTTGTGTCGAACTTCTTGGCCAAGCACGGCGTGGCAACGCTGCCGCACCCGCCCTACAGCCCGGACTTGGCACCACCGGACTTCTTTCTGTTCCCGAAGATAAAGAGGAGTTTGAAAGGAACGCGATACGGGACTTTGGACGCCGTCAAAGAGGCCGGGACGACGTGTCTTCGAGAGGTTCCCGATGATGCCTTCGCGGGAGCGTTCCAGGAATGGGAACGCCGCTGGAACAAGTGTATCGACTCACAAGGGTCCTGTTTTGGGGAATATTAGCTTAAGATATGTAAAAGTGTAATAAATTTTTTTTTCCTGAGCTCAGTACACTTATTTTCCGGACGAACCCTGTATTTTCATAGGAACTAATTTCATTGGATTGCTTTACATAATTATTGATAAATTTATTGATGAACCATAATTTAAGCTCAATAATTTTTCATGGTATGATATTATTTTTGCAACGATTCACCTAAATGAAGACCTGGTTTACATTCACATGTCTCACAGATATATATATCATCTCTCTTCTTCCACCTTTGATTTTTCCGTTAGAGCAAACCGCACAATCTTTATGTTTTTTGTTAGGGTGAGGTGTTATTATATGGAGTTTCCCATCTAAACGTTGCTCTATGTTTGTGGATGGTAATGATCTAATCCTGGAAGTTTTTCACACATCTGAATTCTCCAACGAGATTGAGCACTAGTTTCGTAATAAATTTCACATGCGAGATCGGCTTTTCCTTTTTTCTTTGTTGGCATTCTTGGTACAATATATATGAATTTACACCCTCCTACTCAAAATTCCTGACTATGCAATGGATAGAAAAAGAACCGTTTGATTAGACAGCTGACACTAGGAAGAAAAGGAAATGAAAGAGTCCAAACTAGAAAGCAATGAACTCCACGGAACACCTGACTGAGGTAAGTTTACATTCTGGCGATCTTTTGTTCAGAAGCAGATCATCTCTCAAAGGCATTGCTTTACATTTAGCTGACTTCCGAGAGTAATGAAGGGCAAAAAGAACTCACAACACAGCAAAGAGATAACAACACACATCTGCGTAGGTGGTGGCATCCTTTGGAGACGTCATTTATGTCCACGACGACATTATGGGTCGATACTATTCATTTATAAAACAAGCCATGCTATTAATTAAGCCTCACTTTACTTGTCCTTTCATGCAGATGATTACAAGTAAAGTTATTGGAAAATATGGACATAAACCCAATTCCCCTCACGGTGAAACTCCGTGTCGAGTGTGGCTCGATATACAAGTCCCAAAGGTTAACAATGCCTCTTTCAAATGAATATCATAAAACTTTGTCTTAGTCATTAGTTTCATATTTTATTTAGAAACGTAACTTACTTTCAGGATAGCAGTCATAATTTCCTTACCAAGAGAATATGGAATTCTAATGGCCAAAACTGAAAGTGACCTAACAGATTAATGAGATAAGGTATGGCTATATAAACGAGGTTAGACTGAAAACTAGCACACACATGCTAATAGACCACAAATAAAATTGACCTACAGAAGCACTCCTAGTCTGGGCATGAGAAAGTAACATTCCCCCTCAACACACACGTGCAGGTTTGGGGTCGTTGCTTTCATCGAGTGCATTTCGAGAAGCTGGAGTATGGAGACGTGTTCCATTGCTATGTCAACTCGAGTTAAACAGCGCACTGCAGTTATGAAATGTTTAACAGCTGAAAAAGTGACTCCTACTTTGGGATTCCTCGTCGTTTAAAGACTGTTTCTGGTGACTATGCTGTTGATAGGTCCACAGTTAACCGATGGGTAGTACAATTTCGTGATTGCGAGCCGGGAAAAGCCACAATTGTTGTTGAAACACGCAGCGGACATCCAGATAACTGTCAGAGATGATTAAACACCGCAACCTCATCGAAGATTTCTTCCAAAATGACTGGCAAATCAATTATCAAAAGCGTATGAGGCGTATTCTTAAAGTAAGTACCGTTTGCTTATATTTAAATATTGGCACATCAGAACACAGTTTCGCTCCTGCAGCGCCATCTACTGATTCATTGAGAAGCTATAGCAGCATTTGTTTTGTTTCAGAAGTCGTTTGCTTGTCCGTGCATGCAAACAACCATGTCCGCGACAATCGTTGATCCCGCCAGCTGTGAAGGGTGTTCTGTCATACGATTCTTGTATGCAAAAGGATTGTCGGCTGCTGAAATTCATCGGGAATTATGCCTAGTTTATAAACCTACAGTTATGAGTGACGGAAAGGTTAGACAATGGTGCTGTGATTTTAAAAATGGACGAACAAATGTCCATAAAGACGAAGAGCGAAGTGGTAGGCCCAGTATTCTGACCGATGAAATTGTTTCGCAAGTGGAACAAAAACTGCGATGTGATCGTCGATTGACAATTAATGGCCTGGCTGAACAATTTCCTCAACTTGGACGCACTGCTGTCTACAATATTGTCACGGAAAACCTCGGATACCACACATTGCGTGCAAGGTGGGTACCGAAAATGCTCACCGACCACCACAAAGAGCAAAGAATGTCCAGTGGACGAGAGTTTTTGGGTCGTTGGGAACTCTTTAAACCACCCACTGTACAGTCCTGACCTTACACCCAGCAACTACTTCCTCTTCTTGCACTTGAAACAGTGGTTCGGTGGACAACGTTTCGAAACCGAAGAGGAACTCAACCTGGGCATGCATGTTGAGGTGGAATGTTACTTCCACATGCCAACCAGGAGTGCTGAAGGTCATTTTGTTTGGGGTCCACAAGCATGTGTTAGCATTAGTTTAAACTGGATCAATCTAAGGACCCCAAACCTGGGCATGCTTGTTGAGGTGGAGTGTTACTTCCACATGCCAACCAGGAGTGCTTCTGAAGGTCATTTTGTGTCTGGTCCACAAGCATGTGTTGGCATTAGTTTAAACTGGATCAATTTAATGACCCCAAACCTGGGCATGCTTGTTGATGCAGGAATGTTACTTCCACACGCCAACCAGGAGTGCTTCTGAAGGTCATTTTGTGAGTGGTCCACAAGCATGTGTTGGCATTAGTTTTCAGCCTATCCTAGTGTACACAGACAACTTCAGGATTTGTCAACAACATTAAGAAATTGAATGAAACTTCATGTATTCAATCTTTTGTACCATTGAAAAAGTGACTGTCGAAGTTGCTAAGCATACAATTACCTTAGTTACAGAATTTTTATTGAAATTTTTGAGTCGCCGGAAAGAAAATTGCGTGGAATTTTCTGCTAAATGAAGATTAACCTCACATCATCGATAATTTAAAGTTTTAGAGAGAGTCCACTGCACATTGCACTGACCAAGCAACTTTTTCTATGCTTTAAAACAAATTTTAACGCTATATAAACGAGTATAAATGCAATTAAAGGGTGTTAAATACAACTGATACTCACCAAACCGACTCGTACCGGCACCGCCAATGGGTTGAGTTCTTCGTCTAGGGTGGCCAACATTCTCGGCTGCATAGCCGCCGCCAAGGTGTACAAAAGGTAATGAGACTTGCCAAGAATTACTGCAAACAGATAGCAAATAAAAGGCGTACATGAGACATAAGCAATAGTCTCATTAAACTGTCAATGAACATTTGTCAGACATGCCAACTTTCAAAAATGAAAAATCGGGAGGACATGCCAACTTTCAAAAATGAAAAATCGGGAGATTTTTAGAAGTGTATCACGAAGTAATCACTTTTAATTACCACAATATTTGCATGGCACCTTAATCCCTTTATGACACTTTGCCAATTTTTAATGAATGTCACACTTTATTAACATGTTAAGCTAAGTACACAATTTGAACAGTTCATCAAGAACGTAAGAAGGAAAAATCGGGAGTCTCCCGCTTAAATCGGGAGAGTTGGCATGTCTGATTTGTATGTACGTTTTTATTTATTATTTATATTATATATATATATATATATATATATATATATATAATTATTATTAGGTAATCTACCGGTTAAGGTAGGTTTTTGGATGGACACAACTATCAAATACACATTTTGTAACTCCAAACAAAACCCAATCCAGCAACATACTCTATACATCAGGTCCCTCTTCATCTCTGTGTACTTCTTTCCTCCCTTCATCCCGTCCAACATCCCTATCCTGTTCCTACCCTTTCCTCGCTTGCCCAAGATTCTCCCCTCTATTACCTTCTTCAACATTCCACTACCACTCAATATGCCTTTCATCCATTTCTCCTGCCTCCATAGGATTTCTCTCAATAAACCCCTCTCCTCACCCACCATCTCCAGTACTTCCTCATTTGTTTTCCTTTCAGTCCATTTCACCTTCTCCATTCTTCTCCACACCCACATTTCAAAAGCCTCCAATCTACGTCTATCCTCCTGCTTCAGCGACCACGTTTCCGCACCATACATACATATATACATATATATATATATATATATATATATATATATATATATATATATATATATATATATTTCAAAAGCCTCCAATCTACGTCTATCCTCCTGCTTCAGCGACCACGTTTCCGCACCATACATACATATATACATATATATATATATATACACATATATATATATATATATATATATATATATATATATATATATATATATATATATATATATATATATATATATATATCCTCGTTCAAGTAACATGGAAGGGTTGAATAGAAAACTTGGGACAGCAACAAACAATATAAGCACACATTAAAAGAACACACGTTATTTCTTGATAATTTCGACAGAACATAACTCTGTCTTCCTCAGAAGACTAGTATCATTTCTACTGAGGAAGACGGAGCTCAATTCCGTCGAAATTATCAAGAAATAACGTCCAAGTGTTCCTTTTGTGTGTGCTCATATTGTTTGTTGCTGTACGAGTCTTTTATGTTAATATTATTATTGGTAATCTGCTGATTTGGGTACATTTGTAATGAGCACAAGCTACCAAATTGTACAGCGACAATTCCCTTGTCTATCCCTCCTAACATAGCAGAATCGAGCAGCCTACTCTACATCAGCTCTACGAGCAGCCTAGTCTTGATCTCTGTGTACTTCCTTCCTCCCTTCATCCCCTATCCAAGACACCCCTATCTCCTATTCCTGCCCTTTCCTCGTTTGCCTAACATTCTCCCCTCTATTACAGTCTTCAACAACCCCCTGCCGATCAATCAATACGTTCTTTGAGTATCCATCTTTCTCCTCCTGTCTCCTTATGATTTCTCCCAACAATCTGCAAAAACTTTGCTTAATTTATATTGATTCTCAACCCACTTGTGTTGTATCTAGCAGAATGAGTTACTGCAACAGCTATTAGTGAGTTTTAAGGATATTCTGTGCGCTTCAAGTTAAAATTTCACACCAGAGCATCATTTAGAGCCAGGGTTCAATAAAATCAGACCCTTCACCAGCAGACGATAGCTTAAAACAATGACAACAAACAAAATCGTCAACGCTACACTGATTATGATATCAGAAAAGAAATCGTTCGGAGACTCACTGTTTTTAACGTCGAGGAAGCTGACGAGCGTTGCCAGTAGACCAGCCAACGCAACAGGACTCAGAAGCTGTCTGTCGCTGTGATAAGGACAAAGGGTTAGGGTACCTTTGCCGAGATGAGTGAGACCCTGGGCAATGCGCACCATGAACAGGTTGTTGGGCTCCTTTGCGTGGAACTGCGCAAGCTGCCTGAGCATTGCGGCCAGTCTGAAAAAAAAATGAATGGAAAGGGATATGATAACATTTCAAATGACTGTTTTAAATTTAATAGCAACATTCAAATAACTGCACGAGTTTGCCACGACAATAAGTTTTGTACAGACTCGTACACTAGTGAAATTTGCAAAAGCAACAACGTTTTCAAGGCATAAATATCATTCCCCTTGACAGAGATTCGAACCCAGATCTCCTGAATGTCCAGTCCAGCAAAATGCTTTTAATCACTTAAGGAACAACGGAGTCCTAAAAGGTCTTGTGACACCGAAAGACTTGGGCATCGAACAATGCATCTTCTTTGTAAGCGGGTTGATCATACTATCGTGTCCAATAAATACGTGAACTGAGGCCTTCAAAAAAACTTTATTTGACAATATTTAGTGTCTACATCTTAGATTGCGTGTTTCCCCTTCTTCTTCTAAGTACTCTCTCTCTCTCTCCATTCATTCGTAATGGGCTGTGCCTTCTTATTATTATTCCATCTTCTTCTTCTTATTCCAATCTACTGTTTAATGAAGCACCCTTAGAAGAAGTCCTCCTTTAAGGCAGTAGTTATAGGCTCTTTTTATAATATTCCATCGTCTCTCGTTTCTTGCTCTATTATTATTATTGTGTCTTCCACGCATCTAATGTACACCACCCAGTGATATATACAGGGTTCGTCCGGAAAATAAGTGTACTGAGCTCAGGAAAAAAATGTATTACACTTTTACAAATCTTAAGCTAATATTCCTCAAAATAGGACCCTTGTGAGTCGATACACTTGTTCCAGTGGCATTCCCATTCTTGGAACGCTCCCGCGAAGGCATCATTGGGAACCTCTCGAAGACACGTCGTCACGGCCTCTTTGACGGCGTCCAAAGTCCTGTATCCCGTTCCTTTCAAACTCCTCTTTATCTTCGGGAACAGAAACGTTCTCTAAAAAATGTGGATCATTTTCGCAGTGATCCGCAAGTTGTGTCGCGATTTCCAAACGATTGAGTCTTTGATCATCACTGAGCACTTTCGGCACCAACTTTGCACAAATTTTTCGCATCTGTAATTGGTCCCTAATAATCTCGTGCACTATTGTTTTTGGCACATTACACTGTTCTGCATCCGAACACTAAGACGACGATCACAGTTTGGTACATCGCGAACTTTTCGCACATTTTCGTCGGTGAGTGTCGTTGATGGGCGTCCAGGCCGTGGTTCGTTGTCGACCCCTTCTCTGCCCTTCACGAACATCTTGTGCCACCGAAAGATCATGTTTCTGGACATGGCTGACTCCCCGTAAGCCTGGTTAATCATACCGACAGTTTCGGTAGACGATTTCCCAAGCTTTATCGCAAATTTGATGGAATAACGCTGCTTCAAAAACTTCGGCATCGCGTTCCGTGACGTGGGTCGAGCGTGGAGGTACGCGTTAACAGAGCTCCTCACTACACCACAGTTCAGAGCCGACTGCCTTTTTCAGCGTCGCTTGCCAACATACCCCCCTCCAATCGCAGCCCGTCAGAGCGGGGCTGGGTGCGCCTGGAGCGGCGGGAAAAAATCAGTACACTTATCTTCCGGACGAACCCTGTATATGTCCCCAATTATCACATTTTATGCATCTTATGGGAACAGGAAAAAGTAGTCGCAATGGGGGCGAGAGATCTATACAAGAATAAGGAGAAGAATGATCAAGGATCAATGGTGATTGGATTTTTTTCCAGAAACAACCGTAAACAATCAATGCTCTGAATGTGCAAGGCATTCAAACTATATTAATTATTATGACAGAGTGTATCGAAAATAGACAGAGAAAAAATGGTTGCTTTTAACAAAAATATCGATAATATCAATTGTCATTTATAGAAACTAAACATTGTATTAAAAGTTACTCAGACAATAGCCTCACATGATGGTATTTATAAAATGTGTTGCATTCAAAATTGAATCCTATGAGATATACGTTTCAGGACTTGGAAACTGGACATAAAATGCTGAGAGACGTTTTGGCTTTGAAAATTTTGAAATAATGCTCTTTCTTCTACATAATCAGAGTTAAATGTGTGCCTTTCAGTCCTCCCTTGAACATATGCCATAGACCTGGGTTCAAATTTACTTTACCCTTCTCCCAAATGTGAGAAAATGAATGAAAAATTAATGCCCGGTGATATACATGTCCCCAATTATCACATTTTATGCATCTTATGGGAACAGGAAAAAGTAGTCGCAATGGGGGCGAGAGATCTATACAAGAATAAGGAGAAGAATGATCAAGGATCAATGGTGATTGGATTTTTTTCCAGAAACAACCGTAAACAATCAATGCTCTGAATGTGCAAGGCATTCAAACTATATTAATTATTATGACAGAGTGTATCGAAAATAGACAGAGAAAAAATGGTTGCTTTTAACAAAAATATCGATAATGCCAAATGTCATTAATAGAAACTAAACATTGTATTAAAAGTTATTCAGACAATAACCTCACATGATTGTATTTATACACTGTATTGCATTCAAAATTGAATTCTATGAGATATACGTTTCAGGACTTGGAAACTGGACATAAAATGCTGAGAGACGTTTTGGCTTTGAAAATTTTGAAATAATGCTCTTTCTTCTACATAATCAGAGTTAAATGTGTGTCTTTCAGTCCTCCCTTGAACATATGCCATAGACCTGGGTTCAAATTTACTTTACCCTTCTCCCAAATGTGAGAAAATGAATGAAAAATTAATGCCAGGTGATATACATGTCCCCAATTATCACATTTTATGGGAATGGGAAAAAGTTGTCGCAATGGGGGCGAGAGAGATCTATAATAAGGATAAGGAGGAGGAATGATGATCAAGGATCAATCGTGATTGAATTTTTATTGCCAGAAACAATGGCAAACAATCAATGTTCTGAATATTGATGGTGCATTGATGTCATTGGTCCAAGGATCCATCCATCCATCCAATATGTTCGGTAGTAAAATACCAGTGTGTTGTGCACTGAGATTGATTTTCCATTCTAAATTCAGTTCACTATTCAGCTATCATTCGGACAGTTTTTATGACGATCGGTGAGAAGAACAAGGGACCATTGCACACACAATCAATGTTCTCAATGTCAACAGAGGTGGTTCAAAGGTCATCCCTGCCTTGTATCATTCCTAGTGCCCTGCCTCGGCCATCTTTTACAACCTTAATCCACTTGAAGACGGATGTTTTCTTATTCAGAGCATTATCACCGTATAAACAGCTGTCGGCACATTTCTCAGTAATTTCTCGATAACTTTTACCACCGCACTTCACCAAAAAACTTGATATGCTGATTCATTGCTCTGTGGTTTCGTCAATATCTATCTTCAGACAAACACTGAGAACAAGGACAGCAGAAACTAACATAACTGATACCATACGCACAGCTCGACGATCATCCGCCAAGCACAGATGGCTCACTGGGTCTCAGGCAACTAGTGCCACTAGTGGGCGGGGCTATAGTCCCCGTAATGGCCACCAGATTGCACCAGTTCACACATTTTTTGGGCAGACCACGTAAGCTTCATTTATATTCAAATCTAAAATTTGGATTCTATGTCCTTTAAGTCCCATATTTCTGTCAAAATCTTACTGATCTTCTCTAACTGTCAACTGTCATCTTCACATTCAGGTCAGAAACTTTTCACAAAAGCTTTGCATCAAAAAATGTGAAATCACTCTCTACTTTTAAAAATAAATTATTTATGAACAAAAATGAAAACATGTTTTTTCAGCGTGAATGACTACTTCAATTCTGGGTAATTCTGAATTTTACGTGGGCAGTCCGATAAGTACTTAGCCTACAAAAGAAAATACGATAATTTTGGAAAACTGGCGATTTATTTCTCAACACAGTCTCCTTTAGCTCGATACACTTGACCCAGCGATGCTCCAACTATTTTAACCAGACGTTTTCTGGAGGTCAACAAAATAGGCCTCCGTGGCGGCGATAACCTCCTCATTCGACTCAAATTTCTGCCCAGCGAGAGTGCCTTCTTCAAGTTTGGAAACAAAAAGGAGTCGCACGGGGCCAAATCTGGAGAATACGGTGCGTGGTGCAGCAATTCGTAGCCCAATTCGACCAATTTGGCCGGGGCGAAGGTGGAGAGGTGTGAGCCGGTGCGTTGTCATGGTGGAAGAGCACTTTTTTCTTCGCCAAATGGGGCCGTTTTTTCTGCAATTTGGCGTCGAATCGGTCCAATAATGCGGCATAGTAGAGCCCAGTGATCGTTTTGCCATTCTCTAGGTAGTCGATGAAGATCACACCTTGTGAATTCCAGAAAACGGTGGCCATCACCTCTCCGGCTGATAGGACAGTCTTCGCCTTCTTCGGAGCACGTTCGCCGGTTGAAGTCCATTGTTTCGACTGTTCCTTGGTCTCTGGTGAGTACCAGTGGATCCATGTTTTGTGGACGGTCACGAAACGACGCAGAAACTCTTTTGGATTGCGCTTAAACAGCGTCAAACACTGCTTTGAAGTGGTCTCACGGTTGCGCTTGTTGTCCGGAGTGAGCAAACGCGGCACCCATCGCGCCGACAGCTTTCTCATGCCCAAAATTTCATGCAGGATATGACCCACACGGTCTTTTGAGATGCCTACTGTCTCAGCCATCTCGCGCAACTTCAATCGGCGGTCTGCCAATACGAGATCGTGGACTTTGTTCACGTTATCCTCCATGGTAGCCGTTTTCGGGGCACCTGGGCGTGGCTCATCAAAAACCGACGTGCGACCACGTTCAAACTCGTTAAACCAATTTTTGACGGTCGCTATCGAAGGAGAAGAGTCACTGTACATAGCATCCAAGCGCTCTTTGATTTCACTGCGCGATTTCCCTTCCAAAAACAAGAATCGAATTACCGACCGACATTGCTCTTTTTCCATTTTCCTAGAATCCGCGGAGACACCTGCTTCCACACGTAGTCAAGACAAAACTACGAGTCCGATTCGGCTGAAATTTCAACAATAGCCGTCTATAACAATATCCTACACGACAGTAAATTGTTCTTGCGATAGTGGTGCCATCGGGCTGTGAGGCTAAGTACTTATCGGACTGCCCTCGTATATTGTGTAAATTCTTAATTATGTATGAGTAATTTTAATTCATCTTTTTGCTGGCCAGTAATCCAGTCACTGCACTTCTTGACGTACACTATACGATTACATAACTGTATGATATACTGTACCATACTATGCATTTGTCAATTGGGAAATAAATTATTATTATTATCAATTCATGCAAAAGAAAACTGTATTGGCCATTGGATTGAAACATTACATACTCAACAGCCGTTATCACACACCCTTTCAGTTTAAACACACGAAAATCAATGTAGGCACCACAGTCCAAACTGCGTGACAACCACGGTACCTACCGTGCATTGTTGGTTCCCGCACCAGCTAAACCCATGGCGAAGATGGCGTTGAGGGCAACCTCGGAATCACTGTCGTGGGAGAATTTGCTTAGCGTGTCGAGGATGGTGAGCTTCGGATTGGAGACGGAGATGAGACCGAGTGCCAACGGCACAGACCTCCTTATGACCGGCTCGCAATACCGCAGCTTTGAAAGAGAAAGTAGGGAAAGCCATTCATAATGTGATAATTGGGGATAATTAATATATATATATATATATATATATATATATATATATATATATATATATATATATATATATATATATATATATATATATATATATATATATATATATATATATATATATATATATATATATATGTATATATGTATATATATATATATATATATATATATATATATATATATATATATATATATATATATATATATCTATATATATATGTATATATGTATATATATATTCAAACTTGAAATTCCCGCCATACGGCAAACAAATATTATTTTCGCACATAGAAATAGACATATAAGGAAAGGGGATAGGAAAACACATAAAAGACCAACACAGGAAAGGTGGGGAAGGCGATTTTGAGCAGATCACAAATGTAAAAATATATCCTTATCCAGGATTTGAACCACGGACCTTCCACTTTCCGGGCGGATGCTCTACCAGTTGAGCTAATAAGGAAAACCTGATTTACATAGAGATCTGCGATCTTATAAAGCGCCAAAGTGCTCCGATAGATGTTGCCCGAGAGATGGCGTTAGGGAGCTTTTTCACCCACCAAAGGAGAATTAGACGGGACACAAGAGTGGGAAAGGATAGTAGAAAAGTGTGTTGGTCTTTTGTGTTTTCCTATCCCCTTTCCTTATATGCCTATTTCTATGTGCGAAAATAATATATATATATATATATATATATATATATATATATATATATATATATATATATATATATATATATAATGTAAATTGACTAACTAGTCGACACAAACACAGAAAATAAAACATATAAAAGAGGGACTTGCTGGTTCTCGAATTTTCGGTGGTACAATCACCTTTCTCAAACTCCTGTTCTGTTCCTAATTCCTCTTGAGAAAGGTGGTTGCACCACCAAAAATTCGAGAACCAGTGAGTCCCTCTTTAATAAGTTTTAGTTTCTGTGTTTGTGTCACTCAAAGCCATTCAAGGCAACCGCACTTAAAATCGACAAAGATGTCATCATTGGAAAACCAACGCAATTCAGAACTAACTAATTTGTTAGTAATACTGCGTAGTATTGTGCAGTACTGCGTAGCAGTGCTTACTAACCAGGTGTCCAAACGTTCGGAAAGCCATCTCGGCCCCAATATCCTCTCCCATGGCAATTAGGGCAATACCGAGGACGGCTATCGCCTGCCTCGACGACAGGTCCTTGGCCTTGTCTTCTTCCTTTGCCTTCTCCTTCTTGCTATCGTCTTTCTTGCTGCTGCTGCTGCTGCCACCCTCCTCCTACAGACCAAAACAGAACAAAGTCACGCAACACACTAACAAATCAATAACTATACAAAATAGATTTCTGAATTAGCTCTCCAAAACTTATGTCACGGTAGTTTTAGATATATTGTTAAGGGTTCGTCCGGAAAATAAATGTACTGATTTTTTCCAGGCGCGCCCAGCACCGCTCTGATGGGCTGCGATTGGAGGGGGGTGTTGGCAAGCGACGCTGAAAAAGGCAGTCGGCTCTGAGCTGTGGTGTAGTAAGGAGCTCTGTTAACGCGAACCTCCACGCACGACCCATGTCATGGAACGCGATGCCGAAGTTTTTGGAGCAGCGTTATTCCATCAAATTTGCGGTAAAGCTTGGGAAATCGTCTACCGAAACTGTCGGTATGATTAACCAGGCTTACGGGGAGTCAGCCATGTCCAGAAAAATGATCTTTCGGTGGCACAAGATGTTCATGAAATGCAGAGAAGAGGTCGACGACAAACCATGGCCTGGACGCCCATCAACGACACTCACAGACGAAAATTTGCAGTGTTAGGAAGAGGTGTTAGGCAGGGTTGCCCATTGTCACCGGTGCTGTTCAACGTATATGTAGAGGAAATGATTAAAGAGGCATGGGAAGAACTGGAGGTAGGAATGAAAGTCGGAGGGGAATTTGTAAAATTGGTTAGGTTTGCTGATGACCAAACATTAGTTGCTCAGTCAGCCAAGGGGTTGCAAACATTGTTGAGTGAATTGGAGGTTCAGTGCGATAAATATGGGATGAGAATCAATATTAATAAAACAAATGTTATGCCATTTTCCAGGAAGAAAAAGGCTAAGCTAAATATTGAAATAGGCGGGGAAAAAATAGAGCAGGTAGAACAGTTTACATATCTCGGAAGTGTTCTGGGGCAAAACGGTCAAAGTGGTAATGGGAACGTAAGGAGAAGAATTGCAATGCTAGACAAGGAGGCTTTCACACAAGGAGGGAGTTGATGACGCGGACATTGAGTAGGGATGTTAATAATAATAATAATAATAAATAACTTATTACAGTTATATGATAATCAATTGATTTTGAATGCGTTAAGTTGAAAATCGACACGTTTCACTCAAACTAATCATTGCGTATGCAGCTAAACACTCACTCCCTCACTGATGAACAAGCGCAAAGCTGGACGAGTGCATTCTTACCTTCTCTGAGGGCTCATAATGTTCACTGCAGATGTGCAACAGTTGTTGTATCTTGAGGACGTTCCCAGTGCCAGCGTAAGCGCACACCTCCACCATCGTTGTCGACATTGATTTAAACGGTTCTGGAATCACCTCCAGGGCTGCAACTATGGCCTCTACCGCATCCTGCCGACCTGGGGAAGTACGGAAGCTAACCACATTGCCTTTCCAACCAACCTACACAGATCTGTGCCATTGTTTTACGGTTCGAAACACATTAAAGAGTGCCCACCTACGCTTGCCATTGAAAAACAAATATCATTAACACTAACAGCTTTTCAATATTTGTTATTAATATCATTTAATTGTTTATCAAAAGGCCATTTGGCAATCAATCAGGTGGAAATTACAAGATGAGCTGAGGGAAAAAGCAGTGTCAAACAAGCAAATACACCATTGAAGTTGTCAATATTTAAAAATTATAATGGCAACAAATAGTTAACGTTTTACTCTAATAAAATTAAAGTTAAACCAATCAATAATTAGAAGCAAGGCAGGTGGTAAAGCTAGCCAGGAATAACCCTGAGCAAAAACACATTGGAGGAAAACATAATTGAGTAAAATGTCATAATTCCTTGCAGAGAGATCAACAGAGAAAGGATACGGGATATGTATCAACGGCAATAATTGGGTGAGATTTCATTTTGACTCAATCATTCTGACTTTCCCGCCGTTTACCTGCAAAACAGATAATTCCCTGACTTTTCCAAGTTATGAAATAAAATATCAGGAATTCTCCATGCATTTCAGGTGGTGGGTGGCCACCCTGTGATTGTCCTTAAATACCCCGACTCTTCAAAGTTTCAAAGGAAGAAAGCAACCCCTTAATAGAACTTTTATTAATTTTCCTAAATCTTCCAAAGATTTGCATAAACCCCCAATTCCACAACTTTTCGAAGTTTTCGAAAAAGATAGTATCCCAGGGATTTTCCATACATTCTCTGACTACTACAGGTTTAAAAGAAGGTTTGGAAAAATTGCTTCCGTATCTTAAATAAGTAATTCCCTGACTCAACCCGGTTTTACAAACATCCCTGAAAATTCCTCGACTTTCCCATGGTTTCCACACCACCAAATAATTAATTCCCTGACTTTTCAAGGTTTTACAAAAAAACCCTAAAAATTCCCTGACTTTCCCATTGTTTCCATACCCTCAAATAATTCCATGACTTTCCCATGGTTTTAAAAACATTCCAAAAAATTCCCTGAATTTCCCATTGTTTCCACACCCTCAAATAATTCCCTGACTATCCCAGGTGATACAAACATTCCTGAAAATTCCCTGACTTTCCCATGGTTTCCATACCCTCAACTAATCCCATGACTTTTCCAGGTTTTACCAACATCCCAAAAAATTCCCTGACTTTCCCATTATTCCCATACCCTCAACTAATTCCCTTACTATCCCAGGTTTTACAAACATTCCTGAAAATTCCCTGACTTTCCCATGGTTTCCATACCCTCAAATAATTAATCCCATGACTTTTCCAGGTTTTACAAAAATCCCAAAAAATTCCCTGACTTTCCCATGGTTTTAAAAACATCCCAAAAAATTCCCTGACTTTTCCAGATTATACAAACATCCCTAAAAATTCCCTGACTTTCCCTTGGTTTCCATACCCTCAAACAATTCCCTGACTTTCTCATGGT
The DNA here is from genome assembly GCA_037158775.1 of Hetaerina titia. Taxonomy (NCBI): domain Eukaryota; kingdom Metazoa; phylum Arthropoda; class Insecta; order Odonata; family Calopterygidae; genus Hetaerina; species Hetaerina titia. The sequence goes on along the minus strand of JAVFHJ010000013.1, from coordinate 4,183,351 downwards.
TTTACAAACATCCCAAGAAATTCCCTGACTTTCCCTTGGTTTCCACGCCACCAAAGAATTCCCTGACTTTCCCAGGTTTTACAAACATCCCTAAAAATTCCCTGACTTTCCCTTGGTTTCCATACCCTCAAACAAATTCCCTGACTTTCTCATGGTTTTACAAACATCCCAAGAAATTCCCTGACTTTCCCTTGGTTTCCACGCCAAAGAATTCCCCGACTTTCCCAGAAAACCCAATATTCCCTGACTTTTCCGGCCTCTCCACAAAACCAATTATTTCCCTGACTTTTCCACAAAATCCACCATTCCTTAACCTTTCATGCATTTACAACCAACACAAATTTCCAAGACTTTTCCAGATATTTCTAGAAAAGTGGCAACATGATCTATAAGTCCACAACTTTTCCAGGGAGAAAACCGAAGCAGTACTGCTCTAGCATCGTGAACGAGCCACAGCCCTGCGCGGTATCCTCCCGAGAGCAAACGAATTCCGTAGCAATCCCCCAAATGAAGAGAGTGGTGGCCTCACCTAAGTGACACAGTCCCAATCCGAGGGGCAGGAACCTGGCATACGTGTCCCCTCAGGTCAGACTCCGACCTCTCCCATCAGCGTTTGAACTATGGTCGCCGTCACGTCTGGATTGCAAGAGCCAACCGCAATCATTCCGCACGCCAGGGCTGCCATGCCTGACCACCTCCATGTTGGACTTTGAGTCACTCAGAACCGGGGTGATCAGCCCCAACACAGCCTCCCGGTTCGACCCGGCGTATGCCAAGCCCAGACCTGTGTGCCGAAAACATTTCCCGGTACTTTTAAAACATACATCAAATACCACATTGAACATTTATTCAGAATTTGATTTACTTTTGATTGAATTTCAAATTATAGAGCTATTTCTTTGATCACTATCAGTCAAGAGTATCCACCACTGTTTTTGTGAAAGTTTAAGGTGTGTATGGGAGATGTTATATTATTTTAAATCTATAACATTTATTGTTATGATTTATGCAATCATGGCTGCAGAGAACATTGGCGGGACGAGCAAAAATTATATTTTAAACAAAGTTTTTCACGTTAATCTGTCAGATGTCCCGACTCGTGAAAGAACTGATGGAAGTTCGGACAAAAACGATAACAAAATCCCAATTGACAGTTTATTATTTAAGGCATTATGTGGTGGAATTCAAACATATTAACGAAAAGATAGTAACAATTTTCCACTAGAAAAGCTTAATTGTACGACCAGATTTCAATGTATTACATCATCTTCAGATCCTTAATTACAAGACCAACAGCACACAAAGTGTTAAAATAACAACAGTTCGTTGAATCTACCCTGATTAACATGTCACTTGATGACCAGCCGGTCTTGTATATTGTTTGCTTCTATTGTCAATACAAGCAGACTTGAAATCTTTAATTATCCAAATGAACCCAAATTGAAACTGTATTAACGTTTACACCCACAATGACATTTTTATAAATCAAACCACTTTGCTTTTGCACATAAAATTTTTATTTTCACGACCCAGGTTTCGTTATAGCATAACATCACCCATGTAAAAATGTTCACATGTCAAATCCTCGACTACTTTCGAAATATTAATCCCCTTTCCGCACAAATCCAAACAAAATACCTTTTGCAAATTGCTCTCAAATCCTGTGTTTAACACTCATTTTTGTTTCTCACTGACTCTTTACCATGAAGTCATCAAGGGTGTGATATTGTTATAATAATTATTACTATTATTAAAAGTCATATGTTCCGCCAGACAATTTCAGGTGAGCTTGGTGAAGTTTTCTCGGGTCTTCAACCTGGGTCAGGGGTTCCATAAAAAGAGACATTTCAGGAGTGATACAGTGGAACAACATGATTAATTAAAATTAGCAATTTTCCACAAAAATAAAATTTATTAATACGACCGGTTTCCCCCCCACCCCCGCCAACCCCCGGTGCACCCCCTGACCATTTATCCTGAAGAAGGCGTGAAGCTTTGTGTTCCCACTCCTTTCTCTCCCCCTTCCTTCCTCCCAACCCACCCCCCCGCTCTCTCGCCGACATTTACAAGTGAATCCCCTACTCCACCCTTTCCTAATCCCTCGCTAGGGCTCTCCTTCACCCCATCTGCCCCCCTTGGAACCATTTAGACAGTGAGTGATCCCAATCTTTACTCCTTTTTGCACACTTCTTTGTGCATTGATATCTTTGCGGTCGGGGGGAAAACCCCGGTCCCCCTTTCTCCACGGCCCTAGGAGCTTGGCGGCACACAGGGAGTCCACCCTCAACGGGACAAGCCTTCCAGCCAGCTACGACGTTTTCCCGGACTGTGTTAATTTTTCACACATTCTCCTCACCCGAAACCTTTCTCCAGCCCCATTGTCACCCACATTCCTTTCCCTTCCCTCTTCCCCCCCCCCTTGTTCCACTACCCTCCCCTTACTTGCTTTTCAGCATATATAGCAGACAACGAGAATATGACTGTTATCAGATGATGATGTAGTTGCATTGAAACTGGTCGCATTAATAAAAGATTTTATTTCGTGGAAAATTGCCAATTTTAATTAATCATGGATTCCATGATGGTTGACATTTCGATGCTAGACTGGTAAATCATCCTCGGGGATGATGATTGCCACTCCATTTTTGGCTGTCTTATATACCTGCGTGCTCGAGTTCAGGTCACTTCTGACTGGTCCGCCGTGGAGGCGCTTCCCGATTAGTCACCTTGTCGTTTTGACCAATACAGGGTTTGTCCGGAAAATAAGTGTACTGAGCTCAGGGAAAAAAATTTATTACACTTTTACATATCTTAAGCTAATATTCCTCAAAATAGGACCCTCGTGAGTCAATACACTTGTTCCAGCGGCGTTCCCATTCCTGGAACGCTCCCGCGAAGGCATCATCGGGAACCTCTCGAAGACACGTCGTCACGGCCTCTTTGACGGCATCAAAAGTCCCGTATCGCATTCCTTTCAAACTCCTCTTTATCTTCGGGAACAGAAAGAAGTCCGGTGGTGCCGAGTCCGGGCTGTAGGGTGGGTGCGGCAGCATTGCCGCGCCGTGCTTGGCCAAGAAGTCCGACATGACAAGCGCGGTGTGAGACGGCGCATTGTCGTGATGCAGTCGCCAGATGTTTTTGATCGCTGGCCGGACGCGGGCGACTCGTTTTCGAAGCCTGTCGATCACTTGGACGTAAAATGCAGCATTTACAGTTTGTCGTTCAGGTACAAATTCGTAGTGGACGACTCCCCTTTTGTCAAAAAAGACATTGAGCATCATAAACTTATTTTCCGGACGAACCCTGTATTGCACGTTTAGTCCTCACCCTAAATCCTTGGTTAAATATTGACCTAAGTATTTACAGCTATCACTTCTAGGAATGACATTCTTCAAGAGTTTCTGGTCCCTTTCGTTTCCATTTACCTTGTTACTAAAAGTGATAGATTTGCAATGTGTAAACATTAATTAATCCCATTATTTGTCACCCAATCCGACATTTTATTAACGTCCCTTTGCAGTACTTCACGGTCTCTGTCATTCTCGACTTTCCCGTATATAATGCAGTCGTCCGCAAAAAATCTTGAGATTTACTTATTTACCATGAGATCATTTATATAGATAAAAAACAAGAGCTATTCTGGAGGGAATCAGGTTAACCCCCCCGCCCGGCAAGTTACGAGGTGTGTCGGACAATAATATTTATATATCCTTATACATTGATGTTGTCACTTTCAAAGCAGTCCCCATTGGAGATTATGCACTAGTGTGCCTGCCCTTCTTCCAATCCCCGAAAAACACTTCTCAAACTCTCCATCTTTGAGATAGCCTTTTGGTACTTTCAGCGATGCGCTTTTAATGTCATCTACGGCTGTAAAACGACGGCCCTTCTTGGGTTCTCTTAATTAATAGGAAATGGGAAAAAGTCACACAGAGCCATATCTGACGATTATGGAGGCTGGGGCATCGTTACAGTATTGTTTTTGGCCAAAAATTCACAAACAAGCAATGAATTGTGAGCTGGTGCATTATCGTGGTGGTGCAAAAGCCATTTTGGAACAAATTTTGCTGCCATGCGTGTCATACCCAAAAAATTGGAAGTGATGTCATGACATGATCCAATCGATATGCCAACATCATCAGCGACCTCTCTAATTATGATTCGGCTATCGTTCATAAGCATTACTTTCACTTTTTTCACGTTTTCATCGACTGTTGATGTGCTGGGCCGTCCAGGGCGTTCGTCATCTTCAAGGTCTTCACGGCCTTCTTGGAAATGACGCTTAGACCACTCGTAAACTCTTGATTTACTCATAGCAAACCCACCACATTGGCCATTGTCAACATTTCACACACTTTGTTAAACTTTATATCATTTTTTTACGCAAAATTTGATACAAATTCTTTGATCCATTACCTTTTAACAAACGAAAATCGCCGAGCTCATAAAATACGTCTAACCTTAGTGGCTGTCGCAGACAAAGTCCACAATGAAAACAGCTGAAAGTTTAAATCATACTTCAGGGGCATGTGTACCAACATAATAAAAAAAAGTTTGACAATCAGACTCTCCAAGCCCAAGAGAAATGAAAAAATTCCTGTTAATTTTTGAACACACCTCGGACAACAAACGCACGACATTGAAAACCCACTTCTTACGCGAGAAAAGCATAATGTAATACACTTACCAACAATAGCACCGATCCTCATCACATTGCTGTTGTGCAGTACATAGTCAGACAGCAACGCAAGGGCTGGGTCACATTCGTTGCGCACACCACAATTGACAATACCACATGCCAACAAAGCTCCAGACTGGAAAATAAACATTTCCGATTCCATTAACATCATTCACTTTGTAATCTGACACTGTTTTCGAGGTTACTTATGGGAGAATTACTCAATTTTGGGCTCTAACATAATTGAAACAGAGCATTTCCAAAATTAATATCCATAAATTAATTTTCAAGAAACTGTAACAGTAACTTTAACGGAGTCACCCGCTATGTGTGCATTATAATGCAACCATTTCAGAGAGTAAAAATCATTCGCCTTGACCGGGATTCGAACCCGGATCCCTCGATATCCGGCCGAGTGCTTTAACCAATTAAGCTACCAAGACGTCCTCTTACACTCTGAAATTTTGGGGGCTTTAAAGGAACAAGATGTTATGACGAAATACCGTACATACAATGTCACAAGCATTCGTAGTCGTGCGCGACGCGCCACAGTCCAATGTTAATAAAGCCAATTTCAAACACTTAGGCAGTTCATACCTTAGACAAATTTTAAGAAACTGTAACAGTAACTTTAACGGAGTCACCCGCTATGTGTGCATTATAATGCAACCATTTCAGAGACTAAAAATCATTCGCCTTGACCGGGAGTCGAACCCGGATCCCTCGATATCCGGCCGAGTGCTTTAACCAATTAAGCTACCGAGACGTCCTCTTACACTCTGAAATTTTGGGGGCTTTAAAGGAACAAGATGTTATGACGAAATACCGTACATACAATGTCACAAGCATTCGAACCCGGATATCGAGGGATCCGGGTTCGAATCCCGGTCAAGGCGAATGATTTTTACTCTCTGAAATGGTTGCATTATATCCATAAATTATTTACAAGTACAACTTTGAATGCGGATAATTGACCTCCAAGTGACCCCTCACAAGTTAAAAATTAAAAGAGATGTTTCAGGTGTGATATGGTGGAATATCATGATTAATTAAAACTGGCAATTTTCCACGAGATAAAATCTTTTATTAACACGACCGGTTTCAATGCAACTACATCATCTTCTGGTAACAGTCATTTCTCGTTGTCTACTCTACATGCTAAAAAGCAAGTGAGGGGAGGGTAGTGGAACAAGGGGGGGAAAGAGGGAGGGGAGGCTGAACGTGGGCCACGTGGTTGAGAATGAGAGGGGAGAAAAGGTGCGGGTGAGGAGAATGGGTGAAAAATTAACACAGTCCGGAAAAACCTCGTAGCTGGCTGGAAGGGTTGTCTCATTGAGGGTGGACTCTCCGTGCAGCGCCAAGCTCCTAGGGCCGTGGAGAAAGGGGGACTGGGGTTTTTCCCCCGACCGCGAAGATATCCATGCACAAAGAAGTGTGCAAAAAGGGGGACAAAATTCAGTGCGAGTGTGGAGCTACGTACATTGGCCATACAGGCAGGAGTTTATCGACTTGCATCAGTGAACATAGGAAAGGTTTCATCACAGGTCTTACCAATTCTATATTTGCCAAACATCTTCCTGGTTTCAACCATTTTTGAAATTTCAATTTTAAAGTGCTTCACAACCTGACCAAAGGTAAGAAATTAGACGCCACGGAACAGCTGGAAATCTTGCATCGCAAGGACTTGGACCTCACCAACGATGTCCAATACTCATCTTCACCCTCCCCCCTCCTCCGCATTGCCTTCCCTCGACGCACGTGTGACCAGTAATCCCCTCTCCTTAACTCTCGGAATTCCCCCCCCCCCCCATCCTTCGGTGCAACCACTGACCATATTATCCCGAAGAAGGCGTGATGCTTTGTGTTCCCACTCCTTTCTCTCCCCCTTCCTTCCTCCCAACCCACCCCACCCACTCTCTCGCCGACATTTACAAGTGAATCCCCTACTCCACCCTTTCCTAATCCCTCGCTAGGGCTCTCCTTCACCCCGTTTGCCCCCCCTGGAACCATTTAGACAGTGATCCCAATCTTTACTCCTTTTTGCACAATTCTTTGTGAATGAATATCTTCGCGGTCGGAGGGAAACCCCCGGTCCCCCTTTCTCCACGGCCCTAGGAGCTTGGCGGCGCACAGGGAGTCCACCCTCAATGGGACAAGCCTTCCAGCCAGCTACAGGAAAGAGGAATGGGAACGCCGCTGGAACAAGTGTATCGACTCACAAGGGTCCTATTTTGAGGAATATTAGCTTAAGATATGTAAAAGTGTAATAAATTTTTTTTCCTGAGCTCAGTACACTTGTTTTATGGACGAACCTGTATTTTTACCTTTGACAAATCCCAAAAAATCTTGGCAGGTGCCACATAAAATGAGCTATCCCACTTTCAAATTGTTGCACTGAAATGCACATTAGCCGATGACTAGGTTTAAAAGTTACTGTTGTGGCATCTTCCGCAGTTTCTCGGAGGGCGATTTGAGGTGAGTTTACCTTGATATAATCCTCCGCAGAGTAGAGGTACTTGTCGATGGGCGTCAAACCTCCATCCACGTCCCAAAGGAGAACCAGACCCAGGGAGGCCGTTGCACTCAGCATACCTGCAAACAAAACAATTGGAACAACTCAAAGTTAATCTAAAATACCTCAAGTTTAAAGGAAGCATCACAACAAATATGTATATACGAGGCGTATTCTCAAAGTAAGTACCATTTGATTATATTTAAATATTGGCGCTTCAGAACACAGTTTCGCTCCTGCAGCGCCATCTACTGATTCATTGAGAAGCTGTAGCAGCATTTGTTTTGTTTCAGAAGTCGTTTGCTTGTCCGTGCATGCAAACAACAAATTCCGCGACAATCGTTGATCCCGCCAGCTGTGAAGTGCGTTCTGTCATACGATTCTTGTATGCAAAAGGATTGTCGGCTGCTGAAATTCATCGGGAATTATGCCTAGTTTATAAACCTACAGTTATGAGTGGATAAGGAAAGGTTAGACAATGGTGCTTTGATTTTAAAAATGGACGAACAAATGTCCATAAAGACGAAGAGCGAAGTGGTAGGCCCAGTATTCAGATGGCCGATGAAATTGTTTCGCAAGTGGAACAAAAACTGCGATGTGATCGTCGATTGACAATTAATGGCCTGGCTGAACAATTTCCTCAACTTGGACGCACTACTGTCTACAATATTGTTACGGAAAACCTCGGATACCACACATTGCGTGCAAGGTGGGTACCGAAAATGCTCACCGACCACCACAAAGAGCAAAGAATGTCCAGTGGACGAGAGTTTTTGGGTCGTTGGGAACTCTTTAAACCACCCACCGTACAGTCCTGACCTTACACCCAGCGACTACTTCCTCTTCTTGCACTTGAAACAGTGGTTCGGTGGACGTTTCGAAACCTAGGAGGAACTCAAAAATGGCGTTGTCGATTGGTTGGTCAAATCTCAGGCGGCGAGTTTCTATGCAGAGGGGTTAAAGAAGCTGGTGCAGCGGTACGAAAAATGCTTAGAAGTGAACGGCGATTATGTAGATAAGTGAAGTAGGTTTGTAGCTAACTAAAAGTGCCAATAAAATGTGTTTCACATGAGTATATTTTTTCCTGTGACCAAACGGGCCTTACTTTATGAACACGCCTCGTACAACTCTTTCCAATAATATGCCTACTGAGACCAAAAAAAAACTTCATTTTGCATAATTTAAGAGTCGACATCTTAGATTTTGTCTCCCCTTCTTCAAAGTACTCTCCATTCATAATGGGCTATGCCTTCTTAATCCATCTTATTCTTTTCCACGGTTTGAAGAACATTTAAAAGGACCTGATTCAATGGACCTTCCTGTTTTGCCGATATAGCTAATTCCGACGGTAATGACAGGAAGCAGCATGCATCCATCATCAAATAGACGTCGCCAAAGCCAAAGAATTAATTACAGTTTGGCACAAATTTGGCAGTGATTCGATACGTTCTCAATTTTCCAGTCAGGATTTCATAGCACGAGCCAATTGCAATGCCACACTCTTCTGCAAGTTCCCTGACAGTCAAACATCGATCTGAACGAACAAGATGGTTCACCTTCTCGATTTTGGAGTCATCAGTCGACGTTGATGGTCCTCTGGAGTGGTCATCGTCTTCCACTGATTGCATTCTGCCAAGAATAATCCACACACCTCTTGGCGATTCAAAGAAAACACCACAATTGAAGCATTTAAAAAGTATATTTTTATTAGGTAATCTACCGTTTAAGGTGGGCTTTTGGATGGACACAACTATCAAATAAACATTTTGTGACTCCCCACCTATCAAACTAATCTATATCAGGTCCCTCTTCATCTCGGTGTACTTCTTTCCTCCCTTCATCCCGTCCAACATCCCTATCCTGTTCCTGCCCTTACCTCGCTTGCCCAACATTCTCCCCTCTATTACCTTCTTCAACATTCCACTAACGCTCAATATACCGTTCATCCATCTTTCATCTGCCTCCTTAGGATTTCTCTTAACAAACCCCTCTCCTCACCCACCATCTCCAGTACTTCCTCATTTGTTTTCCTTTCGGTCCATTTCACCTTCTCCATTCTTCTCCACACCCACATTTCAAAAGCCTCCAATCTACGTCTATCCTCCTGTTTCAGCGACCACGTTTCCGTGCCGTAGCTAAACTACATATCAGAGTTTTTACGAGTCTTGTCTTAACATCCCTACTCAACGTCCCCGTCATCAACTCCCTCCTCCTTGAGAAAGCCTCCTTGCCTACCGCAATTCTTCTCCTTACGTCCCTACCACTTTGACCGTGTTGGTCCAAAACACTTCCGAGATATGTAAACTGTTCTACCTGCTCTATTTTTTCCCCGCCTATTTTAATATTTAGCTTAGCCTTTTTCTTTCTGGAAAATCACATAACCTTTGCTTTATCAATATTGATTCTCATCCCATATCTATCGCACTGAACCTCCAATTCACTCAGCAATGCTTGCAACCCCTTGGCTGACTGAGCAACTAATGCTTGGTCATCATCAAACCTAACCGATTTTACCAATTCCCCTCCGACTTTCATTCCTACCTCCAGTTCTTCCCATGCCTCTTTAATCATTTCCTCCACATATACGTTGAACAGCACCGGTGACAATGGGCAACCCTGCCTTACACCTCTTCCTAACACTGCCCATCCGGACTCTCCGTTCCACACTCGCACCTAAGCAGTCTGATACACGTACAGGTTGCGGATCAGTCTCCTGTCCCTCCAAAAGTATATATCACGCAAAATACATGACAAGTACTTTGAGATTGAGCAGCTGAAGGTATCTAGAGGCACATAACACCTCTTTTCGCGTATCTGTTGGTAAAGTCTCAAAAGATGTTGTGTAAAATCCCAGCTTTTGGCCAAAACATGTCAGTGTCACAGGTATTTTTTTCTGAAGGCCTGTCTGACCAACTCGAAGGGTTAGTCAAAAGATTCAGTGACTCAGGAACAAAGTGAACCTTATTTACCACGAGATCATTTATATAGATACAAAACAAGAGCTAAGCTGGAGGGAATCAGGTTAACCCCCCCCCCCCCGGAAAATTACAAGGTGTATTGGACAATAATATTTATTTATTCTTATACATTGATGTTGTCACCTTCAAAGTAGTCCCCATTGGAGATCATGCACTTAGTGCCAGCGCTTCTTCCAATCCCCGAAAAACACTTCTCAACCTTTCCATCTTTGAGATAGCCTTTAGTTCTTTCAGCGATGCGCTTTTAATGTCATCTACGGCTGTAAAACGACGGCCCTCCCTTCTTAAGGTTCTCTTAATTAATAGGAAATGGGGGAAAAAGTCACACGGAGATGCCATATCTGGCGATTATGGAGGCTGGGGGGCATCGTTACAGTATTATTTTTGGCCAAAAATTCACGAACAAGCAATGAAGTGTGTTAGCTGGTGCATTAGTACATTGGTGCAGAAGCCATTTTGGAAAGAATTTTGCTGCCACGCGTTTCATACCCAAAAAATTGGAAAAAATGTCATGATGCAATTGTCCAATCGATATATGCTAACATCATTCATCAATGGCGACCTCTCTCTAATTGTGATTCGGCGATCGTTCATTTAAACCATTTCTTGCTTCACTTGTAATCTACGTTTTCATCGATTGTCGATGTGCTGGGGAGTCCAGGGCGTTCGTCTTCATCTTCAAGGTCTTCACGGCCTTGTTGGAAACACTTATAGCACTCATAAACATTTGATTTACTCATAGCAAACTCACCATTTTGATCTTTGTTAACATTTCACGTGGTTTGTTTTACACTTTATTTCATTTTTTACGCAAAATTTGATACAAATTCTTTGATCCATTTCTTTTAACAAACGAAAATCACCGAGCTCATAAAACACTTCTAACCTTAGTGGCTGTCACAGACAAAGTCCACAATGAAAACAGCTGAAAGTTTTGTCATACTTCAGGGGCATGTGTACCAACATAATAAAAAAAAAGTTTGCCAATCAGACTCTTTAAGCCCAAGTGAAATGAAAACAAATCCCTTTAATTTTTGAACACACCTCGTAGTGTCCTAATTCTGCCATACCACACATAAAAATGGAGGTGTGGCCATATTAATGCATAGTAGGCCAAAGGGAACCACTAACTCAATTGAACTGCCTGTGAAGGAAGGAAAAACTATCAAACGTGCACTGTGTTTCCATGAAACTCCAGTGGGATTGCTCATGGGATCATCTCCATCTATTGATAACCAACTGGGGATTTCCATGCATTTATTAAAAAACTGGACCAACTCTTTTGCTTCCTTATACGCAAACAACTGAATACTCGTGTTGAATGGCAACCTTAACTGTAATCTCTAAGTTGAATCCCCTCCCAGATCCCAATTACTGAATTTGTCCAAAACTTAAAGCATTGAATGCTTTAACAATAGTCCTACCATAGTCATTCCCACATCCGGTACCCTAATTAATTACGTGGTGACCAACCACAACCAAGAAAAAGTAGCAACAACAGTTAGTGACCTACGTATATCAGACCATATTACTTTAAGGTTATCTACCAGTTAAGGTAGGTTTATGGATGGACACAACTACCAAATAAATATTTTTTGACTCCAAACAAAACCCCATCCAGCAACCTACACTACATTAGGTCTCTCTTCATCTCTGTGTACATCTTTCCTCCCTTCAACCCCTATCCAAGACATCCCTATCACCTATTTCTGCCCTTTCCTCATTTCCCTAAAATTCTCCCCTCTATTACCGTCTTCAACATCCCACTATTGCCGATCAATACACCTTTCATCCATTTTTCATCTGCCTCCATAGGATTTCTCCCAACGTACTTCCCTCTCCTCCCCTATCACCATCCCTAGTAATACTTCCTCATTTGTTTTCCTTCTTTCGGTCCATTTCACCTTCTCCATTCTTCTCCACACCCATATTATATCAAAAGCCTCCAATCTACATCTCTCCTCTTGCTTCAGTGACCACGTTTCCACGCCGCACATAGCTACACTCCATATCGAAGTTTTTACAAGTCTTGTCTTAACATCCCTACTCAACGTCCCCATCATCAACTACCTCCTCCTTGAGAAAGCCTCCTTGCCTAGCCATGCAATTCTTCTCCTTACGTACCCAATACTGTACTAATACAACTATCGAATATATATTTTGTGACTCCCACCTAGCAAACTAATCTATATCAGGTCCCTCTTCATCTCTGTATACTTCTTTCCTCCCTTCATCCCATCCAATATCCCTATCCTGTTCCTGCCCTTACCTCGCTTGCCCAACATTCTCCCCTCTATTACCATCTTCAACTTCCCATTATTGCCGATCAATATGCCTTTCATCCATCTTTCCTGCCTCCATAGGATTTCTCTCAACAAACCCCTCTCCTCACCCACCATCTCCAGTACTTCCTCATTTGTTTTCCTTTCGGTCCATTTCACCTTCTCCATTCTTCTTCACACTCACATATCTGCAATAGCCTCCAATCTATGTCTATCCTCCTACTTCAGTGACCACGTTTCCACGCCGTACATAGCTACGCTCCATATCAGAGTGTATTTACAAGTCTTGTCTTAACCTCCCTACTCAACGTCCCCGTCAACAACTCCCTCCTCCTTGTGTGAAAGCCCCTTCAAAGAAATCCTTTCGGTGGATCCAATCATTCACTGCACCAAAACCACTTCACATAAACAGCCATAACAAATAAACAAAACAAGATATCAACAAAGTGGTTAAAGGATGTTTTTCAGGAAGTTTCCTCACACACAATGCCTCCAAGCAGATTAAAAAACAACCAACAGGAGGGGCACCATTCAAACAGTTATGGAACATTTTTGAATAGACATCAGTACTCATATCTTCCCTTAAAACCAACACAAAACACTTGGACGTCTAAGCGATCTAAACGCACAAAATAAAAGTTTAAAACTGCCACTACATTGTAGAAGACATCCATCAGTGTCTTTATGCCTCTTAAACTTGAACTCACCGTGATCTTTGTTCTTGTACAGCCACTTATTCCCATCTTCCATGAGCACCTTGTCGTGTTCAAAGGCTGCGTTGACAAATCCATTGACGAAGCTTGCCGCCAGGTTTTGCCTCGCCGAGTCAATTTGACCACCGCCATACGAAGGCCTTGAGTTCTCCAAGTGAGACTTGTACACATCCTCTGGAGTCTTTGGCTCCATGATGTCCAACTACAATAAAATAACAAAAAGCACTAATTATTACATACCATTTAATTCATTTCATGTACACGTGCCAATCCGAGACATTTACGCATGAAAAGCTCTTCAAAATCCAACTAATCGTAAGCACACAGTCCAAATCTACGTGGTCTGTACAATTAATGCTTGAACTGGTGCAATCTGGTGGCCATGATGCAGACTATAGCCCCGCCCACTAACGACCCTAGTTGCCCGAGACCCAATGAGCCATCTGTGCTTGGCAGACAGCCAAGCTGTGCATACGGCGCCAGTTTTGTTAGATTCTGTTGTCCTCGATATTACTGTTTGTCTTTGAAAATGGAAATTGGCAAATATCACAGACAACACATCAAGTTTTCTGGTGAAGGTCGGTGGTAAAAGTATCAAGAAATTACTGACATGTTGACAGCTGTTTATGGTGATAATGCTCTGAAGAAAACATCCGTTTTCAAGTGGATAGAGCATTTTAACACTGACCGAGACAAGACACCAAGATGGATGACGCAAGGCCGGGAAGACCTTCTTCAACCACCTGTGTTGACATTGACAACATCTATCGTGTGTGCAATGGTCCATTGTCCTTCTTACCGATCGTCATAAAACTGTCCGAAGAATGATATCTGAATACTGAACTGAATTTAGGAAAATCTACATTGCCTACACTACTATTTCACTACCGAACGAATAATGGAGGGATGGATCCTTAGACCATGACCATAATGCACCTGGACATTCAGAGCATTGATTGTTCGCCGTTGTTTCTGGCAATAACAATTCAATCACCATTGATCCTTGATCACCATCCTTCTTATATTCCTATAGATCTCTAGCCCCCTTTGCGACTACTTTTCTCCTATTCCCATATAATGCATAAAATGTGATAATTGGGGACATATATACATATCACTGGGTGGTGTACATTAGATATGTGGAAGACACAATAGTAATAAAGCAAGAAACGAGAGACGATGGAATATTATATAAAAAGAGCCTATGACTACCCGCCTTAAAGGAGGACTTCTTCTAAGGGTGCTTTACTAAACAGTGGAATGGAATAAGAAGAAGATGGAATAATAATAAGAAGGCATAGCCCATTACGAATGAATGGACAGAGAGTATTTGAAGAAGGGGAGATCTATCTGAGTATTTGAAGAAGAGAGAAATCTAAGATGTAGACACTAAATATGTAAAATAAAGTTACTAATGGCCTCAGTTCATATATTTATTTGACAGGGTAGCATACATTGGGAGAGGGTCGCTGTGGTTTAGTGGGTAGAGCGTTGGACTACTGACCGGAGGGTTCCCGCCACTCTGGGCACCTGCAGCTCTACCCAAGCTATGTGATTTTTCAGGTGCCAGATCTTCCTGGGAAACCATAACCGGCACAGGGAAAGGAACTGGCCCCCTCTACCCTGCTTATGTGCATATATGTACACATTTGTGTGTATATGCATGTATGTATGCACATATATATTTCTTTTCTTACAGGTTCCCCCCACCTTTCCTCACCTATTTGATAACCCAAACCCCCTCATCCCTTACCCTTCCCTCATGGTGCTACACCCCCTGCCACACACCATTTTTGGTGGCTCGTAGGGTATTTATGCAGATGTGGATGTATGTGTGAATATTAACACGCCGTTTGGCTTAGTATTGGGTTAACTATACCATCACCTACTAACCAGACCTTCGGGTTGATTACTGTGTTTTATACATCAGGGAGGAGACTAGGAGACTTCTTCATCGAAAGGGGACCCATAATTTGTTAGTGAAGTATCTTTTGGTAATAAATTAAGTTTGGGAACTTTTTCACACGATCTCGCTGGAGAATTCCGAGATGTGTCACAAACTTCCAGGGTTAGATTACCATCTAAAAATATTGAGTGACGTTTAGATGAGAAACTCCATATAATCACACCTCACCCTAACATAATATCATTTCAAAAATCAAAAGATTTCACGGTTTGCTCTAATGGAAAAATCAAAGGTGGAAGAAGAGAGACGATATATATATATATCTGTGAGACATGTGAAGGTAACCCAGGTCTTCATGTTAGGTAAATGCTTCCAAAAATATCATACCATGAAAAATTATAGAGTTTAAATTATGGTTTATCAATAAATTTATCAATATTTATGTAAAAATATCCAATTAAATTAGTTTATATGAAAAGAAACTCCAGTTTTTCATTCTAGTGCTACGCTTGGTAAATTTGGGGTATGTAAAAAATTAAATCCCGAGTAGACCAACGCAATCGAGAAAAAAGGCACCCAAGTGCAAAGGGTTAAAGGAACAAGATGTTGTGACGAAATACCATACATACAATGTCACAGGCATTCGTAGTCGCGCACAACACACCACAGTCCACGAGGTTCAAACCAATTTGAAACACTTAGGCTGTTTATATACCTTAGGCAACGTTAGCAGATGACTCCGTTCATGCTCATTCCAGAGCACATTTCAGAGTGAATAAATTGCTTCGGACAAGCCATGAAACAGAGTAATCGTCATCAACGACCACGTAACCCAGTGCCCTTACCTCTCGAGCCAGGTTGATGAAGTGTGTGGCAAGGTGGGCGTTGGACATTATGTCGACCAAGTCATCATATTCCGGGACGCTCTCGTTCAACTCGAGGAAGATCTTCTGACGCCCCAGCATGAATGCCAACTGCTTCTGGACGGATCTGCAAACCAAACAAAACACGTCAAGGTTCAACACTAAACAATTTCAAACAGAGAGACTAAACAATCGACGGGAACAGGACAGAATCACACCTATTTTAACGATAAAACTAAAACAACAGTGAAATTATATGGTTTACTTTGTAATCCCAGACAATTTACGAGGGGTATTCTTAAAGTAAGTACCGTTTGCTTATATTTAAATATTGGCGCTTCAGAACACAGTTTTGCTCCTGCAGCGCCATCTACTGATTCATTTAGAAGCTATAGCAGCATTTGTTTTGTTTCAGAAGTTATTTGCTTGTCCGTGCATGCAAACAACAATGTCCGCGACAATCGACAATCGTCGATCCCGCCAGCTGTGAAGTGCGTTCTGTCATACGATTCTTGTATGCAAAAGGATTGTCGGCTGCTGAAATTCATCGGGAGTTATTATGCCTAGTTTATAAACCTACAGTTATGAGTGAAGGAAAGGTTAGACAATGGTGCTGTGATTTTAAAAATGGACGAACAAATGTCCATGACGAAGAGCGAAGTGGTAGGCCCAGTATTCTGACCGATGAAATTGTTTCGCAAGTGGAACAAAAACTGCGATGTGATCGTCGATTGACAATTAATGGCCTGGCTGAACAATTACCTCAACTTGGATGCACTACTGTCTACAATATTGTTACGGAAAACCTCGGATACCACACATTGCATGCAAGGTGGGTACCGAAAATGCTCACCGACTACCACAAAGAGCAAAGAATGACCAGTGGACGAGAGTTTTTGGGTCGTTGGGAACTCTTTAAACCACCCACCGTACAGCCCTGACCTTACACCCAGTGACTACTTCCTCTTCTTACACTTCAAACAGTGGTTCGGTGGACAACGTTTCGAAACCGAAGAGGAACTCAAGAATGTCGTTGTCGATTGGTTCAACCCTCAGGCGGCGGCGAGTTTCTATGCAGAGGGGTTAAAGAAGCTGGTGCAGCGGTACGAATAATGCTTAGAAGTGAACTGCGATTATGTAGATAAGTGAAGTAGGTTTGTAGCTAACTAAAAGTGCCAATAACATGTGTTTCATATGAGTATATTTTTTCCTGTAACCAAACGGGCCTTACTTTATGAACACGCCTCGTATTTATAAAAAACATGACCCAGGTTCCGACGTTGAGCGTCATCATCAGGTGGTCCTCCTAGAAGCCCACTTGGTTTATACACCTTCTGATCAAGGGAAGGGAGTTGGGCAGAGAGGGAGGGTGTAGGGGTTAAAAGGTTACGATTAGCTGGGAAGAAAAGAGAAATACATCTTTCGCTGTCAATCGTTAACTTGGAAGAGTGGTAGGTCTAGGAGTGGGGAATGGGAGGGATACAAAATTTCGTTGGCAAGTTCATCTTCCTAACGGACGCATTTCTACATTTCCAACAGCTCCAAAGCATCTTCGCCTTTGATGTTTATTTTCAACATGAATAACTTTGGTCACAAAGTCACTTTTGTGGTCACTTTCGATGAGTTGCTTCGCAAATAGGGATGTAATGTTCTTATTTCTTTTACACACGTTTGGTGTCCTTTAATTCTTTCTTTAAATTTCCATCCTGTTTGTCCGATATACTCAGTTTTACACTCCGAGCAACTCATACACTCCACTCCTCTCGTTTTTGGGGTATTTGTATTTTTCACGAAAGATCAAGGTTCTTAAAGCATGGACTACTGTGAAAAGCACATTTAATTTTTTAGGTAAACTTTTAATTACTCTTTGAGAATTAGTCCCTAGATAGAATATTCTTCGCCAATTGGCAGGGGGATTTTTTAATTGTTCGAGGTTGTAAATTTGGCTTAAGCCTATCTTTCTAAGTTCCTTCCGGTAAAGTTTATTAATTATATCTTCGACATAGCCATTGTTTAGTGCTAACGATTTAATTATACCAAGTTCCTTATTTAAATTGAATTTTAACTTAGTGGTTAAACGGTGGATCATTGAATGAAATGTCAAAATCGTTTGGGTGAAGCAATGCCTTGAAGAGGAATTAATTAATTGGTCC
Organism: Hetaerina titia; assembly: GCA_037158775.1. Taxonomy (NCBI): domain Eukaryota; kingdom Metazoa; phylum Arthropoda; class Insecta; order Odonata; family Calopterygidae; genus Hetaerina; species Hetaerina titia. The sequence continues at coordinate 4,165,266 of JAVFHJ010000013.1, read as the reverse complement.
GTATACATTTCCATCCGAAAAATGTGGTACTGTAACCCGTCTTTGTCTTTACAAAGAGATAGGTCGCAGAAATTTAGGGAACCTTTTTCCTCTTTCTCACACGTGAATTGTACGAGGTGTGTTAAAAAATTTACAGGAATTTTTTCATTTCATTGGGGCTTGGAGAGTCCGATTGTAAAACTTTTTTTTTATTTTGTTGGCATACATGCCCCTGAAGTATGATAAAACTATCAGCTGTTTTCATTGTGGACTTTGTCTGTGACAGCCACCAAGGTTAGACGTGTTTTATGAGCTCGGCGATTTTCGTTTGTTAAAAAGTAATGGATCAAAGAATTTGTATCAAATTTTGCGTAAAAAAATGATATAAAGTTTAACAAAGTGTGAGTGAAATGTTAACAAAGGCCAAAATGGTGAGTCTGCTATGAGTAAATCAAGAGTTTGTGAGTGGTACAAGCGTTTCCAAGGAGGCCGTGAAGACCTTGAAGATGAAGACGAATGCCCTGGACGCCCCAGCACATCAACAATTGATGAAAACGTGGAAAAAGTGAAGTAAGAAATGGTGAAATGAACGATCGCTGAATCACAATTAGAGAGAGGTCGCTATTGATGATGTTGACACATCGATTGGATCATTGGATCATGACATTTTCTCCAATTTTTTGGGTATGAAACGCATGGCAGCAAAATTCGCTCCAAAATGGCTTTTGCACCACCACGATAATGCACCAGCTCACAATTCATTGCTTGTTCGTGAATTTTTGGCCAAAAACAATACTGTAACGATGCCCCGGCCTCCATATTCGTCATATATGGAATCTCCGTGTGACTTTTTCCCATTTCCATAAAATTAATGGAACTTAGAAGGGCCGTCGTGTTACAGCCATAGATGACATTAAAAGCACATCGCTGAAAGAAATTAAGGCCATCTCAAAGATGGAGAGTTTGAGAAGTGTTTTTCGGGGATTGGAAGAAGTGCTGGCACACAAGTGCATAATCTCCAATGGGGACTACTTTTGAAGGTGATAACATCAATGTATGAGAATAATTACGTAAATATTATTGTCCGAATAATTAAAATTTCCATTAAATTTTGAACTCACCTCGTACATTGGAGTTGACAGAATTTAAATGTGCTAGAAACTTATAAATAAATAAACATTTATTTTTATTTAAATATTTTTGTCAAATGAAGTGCGTGGAATTCCAAAGTGAACTATTTCATTTCAAACACGTTACGCAAATTCCATCAAGTTACGCCTGAGACAACAAATTTTTTATAACAACAGTCACCGGATTAAAATGGTTGCATACTTCACTATGCTTTCCGTCATAGATTTGATTTACTTAAGAAATATTGGGTTGGGGAAAGAGAAATTCATTATGTGCTCGGTAGATGGCTGTAGTGATTGATATCTCATAAAGTATCAATCAAACAATTTCAAGTTTATGCTTGTTGTCAAGGTGACATTTCACAGCAAAAAAATTCTTTTGCTATTTTTACAAATACAAACAGCTACAAATGACGCAGGTACCTGATGATGACGCCTAAGCGTTGAAACTATTGGTACGATAATAAAAAGAACAGTTCTTTTATTATTGTTGGGGAGGCGACCGACAGCTCAGGTCATTTGCACCATTAGGGATGACAGGAAAGGATGAAGGGTGGAGAGAAACCCGGCGTCGGCATTAGCTTGCTCTTAATGAAAGGCGCCAAGGGGTGTGCAGTTTTAACGTCCCATCTGACGGACGGTGTAACCACTCAAAGTGCCCTCCACCAAGAACCTCAAGTAGGGATCGGGATTACCACTGAAAAATATCTGTCGCCGCCGGGATTCGAACCCAGGCCCTCACAGTGGGAAGCCCATAATATTAGCCACCGCACCATTCCAATCCCCATATAAAGAACAGTGGATATATACCTTGTGTTCTTAATTTAATGAACGACAGGAGTGTTGTATTGGCAGCAAATAAACGTATTTTAAAAACAATATACACATGATTAAAGGATAACTGATTACAGGGTTCGTCCGGAAAATAAGTGTACTGATATTTTCCCGCCGCTCCAGGCGCACCCAGCACCGCTCTGACGGGCTGCGATTGGAGGGGGGTATGTTGGCAAGCGTCGCTGAAAAAGGCAGTCGGCTCTGAGCTGTGGTGTAGTGAGGAGCTCTGCTAACGCAAACCTCCACGCTCGACCCACGTCATGGAACGCGATGCCGAAGTTTTTGGAGCAGCGTTACTCCCGTCAAATTTGTGGTAAAGCTTGGGAAATCGTCTGCCGAAACTGTCAGTATGATTAACCACGCTTACGGGGGAGTCAGCCATGTCCAGAAACATGATCTTTCGGTGGCACAAGATGTTCGTGTAGGGCAGAGAAGAGGTCGACGATGAACCACGGCCTGGACGCCCATCAACGACACTCACCGACGAAAATGTGCGAAAAGTTCGCCATGTGAACTCTGATCGTCGTCTTAGTGTTCGGATGATAGCAGAGCAGTGTAATGTGCCAAAAACAATAGTGCACGAGATTATTAGGGACCAATTACAGATGCGAAAAATTTGTGCAAAGTTAGTGCCGAAAGTGCTCAGGGATGATCAAAGACTCAATCATTTGGAAATCGCGACACAACTTGCGGATCACTGCAAAAATGATCCACATTTTCTAGAGAACGTTGTTTCGGGTGACGAGACGCGGAACTCGTGACGGGGAACGTGAAACGGGACTTTGGACGCCGTCAAAGAGGCCACGACGACGTGTCTTCGAGAGGTTCCCGATGATGCCTTCGCGGGAGCGTTCCAGGAATGGGAACGCCGCTGGAAAAAGTGTGTCGACTCACAAGGGCCCTATTTTGAGGAATATTAGCTTAAGATATGTAAAAGTGTAATAAATTTTTTTCCTGAGCTCAGTACACTTATCTTCCGGACGAATGCTGTATATCAAGTAATTGTTCAAACAGTCCCATCTTTTTTTAGCACAGATCTGGTATGGTACACGAATACTATTTCTCTCTTATTTAAAATAAAACAGATTACGTGCCAAACAATGCAGGGAATCAGGAGAAAAGGTTAAGTTAAAAGGTCAATAGGTTGTGCTATCTCCAGACTCTAGCACACTTACAGGTCCTTGCATGACATGAAGACGCTCTCAATCAGCTGAGGGTCGTTCAACTGCATTGCCAGCCTCAGGGCCTGCGGATACTGTCCAAACCGCTTAAACAACCTTAGGGCACACTGCAGTAACGTCGTATTCTCTGGATCGGGAACATAAGGTACGCAGCTGCAATTAAAGAACAGAGATCACAATTAGATTCACTGCACTTAACCGTTAAGTACCACTACTGTCAACTACTTAAGAAGGCTATGCAGAAACAGATTTGGCACCACCACAAATAGCCCAAGAACTATATATGATGGTGTGTTCAATAATTAACGGGAATATAAGGACGGCCTGCACATGCCCTTATGGTGACTTGTAGGGTCGATATAGGTAGACATACGTATGCGTAGATATACATGTTGTGTTCAAAAATTAACGGGAACTTCTTCATTTCGCGGACTTGCAGAGTCCAATTGTCAAACTTTTTTTTATTATGTTGGCATACATGCCCCTGAAGTACGATAAAACTTTCAGCTGTTTTCATTGTGGACTTTGTCTGTGACAGCCACTAAGGTTAGACATGTTTTATGAGCTTGGTGATTTTCGTTTGTTAAAAGAAATGGTTCATAAAATTTTTATCAAATCATGGGTAAAAAATTAAATGAAGTGTAAAGCAAAGTGTGTGAAATGTTTACAAAGGCCTGTGGTGAGTCTGCTATGAGTAAATCAAGAGTTTACAAGTGGTGTAAGAGTTTCCATGAAGGCCGTGAAGACCTTTAAGATGAAGACGAACGCCCTAAACGTCCCAGCACATCAACAATCGATGAAAACGTGGATAAAAGTGAAAGAAATGCTTACGAACGATCGCCGAATCACAATTAGAGAGGTCGCTGATGATGTTGGCATATCGATTGGATCATGTCATGACATTTTCTCCAATTTTTTGGGTATGAAACGCATGGCAGCAAAATTCGTTCCAAAATTGTTGAATTTTGAACAAAAACAGTGGCAAATGGAAGTTGCTCAGGAGTCACTAAATGAATTCAAAGACAATACAGAATTACTGAGACATATTATAATAGGTGACGTAACATGGGTTTATTGATATGACGTTGAAACTAAGGCTCAATCATCTCAGTGGAGGCATTCTGGCTCTACAAGACCGAAAGAGGCTAGAAGGTAAAATGCTTAAGTAAGATCAGGCTGAGAGGAGGGGGATCAATAAAATGTTACAGGCGGGCTTTTTGCAACAGTTTCCCTCCTAGGATTCTCGCAATCTCTTTCCGACTGCTTTTCCTCAGCATTGCCTGTTTTTTCTCATATTTCATAAATAAATTAACGAAATTGTATTGGGGGTCGTAATATAAGCCATCCCAAAAGTAAAAAATTGAAACAATAAATTGCCCAATTCTAATTGAACGGGCCTAATTAAATAATTATTGCACGTGACCGTCAACCCCAACGTGAATGCTGACAGAGGAGGAACCTGCGATCTCATGGAATAAGCCATCAAGGAAACACACAATGGTTTTCATCTCTAGACTGCTATACTGTCCAGCACACAGTACGGACAAAACTTTGCCACCTAAGATTTTATTAACCCTTTGCACTCGGGTGCCGTTTTCCTCGATTCCCTTAGTCTACTCGAGATTAAATTTTTAAATGCCCCAAATTTACTAAACGTGGCACTAGAGTGAAAAACTGGAGTTTCTTTTCATACAAACTAATTTAATTGGATCTTTTTACGTAATTATTGATAAACCACAATTTAAACTATAATTTTTCATGGTGTGATATTTTTGGAAGCATTCACCTAACATGAAAACCTGGGTTACCTTCACATGTCTCACAGATATATATATCGTCTCTTCTTCCACCTTTGATTTTAGGGTGAGGTGTGATTATCTATAGTTTCCCATCTAAACGTTGTTCTGATTGTGGATGGTAATCTAACCATGGAAGTTTGTGACACATCACGGAATTCTCCAACGAAGTAATAGTTTTGTAATAAACTTTACATGCATTTTTTCTTTGTTGGCATTCTTTGTACAATATATATGAATTTACACCCTCCTACTCAAGATTTCTGATTATGCAATAGATAGAAAAAGAACGATTGATGAGACAGCTGACACTAGGAAAAAAAGGAAATGAAAGAGTCCAAACTAGAAAGCAATGAACTACGGAACAGTTGACTGAGGTACCTTTACTTTCTGGCAATCTTTTTTTTTCAGAAACAGACCATCTCTCAAAGGCATTGCTTCACATTTATCTGACTTCCAAGAGTAATGAAGGGCAAAACGAACTTACAACACAGCAAAGAGATAACAACAAACATCTGCGTAGGTGGTGGCAACCTTTGGAGATGGCATTTATGTCGACGACGACATTATGGGTCGATTCTATTCATTTATAAAACAAGCCATGCTATTAATTAAGCCTTACTTTACTTGTCCTTTCATGCAGATGATTACAAGTAAAGTTATTGGAAAATATGGACAAGAATCCCAATTCCCCTCGTGGTGAAACTCCGTGCCGACTGTGGCTCGACATACGAGCTGCTGCCGCTGCTAACCGTGTCGAGTAACACTCGACATCCAAGTGCAAAAGTGTAATGGAAAAAAAGATTTATTACAGTTAACGAAAGCAAGGAAGTCAAATTATATCCATATTAATTCTATGTTTTAATGCAATTAGCACTTAGATGACTCCTGTGAAATTAAAAAGTTATATAATCACAATTAAACAATTTCGGAAAGGTAATAGTCACTCGGACAATTGCTAAACTCTGAGAATATGTCAATATAACCGTATAAATTAATCTTTTGCTGCAATTACCACTTAGGAGAGTATTTCCTTTGTTGTCAGCAAAGTAGATACTTGGGTAGACTGAAAACCAATGCACACATGCTATCAGACATGCCAACTTTCAAAAATGAAAAATCGGGAGGACATGCCAACTTTCAAAAATGAAAAATCGGGAGATTTTTAGAAGTGTATCACGAAGTAATCACTTTTAATTACCACAATATTTGCATGGCACCTTAATCCCTTTATGACACTTTGCCAATTTTTAATGAATGTCACACTTTATTAACATGTTAAGCTAAGTACACAATTTGAACAGTTCATCAAGAACGTAAGAAGGAAAAATCGGGAGTCTCCCGCTTAAATCGGGAGAGTTGGCATGTCTGTGCTATGTAGACCACAAACAAAATGACCTTCAGAAGCACTCCTGGTGGCATGTGGAAGTATCATTCCCCCTAAACATGCATGCGCAGGTTTCCGGTGTTTACATTCATGCAGTGTATTTTGATAGGCGGAAGTATGGAGACGTGTTCTAGTACTATGTCAACGTGAGTTAAACAGCTTGCTGCTCTTATCCAATTTTTAACTGCTGAAAAAGTGACTCCAACTGAGATTAATCACCGTTGAAAGGCTGTTTATGGTGACGATGCTGTTGGTAGGCCTACTGTAAATTGATGGGTAGAAAAATTTCGTGGTTTTCGAGCCTGGGAAAGCCATAATTCTTGATGAAACACGCAGCGGACGTCCGATCACTGTCACAGACAATTAAACATCGCAAACTCGTCGAAGATTTTATTAAAAATTACTGGCAAATCACTCAAAAGCATATCATTGCAAACCATATTGTAATATCCAAGGAATGTGTTGGCTACATTATTGAACAATCGGAATACCATAAAATCTGTTCACGATGGGTACCACGCCATAACACACAGACGAGAACAAGCAAAACCCTCCTTATTCCCCCGATCTTCTTGCTCCTTACCATTTTTTATTATTTTCCTCTCATCTCGTCAATCGTTGATCCCGCCAGCTGTGAAGTGCGTTCTGTCATACGATTCTTGTATGCAAAAGGATTGTCGGCTGCTGAAATTCATCGGGAATTATGCCTAGTTTATAAACCTACAGTCATGAGTGAAGGAAAGGTTAGACAATGGTGCTGTGATTTTAAAAATGGACGAACAAATGTCCATGACGAAGAATGAAGTGGTAGGCCCAGTATTCTGACCGATGAAATTGTTTCGCAAGTGGAACAAAAACTGCGATGCGATCGTCGATTGACAATTAATGGCCTGGCTGAACAATTTCCTCAACTTGGATGCACTACTGTCTACAATATTGTCACGGAAAACCTCGGATACCACACATTGCGTGCAAGGTTGGTACCGAAAATGCTCACCGACCACCACAAAGAGCAAAGAATGTCCAGTGGACGAGAGTTTTTGGGTCGTTGGGAACTCTTTAAACCACCCTGGTGCAGCAGTACGAAAAATGCTTAGAAGTGAATGGCGATTATGTAGATAAGTGAAGTAGGTTTGTAGCTAACTAAAAGTGCCAATAAAATGTGTTTCATACGAGTATATTTTTTCCGGTGACCAAACGGGCCTTACTTTATGAACATGCCTCGTACACTCTGAAATTGTCATTATAACGTCATAAATTAAAATTTCAATGCAATTAGCAATTAAATACTCCCAAATCCAATCGTACCATCCTGTGTGGTCAAAAATTTGGATTATTACAATCCCACAATTACACAGAGTAAAAAATGATCCCCCATAAATTGCTACACCATCAAATTGTTGCCAAACATCACATATACTAAGCGTACAACTTTGTCACGAGTTACAGTCACTACATCTCCTATAGTTTTGCACAATTACATAATAAAATTATGGCACAAGTCTTTAGATTCGGTACTAGTCCATAAGTTACCCGAGAATGATGGGTTGTGGCATACTAACTGGTGACAGCAGGCCAAAAAATTGGTATTCAACTCCGGCACCAAACCGCTACAATGCCGAAGCCAAACCAAAGTGCTCACCTAGTCAGGTAGAGGCACACCCGAGGATAGGCGCTCTCATCGACGTACTGCTCCAACAGATCTAGTCGCTCTATCTCCATGAGAAGGTCACATGTCTCTGCTTCGGCATTGTGTGCCATGTTATACGGCACAATCTCCCGTGCCAGGTCCACCAGCTGCACCTTCATCTCCACGTCTTCCGGTGAGAGGTCTGCCCACTCTGCCGCTATTTCTCCGGCCAAATGTCTGCAAGGGAAGGATCAATACCGTCAATGATAATCTGATCCGTGGCTAACGTACCATGGCCAGGCATCATAGTGGTCCATCAACCATTATAGACTTTGTTGAGGTGCCAGTCCTATTGACAATATTGATTTTTTTGTGGACAACAGGCAGTAGTCGGTTACTATTGCCTTCCTCACTGTCACAATTCCCATTGACGGGCTCCTAGTCGACAATACACACAGGGTCAATACAAATAAAGAGCGAGACAGGGGTCTTTTGACATGTGAACCTCTTGACTGGCCACAATCAATGACATGTTGCCTTCCAGTGCCAGCCATGAGGCTAAATCTAGTGTAATATTAGGTTGGGGAAAGAAGAAATCCATTGTATGAGGCGAACGGTAACTACGCCGTATGAAATAATGGGAAGAGTTGACCCCAGCCATACTCTTATAAGTGGGCAGTGGATAGGAAGGGAGTTGGAAAAGATATAAATTAGCAGAAAATTAAATAGATACCGCAAAATATAAATTAGCAGAAAATAAATAAAACAGTTTCTGGCGTAACTTGGTGCAAAATCTTCACGCTGAGGTTTTCATTAAACAAACCACTTGCTATAACGAAACCTGGGTCGTGAAAATTAAAAAGTTTATGTGGAAAAGTAAAGTACTGGAGATGGTGGGTGAGGAGAGGGGTTTGTTGAGAGAAATCCTATGGAGGCAGATGAAAAATGGATGAAAGGCGTATTGAGCGGTAGTGGAATGTTGAAGAGGGTAATAGAGGGAAGAATGTTGGGCAAGCGAGGTAAGGGCAGGAACACGATAGGGATGTTGGACGGGATGAAGGGAGGAAGGAAGTACACAGAGATGAAGAGGGACCTGATATAGATTAGCTTGCTAGGTGGGGAGTCACAAAATGTTTATTTGATAGTATTGTCCATCCAAAAACCTACCTTAACCGGTAGATTGCCTAATAATAACAAATAAATGACTTAAATAGATCCCGCAAACGATCAAAACAACCGCGTGTCTAATGATTAAATAACAAGTTGTTCTAATAAATGAAAAGTAATCACGCACTCTCTAGCTTGGATGTGCTCTGCAGAATTGATCCTTGCTAGTCTCAATCACTCACACCCAATCAAGACTTACGAGAGGTTTCCCTCTACGCCAGCGGTCCGACAGTCGCACGAAATACAATTAAAGATACTAATAGAAAAAACACACACTCTCTTTTTCTATTAGTTAGATAGTATCTTTAATTTTATTTCGTGCGACTGTTGGACCACTGCCGTAGAGGGAAACCTCTCGTCAGTCTTGATTGGGTGTGAGTGATTGCGACTAGTAAGGATCAAGGCTGCATAGCACATCCAAGCTAGAGAGTGCGTGAATCTTTCCTTCAGCAGTAAGTACAATTTATTAAATTTCAAGAAACTGTAATAGTAACTTTAACGGAGTCACCCGCTATGTGTGCATTATAATGCAACCATTTCAGAGAGGCGAATGATTTTTACTCTCTGAAATGGTTGCATTATAATGCACACATAGCGGGTGACTCCGTTAAAGTTACTATTACAGTTTCTTGAAATTCGTCTAAGGTATGAACAGCCTAAGTGTTTGAAATTGGCTTTATTAACATCGTGGACTGTGGCGCGTCGCGCACGACTACGAATGCCTGTGACATTGTATGTACGGTATTTCGTCATAACATCTTGTTCCTTTAAAGCCCCCAAAATTTTCAGAGTGTAAGTGGACGTCTCGGTAGCTTAAGTGGTTAAAGCACTCGGCCGGATATCGGAGGGATCCGGGTTCGAATCCCGGTCAAGGTGAATGATTTTTACTCTCTGAAATGGTTGCATTACAATTTATTTATTTATTTTTTTTAATTTATTTCGTGCGACTGTCGGACCGCTGGCGTAGAGAGAAATCTCTCGTAAGTCTTGATTGGGTGCGAGTGATTGAGACTAGCAAGGATCAATACTGCAAAGTCAGACATGCCAACTTTCAAAAATGAAAAATCGGGAGATTTTTAGAAGTGTATCACGAAGTAATCACTTTTAATTACCACAATATTTGCATCGCACCTTAATCCCTTTATGACACTTTGCCAATTTTTAATGAATGTCACACTTTATTAACATGTTAAGCTAAGTACACAATTTGAACAGTTCATCAAGAACGTAAGAAGGAAAAATCGGGAGTCTCCCGCTTAAATCGGGAGAGTTGGCATGTCTGCAAAGTACATCCAAGCTAGAGAGTGCGTGATTACTTTTCATTTATTAGAAAAACTTGTTATTTAATCATTAGACACGCGGTTGATTTGACCGTTTGCGGTATCTAGTTAATTAATTTAGTTTTAGTATCCTATTTTTTTTTAAATTATAATTATTCCGCTAACTTACAACCTTTCCAACTCCCCTTCCTGTCCACTGCCCACTTATAAGAGTACGGCTGGGGTCAACTCTTCCCATTAAGAAATCCATTTTTTTCTTGGTAGACGGCTGTAGTGATCAATATCTCGTAAAGTATCGATCAAACAATTTCAAGTTTATGCTCACTTTCAAGATGACATTTGACACCAAAAAAATTCTTTTGCCATTTTCTGTTTGTTCCATTCAGTCGTGAGTTACAGGGTGTGTACAACGGAAGCCAACAAAGAGAAAATTCGGTACACTTTACGGTTTTTCTTTGATAAAGGCAAAAATGCAAGCCGGGCTCTTGCATTTGTGAATGGCGTTTATGGCGCCAATACTGTAACAGCTAATCACGTGCAATTTTGGTTTCGTTGATTCCGTTCGGGCATTTTTGATGTTAAATATGCACAGGCAAGCCTGTTGTCGAAAATGTCGAAGAAATCACAGAAATCATTGAAGTTGACTGGCATGTTAGTAGTCATAGCATCGCCCAGGAGCTAAAGATCGACCATAAAACAGTTTAAAACCATTTGCGCAAAGCTGGATTTGAAAAGAACCTCAATATTTGAGTGCCACACCAATTAACACCAAAAAACATGATGGATCAATTCGTTGTCTCGGGCATGACTTCATGGAATCGACTTAACATAATGAAAAGAGAAACTTTATAATTCCACATAGATTTATTAGACGGACGACCTAGGTTTCAACGTGGCACGTCATCATCAGGTACATTTTGCAAAGAAGACAGAGAATATATAGTCACAGAAAATTGGGGGGGGAAAGAGGGGGAGAGATCGGGAAGGGGGGAAAGGCGAGAAAAGAGAGACAACTCCCTGGTCTGAGGAGAGGGTTAGGGGGTGGAAGAGGGGAAACCCCAGGGGGTGGAGGGGTTTTGGCCCGGAGGTGGTTAAGGGGGCTGAGAGCATAGGGACTAGAAGAAAGGAAAGGAGTAGGAACTCCGTAATCTAAGGAAGGTAAGGTAGTGTAGGGGACGCGTGGGTCAGGAGGGAGAGGGGAAATCCCGAGTATAAGTAAAAACGCTGTATTAAGAGCCGGTAGGGGAGGAAAGGTAGATGAAGAATCATTAGGTGTGGAAGGAAGGAAGGTCTAGAAGGGGGGAGTGGGAAGGGTGCAAGATTTCGTTAACAATATTAATCTTATTTTGAACACATTTCAAAATGTCATATTGCTCCAGCGCGTCAAGCCTCTGTCCTTTCCTCTCAATATGCAGGAACTCTGGCGCAAAATCACTCAGATGATTCTCGTCCAGTAGATGTTTGACGCGCTGGAGCAATATGAAATTTTGAAATGTGTTGAAAATAAGATTAATATTGTTAACGAAATCTTGTACCCTTCCCACTCCCCCCTTCTAGACCTTCCTTCCTTCCACACCTAATGATTCTTCACCTACCTTTCCTCCCCTACCGGCTCTTAATACAGCGTTTTTACTTATACTCGGGATTTCCCCTCTCCCTCCCGACCCACGCGTCCCCTACACTACCACCCCCTTCCTTAGATTACGGAGTTCCTACTCCTTTCCTTTCTTCTAGTCCCTATGCTCTCAGCCCCCTTAACCACCTCTGGGCCAAAACCCCCCACCCCCTGGGGTTTCCCCTCTTCCACCCCCTAACCCTCTCCTCAGACCAGGGAGTTGTCTCTCTTTTCTCGCCTTTCCCCCCTTCCCGATCTCTCCCCCTCCCAATTTTCTGTGACTATATATTCTCTGTCTTCTTTGCAAAAAGTACCTGATGATGACGTGCCACGTCAAAACCTAGGTCGTCCGTCTAATAAATCTATGTGGAATTATTAAGTTTCTCTTTTCATTATGATGAATCAAATTTCCATCTGCAAAGCCTTGGCCAAACGGAATGAACTCGACCCATTTCTTAAACGGATGGTGACTAGGGATGAGAAATGGGTCACATACGACAATATTGTGCGAGAATGATCGTGGTCAAAGCGTGGTGAAGCAGCTCAAACGGTGGCCAAACCAGGACTAACGGCCAGAAAGGTTCTACTGTGTATTTGGTGGGAATTCAAATGAATCATTCATTATGAGTTGCTTCCGTATGGCCAAACACTAAATTCAGATCTCTACTGTCAACAAACTGGACCGTTGGAAGCTAGCGATTGACCAGAAACAGCATTGGCCAACTGAAGATGTGTTGTGTTTCATCAGGAAACAACGCAAGGCCACACACGTCTGTAGTGACTCGCCAGAGACTCCGGGAGCTTGTTTGGGAAGTTTTAATGCATCCACCATATAGTCCAGACCTGACACCAAGCAATTACCACCTCTTTGTCGCATAGCAAAACTTCCTGACTTATGAGAAATTGTGATCAAAAGAAGATTGTGAAAATAGATTACTATAGTTTTTCGCCGATAAGGAACAAGACTTCTATGAGAGAGGCATTATGAAGCTACCTTTAAAATGGCAACAAATTATACAACAAAATGGTGCATATTTGACCCAAATCGGACAATCCGAAACATTTCGAATAAAGTTTTCAATTTCACGCAAAAAATAATGGATTTCTATCTGGACAAACCTAATATATCCATTTTTTTTTTGAAAATTACACAGGCCAACAGTGGTTTTGGTGCCGGAGCTTTTAATGCTGATTTAAAGAACAATCGGGGTGCTGAATCCAATTATGACACTAGTTTTTTCCTATCAGCTATAGTTTTCAAGATACTAGATATGTTGTTACTTACGTAAAAAATCTTCTACATGATGATATGGGAATATTATATTAATAATTATTAATATAATATTCCCATATCATATTACCCAGCGATGTTCCTGATATTTTATCTTCTGTAAGACCAATGCTATTGTATCGTATTCTTCTTTCATTTTAGTTGAATGAGCGATTGGTATTGCGCCAAACCTGTTACCATTGTGAAGAAGTACACATTTTAAACTACGCTTGGAGCTATCAATAAATCTTTTACCGAAGTCGATACAAACGATTTTTGTTTTTTAATCTCATTGGCCTACAATATAGAAATATACATAAAACTTATTGACAGTTTATTGAAAATAAAAGGAACACCGCAGAGTGGTTATAAATTAGTATACTTATAGATTTATTTAACTTTGAAAATTATTTTCCGGAATATATCAAATATTAAAACAACTAATCGTAAGATGTGCCATATCTAAAAAAGTAGAGCTGTTAAATAAAAACGGATTTCATATTTGGATTCAGCTCTACAAATATAGTTCAAATCAACACAAAGATTCCCTACACCAAAATAAATTTTTTTTTGTAGGCCTGTGTTATTTGTTGGGAAACTATTTCTGATACTCTTAATACAATCCTCAGGGATTTGTATAAGTGGGCAATGCACCCTAGGGCGGAGCAGTAGACTCACCTGACGTACTCATGACCCCAGAGGCCTATGTCCCCCTGAGAGCCTCTGAGGCGATACTTCAGACAATCCCGAGTGTCATTCATCGTCATGGCAAGCACCGACACAATGTCTGCGCATGCAGACTTGGTCTCAGCCACATCAATTTTGTCGTAAACCTCCTTCATCGTGTCATAGTGCGAGCGCATGAACTTGAGTGGCTTGGGAACATTGGTCATCGACGTGGTTGAGGCCCGAATATGGTCCCGCAGGCTGGAGAGGGCAAGAGGGTGTTGGCTTGTGTCATTCTCCTGCCCATCCACACAAGGAAGGAGGAATGAAAGAAAGAGAGGTGTAATTAGAACAGGATCAGGACTGTATAATCAAATCAATACGAAACAGACACACTGAAACATTAAGAGTGTTCGATTAAACTGCAATGTTCCACCAATTTCAACACATAAAACTTTTATTCTATAATATCTCTATCTATATTCTATAATTCTTCTCTGAAGAGGCCAGCTTTGCAGGCGAAACACCTGGTGTCAGGTTTTCTCGGGCACTTACCTACCCGCAATTTTAGTTCTTCAATTTTGTTTTTGTGATTGGCGGGTCCCTGGCCTAGGAGGAATCCTGGTAAACCCTGAATGAGTGAGTGCGTGCATTTCACAAAGGTCTGATACACCTGAGTGACTACGTTTATACCAAAGTCCCTTATTTTCCATTTAGTTATTTTCAAGTGATTGGCGGGTCCCTGACCTAGGAGGAATCCTGGTAAACCCTGAACGTGTGAGTGTATGTGAATCACGAAGGTCAATGTTTTCGAGCACACCTGAGTGATTGAGTGACTGTGTATTCACGTAACTTGATTTGCTTCTTTACATCCTTTAATAACGTTCATTTATTAGTGTGATTGACGGGTCACTGACATAGGAGAAATCCTTGCAAACCCTGTGTGTGTGTGTGTGTGAATGTTATTCACGAGAGTGAAAGTTATTTCGTAACTCACCCTAGTGATCGAGTGGTTGTAAGTTTGTTTTATTAATATATCTTATTATTATTATTATTTTATTTCTTTAATTATTTGTTTCGAATTTGTGTTTGCGTGTGTGTGTGGTGTTTTTTAATTTAATTTTATTATTATTATTATTTTTTAAATTACAAATTTCATTATTATTATTTATTTATTTAAATTTATCATTATTATTATTTATTTTTATTTATTATTATTATTATTATCTGGTGCCATTCAAGTTTACGGTCCCGGTATTTTTTGTTTACATAAAACTTTTATCTTTTAGGTTTCACTGTGAGTTTGATCGGAAAGGAGACTCAAGAATCTAATTCTCAAACTATCAAAAGCCACATAAGAAACTATAATTAACCGTAAGTGGGAAAAGGACAAGGAAACAATGGATCACGGATGAAATGATTATAATGATTGATTGAAAGCAAATGAGTTCTGCAGGAGACGGGCTAGTCATCACCAACACATGGTTTAGACATCACAAAAGTCATAGGCATACATGGAAAATGCCAGGTGACTCAAAAAGGTAACAGTTAGATTATATTATGGTTAGGCACAGGTTAAAGGAACAGTGTGATAAATTCGCACAGTTTCCCAAGAGCGGATGCGAACTCTGACCACGATTTTGTTGTTATGACATGTAATGTCCGTTTCAAAAAGATAAGGCAGGGGTGGTGCATTAGGAAATGCAATGTAGAAGCATTAATTGGATTAACAAGGAAGGAGTATCAGCAGGCTCCAGAGAAAATCATGGATGACGGTAAAGTGCTGAGTACTATCGAAGAAAAATGGGAATGTATCAAGAAAGTGATATCGAAAGCCGCAAAAGACACTATAGGAACTGTTAACGGGAAAAGAATAAGGAAACCATGGATCACGGATGAGATGATTGCAAAGATGGATGAGAGAAGAAGATGGAAAAATGTGAAAACAGAGTTAGGAAAAATGAAGTACAAAGAGTTAAACAATAAATTGAGAAGGGCCACAAATAAAGCTAAAGAAGAATGGTTTAAAATGCAATGTGAGGATATGGAAAGTTTACAGAAGAAGGGTGAAATTGGTGCTCTATGCAGCAAGGTTAAGTTATTATCGGGAAGTAAGAGGAAGAATGTAAACACAGAGTTAGGCAAAATGAAGTACAAAGAGTCAAATAATAAGAAATTGATAAGACCAACAAATATGGGAAAAGAAGCAAGGTGGAAAGGCAAAGCAAGGTTATGGAGAGTTTGCAGAGGAAGGGTGAAATTGGTGCGCTCTACAGCAAGGTTAAATAACTATCAGGTGGTAAGAAGGGAAGATCTGTGCTAAAAGTCAGAGATAAGTGGGGTAAGATAATAGTTGACATAGAAAAGATCCAAGAGAGATGGAAGGAATATATAGAAACACTGAATGGTAACGAACTTAGGCCGACAAGGTTAGAACTAGAAAAGGAACATGACGTAGAAGAAGATAGCTTAGGTCCAGGCATACTCGACGATGACATAGAAAGGGCATTAAAGGAGATGAAGACAAATAGGGCCGTGGGGGTGGACAACATTCCTGTGGAACTGTTTAGGAAAATGTGGGAAGGAGACTCTATATGGACTGATTCATAGTATCTAAGAGGAAGAAATCTTGCCAGAAGACTTTGTTAGTTAAGTGTGAGTTCTTATTCCGAAAAAGGTAAAGGCTACATCATGTGAGGATTACAGAAGAATAAGCTTGATATCCCACGCAGCTAAAGTTATTCTCAGGATCATCAACAAAAGGATAGAGAGTAAGTCAAATGATTACTTAGGGGATGATCAGTTTGGATTTAGGAAAGGAAGAGGTACGCGTGATGCCATTGCAGTAATGAGATCACTAATCGAGAGTAATATAGAATGCAATCAGGGCGTATTTGTCTGTTTCATAGATTTCGAAAAAGCGTGTGATAGAGTGAATTGGGAAAAACTAATGCGAGTATTGCAGAAAATAGTGAATGGATTGGAATAGGGACAGGAGACTGATACGCAACCTGTACATGTCTCAGGCTGCTATCAGGTGCGAGTGGGGAGCGGAGAGTCCAGATGGGCAGTGTTAGGAAGAGGTGTAAGGCAGGGTTGTCCATTATCACCGGTGCTGTTCAACGTATATGTGGAGGAAATGATTAAAGAAGCATGGGAAGAACTAGAGGTAGGAATTAAGGTTTGAAGGCAATTTCTAAAATCAATTAGGTTTGCTGATGACCAAACTCTAATTTGTCAGTCACCCAAGGCGTTTCAAGCATTGCTGAGTGAATTGGAAATTCAGTTTGATAGATATGGGATGAGAATCAATATTAATGAAAACAAAGGTTATGAGATTTTCCAGAAAGAATAAGGATGAGCTGAACATTAAAATAGGAGGAGAAAAAATAGAGCAGATAGAACAGTTTACATATCTCGGAAGTGCTTTGGACCAACACGGTCAAAGTAGTATTAGGGACGTAAGGAGAAGAATTGCGCTAGGCAAGGAGGCTTTCTCAAGGAGGAGGGAGTTCATGATGGGGACGTTGAGTAGGGATGTTAAGATAAGACTCGTAAAAACCCTAATATGGAGCGTAGCTATGTACAGCGCGGAAACGTGGTCACTGAAGCAGGAGGATGGACGTAGATTGGAGGCTTTTGATGTAATGTGGGTGAAGAATGGAGGTGAAATGGACCGAAAGAAGGAGGAGGAACAAATGAGGAAGCGTAAATGGCATTGTTGGAAGGGGGAAGGAGAGTAGATTGCTGGGAGAAATCATAAGGAGACAGGGAAAGTATAAAGATGGACACTCAGAGAACATTTGGATTGATCAGCAGTGTGATGTTCAAGAGAGTAATAGAGGAGAGAATATTATTGGCAGATGAGGAAAGTGCAGGAATAGGAAATAGGGATATCTTAGAAAGGGGATCAAGGGAGGAAGGAAGTACGCAGAGATGAAAAGGGACCTGAGATGCTGGATTGTGTTTTGTTTGGAATCACTAAATATTTATTTGGTAGTTGTGTCCATCCAAAACCTACCTTAACCAGTAGATTACTTAATAATAAAATAATATACACATATATGTCCCAGGTACCCATGTTCTCAGCATTTCTAGGTCCAAGTGCCACATACCATATTCTGATATAAGATAGCTTTTTTGTGGCATAACTTTTCTTAAACTATTACCCGTATAGTCTTCACAAACAGCTGCCGTACACTTAATGGCATCAGGATTATTGTAACTATCCTAAGAATACTTCTTGACGCACCTTATCTTCATATATGCCGCTTGTAAGTGCAAAAAATCCAATTATTATAAATTTCCCCACGCCATTACCGATTCCCAGGCATAATCATCTATAACAATGAGTGCAAATTTTATTCATTTATAATTTCCGGCAATTTTCTCCTTAGAAATACACGTTACAATTATATCCAAAGCGAAAATAGTATTGTCATGTCTTTCGGCACATTTTTACCTATAAATATCTTTACTAATGCTCTAGGATAAACATCTAGTGCAAAAACGAAAACCATAACAATTTTTCGCAGAGTATTAAAAAAAAATTAAGGCGAAGCAAGCAATATCACAAAAATCACTCAGCGAGAATAAATAAGATATAAATAAAGTAAGCCTTGCACAACAATTAAAAAACAATTGAAATCATGAACGACAGTGAGAGCAGAATAACCAATACTACAGAGGCTAATGTAATATGCCTAATCACACGAATATACATCGTTGAAAAACATAAGACTTGAAATACATACACAGCGCATGGTTATTTTTTAAAATTTTCATTCCTTTTCAATTAATTTCAACATCTTAATACTTTTTTGTCGCGAGAAACACTACGAAACTATTCGTCTTGCTTTAATATATCTGTATTACATATCTATAAGCAACGATATTAAACCCTAACTAAAACAAAATATGATTTCAGAGCTCTTTTTCTTTAGTGAGTTCTGATCATTATGGTAAAATTTCTCTTTTCTCGCTGGAAAGTGTTGAATATCATACGTAATTAGAGATATACAAAATTCCTGATTCACTTTTTAAATTCAACAGGATATATTATTAGCTGAGTCATCATTGCCATAAGGCCGACTCTCGTTTTTGCTCTTTATACTTAAATTTTTTCCCAAGTACAAATGGAACTGTTAGTCTTCCAACTTCTACAAGCATCTACAAACGACTTTCTACGATGCAAAAGCAGAACTTCCAAACTGGCATAGGTATATAATATATTAAGGCAATATATTTATGAACCTTCGAAGACAAAGGTAAGTTTAATCAGTACACATTGCATTGAAATTTAACACGGTTAAAAAAACAAAAGAATGATACATATAGCAACAATAAATAACATTTCAAATATGCACACTCGAACACAACGCTATTAAGCAGTATAGAGTTCTTGGATTAAACAAATTGATTACCATTGGGGCTTTTAGGGCAAAATCATTTAGTGAGCAATCCAAATGTCATCAAGCACTTACCACTAATCTTTCAACTAATAAATTCAGCTCGTCTTGTAACAGCTTATCCTCTTCAGACTGAAACAAATGAAAATATCACTGATGATTGACATAATCTGTACGAGCTCAATCTTCATAAATATTGGGCGAAACTCATATCGTGAAGCTGTGTGAATAGCCAAGAAACAGCACAAACATGATAGGAATAAAAAAACGGTTAGTTATGAAGACTAACGAGGATAGGGATAACCAAAAAAAAAAGCGAAATAAATTATTTGACTTTAACAATTTAGCTGATGTAACATTTATGAAACAAAACAAAATGTTTCTGTCACGATCAGTGAAGATGCATTGAAAAAATAAATTAAAACTGTAGGAACGTGGGTATATTGTGAGTATTCCATTGTCACAAATAACCGGGAGGACATAGTGCCTGAAATTTTTGAACCTTATATTCTTTTAACTCCAATATATAAACCATTAGGTAAATGAATATATTACGAATGATAAGTTGATCGAAAATGAGTTACTGAACAATAGAAACAAATATTACCAGCCACGGGCATCAACGTAAGCAAGCCACAGAAACCACAAAACATTAAAAATATAATCACACTGGATATAACAGAGAGAAAACTTACCAACTCATTCTTTTCTTCCTCCGTTTTCTTATCCTTATCCTTTACTGCCTTAGCATCTTTAATTAAACTTGCTGACATCTTGAACGCCGATTCCACTAGTCACTCTTGAAACAAGTAACACGGAAAGAGTAGCCTAACTATTTATCGAAGATGTGAAACTCACCATGTTATAATCGACCCTATTAATCGAATCGAGCTTTGATCGATTATACTTTATCATGCCGAGAGGACATTTAAATGTCCATATTTATTAATTCTGTTGTTTAGTTTATCTAGATAAAATACGTACACGCAAATAGTAAGATTTTTCCGTATTTTGATTCGAATTCAGTATTTAATATATATTAAATGAATATTAGTTCTATTGTTGTTGTGAGATGCTGTACTTGGTGATTGTAAATTGGGTTATTAATCTACCCTAAAATATATTATTAATAAAAAAGTGAAGCGATCGTTAATTTATTTCTTGATTTTTTAATAGCTGGAAGAGATATAATCCGAGACACTGATTAATCTTCCATGGTTCGAGCACCGTAATAAGAAACATTTCTTCAGCTAATTCCACGCTTTCCTTATTTTTGCCCTCTTCATGGGTTTCTTTTCTTTTTCATAGGATAAAATATGTTTTAGGTGTTTTTTGTCAATCATGTTTCGTCGTTGTTTGGTTTGCTTAAAAATTAAATAACTTCTCCGCTTATTTTGTTGTTGCACTTTGTGTATGAGAATTCAAAGTTCTAACAATAACATATAACTTAGGTGATGTTCGCAGAAAAGAAAAACATTGTCTATTATATATTTACTGCCCGAAGAAGCCAATACAAACTCAATTCAATGATAGCCTGATGTAATAATTTAAAATTGGACTTCATATTTTTACAGTAAACTTTAACGAAAGGAATGTCAGTTTCTTGCAGGCTCGAACTAATATCTTCAACGAATTTGGATGCTTTCTCTAAGGACTGGATCTGTAATTAAGGAATTAAATTATGTTAAATTGTAGTTTTGCAAACGATATTAGCCAATAACAATCATAATTACTCTTAAAATAGAATTATATGGTTAATAAAGCATGAAAATATGCACAGTAACTAATTAAGTCTTCATATATATTAAATATCCGAGTTTACAAATGTATTCGTATATGTGTGTGCTCTAAGAAGAGCTTAAGGTAAAACTAGTCAAATTAAAGATTTTAATATTAAATTAATAACTTTTTAGCATATATGAAAGTACGTAAATACCTATGTGTAGACTAACAGGAATTACACAACATAAAATGAATTGTAGCAGATGACAGTCCATACAAATCAATTAATTGTTAAATTTCAGTTATCTCTTTATAAAAATGTACATTGACAATTTTAGTGATAACTGAAAGGGTATAACGCACAAGATACTTAGACATTTATTTATGGGAATATCCCTTTTACACAAAGAAAGCCAAAAACATATACATATTATAAACAAATGTTCCACCATTTTAAAATAAATATTTACATCCGAGTAAAAAGCACAACAAGTTTCATACTCGTTATTGAGAATTACAATATAATTTAGAATAAAAGGAGAATTTTGATTTGAAATTAATGAAAGAAATTTTCAGATGGTAAACAGGTAGGATAACGTACCTAGTTAGTTAAGTAATGTAGACAAAACATCAACATGAAATAATATTCCAAATTAAAAAATGGAAACAATGGTAGACATACAGGGTTCGCCCGGAAAATAAGTGTACTGAGCTCATGAAAAAAACATTATTACACTTTTACATATCTTAAGCTAATATTCCTCAAAATAGGACCCTTGTGAGTCGATACACTTGTTCCAGCGGCGTTCCCATTCCTGGAATGCTCCCGCGAAGGCATCATCGGGAACCTTTCGAAGACCCGTCGTCACGGCCTCTTTGACGGCGTCCAAAGTCCCGTATCGCGTTCCTTTCAAACTCCTCTTTATCTTTGGGAACAGAAACAACGTTCTCTAAAAAATGTGGATCATTTTTGCAGTGATCCGCAAGTTGTGTCGCGATTTCCAAACGATTGAGTCTTTGATCATCACTGAACACTTTCGGCACCAACTTTGCACAAATCTGTAATTGGTCCCTAATAATCTCGTGCACTATTGTTTTTGGCACATTACACTGCTCTGCTATCATCCGAACACTAAGACGACGATCAGAGTTCAGTACATGGCGAACTTTTCGCACATTTTCGTCGGTGAGTGTCGTTGATGGGCGTCCAGGCCGTGGTTCGTCGTCGACCTCTTCTCTGCCCTACACGAACATCTTGTGCCACCGAAAGATCATGTTTCTGGACATTGCTGACTCCCCGTAAGCCTGGTTAATCATACCGACAGTTTCGGCAGACGATTTCCCAAGCTTTACCGCAAATTTGACGGGAGTAACGCTGCTCCAAAAACTTCTGCATCGCGTTCCGTGACGTGGGTCGAGCGTGGAGGTTCGCGTTAACAGAGCTCCTCACTACACCACAGCTCAGAGCCGACTGCCTTTTTCAGCGTCGCTTGCCAACATACCCCCCTCCAATCGCAGCCCGTCAGAGCGGTGCTGGGCGCACCTGGAGCGGCGGGAAAAAATCAGTACAATTATTTTCCGGACGAACCATCTATAGTATTTGTTACAGGCCAGATGATGGTACATAATGATAACTGTTAGTCGTAGTTATTAACTAGGCCTTGTGGCATCAATTTAGAAATTTTCCCATCGAGCTTTAGGTTGAAGTTGATGACATTGGGACTGAGAAACCGAAAATTGACTGCTCCAGGCAGTAGTGGGTCTCACTATATAATTAATTAACTGCGTATTTTTTCACATTTCACTTCACATTCCTCGAATACTAATGCAATAACAGTTTCTAACACACAGGCAACATCTTCCGGTAATTTCCATGATAACATAACTGATCCTGTGTGTCTAAACCGGTTTTAGCAAAATTGATTTCAGTGTGAAATAATGCAAAGTTTCCTTTAGATATTTATTGATGGGAATTATCCTTCTATCCTCCCAAAAAGAAAGGCAAAATAATAAGTTCCACATATTATGAAATAAATTCACACAAGGGTAAAGATTACAGAAAGAAACAAATCGTACACTGGATTCCCTAAGTTACCATGTCAAATGATAAAAGCCAGTAGCAACACGAGATATTTCTCACCACAGTATCCTTCACTCTTCTTTCATTGAACTGTTGAAGAGCTAATTGTATTGTCATCAACCTGACGATGTTTATAAACAAATATCGATTAATATCGTCCATAGAATTCTACCTTAACGCCATATTGTGGTATTTGGACAGTATCTAAACATCATTTTATCGTACGGAACCGTCGATAATGATGCATTGGTCAGGGAGTCACATTTGTGAGCTCAGTTGATATGGCATCAACTGTCCAACTAATTCACCAAATCTCACATTGCCCAGGTATCTTCTTCATAAATATCGTGGTGTGCTATACCAGCAATTTGTTTGTCATCTTTCAGATCATTTAGCAACACTCATAGCCTTTTACCCTGTCATGAACATGGACATAAGTGACCATAAATACTTACAGTTAAATATGGAAGATGAAGATGCAACCCTTGGAGATGATATGATGATGATGATGTATGATATTTATATAAACCTGATATTATAATATAACTTGATATTAACTGATTTATTCGCATAGACTTTTATATTTTACATTTACATATATATACATATTTTTATTTACAACCAGTTTATGCTTGTTCTCATGCTAAAGATGGTTTCCTATTAAATCATTTTGTGTATAAAATTATGAATATAAATGTGAAAGGACATAATATAAGTAATATGTATAAGGATATACACGTTTGCCGACAGTGATATTACAAGTCAGTGGAGAGTGTTTTTCTTTGTGTGTAAGATGAATTTACCGCGAAATGATAAAGATAAAAAACGTATTATTTCACAGTAAATTTTAATAATAATTAGGATTTATCAATGTAAAAATAAAATAGTGCTCTCCTTTACTAATGGCTAGTAATATTGATACAAATACGTAATTTATTCTTATATTTTTCTTCCGTTTGTTGACGAGATTACGGCGCCGCCATATTTATTGTTTACATTTGATATTCCAGTATGTCAGTGCATATGATTCTTGAAGTGAACCGTTAGTGTGGAATAAATATGTATCCCATTGACAAATATGATTTATGTAGGCTGTGTCTCTGTGTTGGTGATCGACTAATGAATATTTTAGAAAAAAATGATACTATAGACTTCAATGCTCAAGAGACTATTGAGGATTTACTGCAGTTCAAGGTAAATTGGATCTGATTACTACGTAAAAATTATTTTCACGCACATGCGGAATGGTACATTTTAAATATTTTCTTGTTTTACTTTGTTAAAATGTCTTTCTTGATTAATTATTTCCTCGCCCAGTGACGTGGCATATTTTATTCATCTGTTATTCCTTGTGGGAGTCGTTTTTTCTTACAATCTAGCTTTCTGAGAGGAAAGTGGGTTTTAGTTTTACTCTATGTGGTTCGGTTGTTGCATTTTTTCTCGCGCGTTATTAAATGTGGTGTAAATGTGAGATTTTAGTTCGTCGTCCTCTATTACTTTTTAATTGCAGCCAAATTGAAATGTTTAATTTCTTCTGATATTTATTACTTCAGTATTAACAATACAGCATAGGTATTATAATGTTTTTCAAATGCCGTGTCAATCCGGTCGATTTGACGGTTAAGGAGAAAATAAAGTTGGAATAATTTTCATTCAAATCAATATTTATTTATGGGTAAACTTTCAAAGTATTATTTGCGTGCAGAATTTTCAAATACACTCTACAGGTTTGGAAAGTAATGGAAAACGTAGAATAGACAAATGGTTGTATTGAGAGGCAATTGAAGGCGATATTGATATCAGGGATACTATTTTGTTGGGAAGTTTCGAGAGGAGAAAAGATCCGGCATAATTGATTATTTTATTTTTTTATGGGAATTTAAAGAGGCGATTTAGGAGGATTATTTTTAATGATATAAAAAAGACGACAAAGTGAGGTTTTCTAAGGTCCTGTATGATACATATCAATCTATAAGTTAATAATTATATCAATGCAACGATTTCCTAGTGTAAAAATCATTCCCCTTGATCGGGATTCGAACCCGAATCCCTCGATGTTTGGATGAGTGCTTTAGCCAGTTTAACTATCGAGGCGTCCTTTTTATTTTTTTTTTTTTTTTTTAAACTCTATAATCTTGTCCGACATCCGAGGAATCCGGTTTCGAATCCTGGTCAAAGCGGATGACAGTTAAACTAAAAAATTGTTGCATTGAAATGCATATGACTCCGTGAAAAGCTACTGTTGCGGTTTTTCCCGCAGTTTCTTGGGATAATAGTTATACCTTCGTAAATAGATTCAAGAGTTGTATCGTTCACCCGTATTTCAGTACAGTGTGAAAAGAAAGTCTTTCATAAATAGATCAGAGGACAAGTTAAGAAATCTGCTTAATGTAGACTTATGTTTTGTTTATACAACACAATTGATATTTGGTATAAGCAGCCTCGTAACTATGGTAACATTTTAGATTTGAAAAATGCATATTTTTCTCGAATGTTTTATACGTAAAATTGCTATGGAGTAATGTATCACGAAGTAATATTTTTTTCTTTCTGTCAAATACCTTTTATGACGATGGTATTTTGAGTTTCTGCAGGGAAATATGCAAGAACTCTTAATCTGTGTGTGTATTTGGTAAAAACATAGAAGCGTTACGTGCTGGTTAATGTTTTTTTTAGTTCTATAGGATGATATATTAAGTATATGTAAGCATATGTACGTGTAGAATTTATTAATTCACAAAAAAATGACGGCATGTTATGGCTAAATGGAGTTAATTATCTCTGCGAACGTTATACACTGAAGGAATTAGCAGCCATTAAAGTATGTTGTGCATACATTTATTTGAAAACTTGCAATCTCTCTGGAGTATTCCTCGAGGATTTTTAGAAATGGAGTTAAGAGGAATTTTATTAATCACCTCCATTCTTCCCAATTCAGTGTTAATTCCCTCATCCTCTGATAGGTTCCCCGTTTTACTTCCTACTTAATTTGCCCTATGTACTTGTCTCATGGCCTTCCCGACGGGATCTTTCCTTCAACTTTCCCTTCTACTGTGTTTCTAACTGATCAATTGTGCCTCAATGGGTGTCCAATCCATCCATTTCTTCTTTGCCATAGAGTTCTCCATAATAGTCCTATCCTCTTCTGCTCTTTTATATACTTCCTCCTTCCTTTCACTTCCTTCCTTTCACGTCTGTCCATTTAATCTCTAGCATTCTCTTAATAGGCACCATGTTTCAAAGGCTTCTACTCTTCCTTGGTCCACTTTTTCAATATTTCATATCTCCGATCCGTAAATTGGCATGCTCCACACAAACTTCTTGACGACCTGCTTCCTTTTTTGCAATCATATGTTCTTTGAACATAGTAGTTGTCTCTTCTAGATTTAATTATTATTAATTGCATTAAAATTAGGCGGCAAATATGTTTGAGATAGGTTTTTGATGGACGTAAGCTACCAAATATTACTCATATCTCACCAAACAAAACATGAACACTCCTCTGCATACTTCCCTCCCTTCATTCCATCCGAAATCTCTGTCTTATTCCTTTTCTTTTTCTGTTTACCCAACATTCTCCCCTATATCTACATCTACATAAATACCCTGCGAGCCACCAAAAAAGGTGTGTGGCAGGGGGTGTAGCACCATGAGGGAAGGGTAAGGGATGAGGGGGTTGGGGGTTAATCAATTAGGTGAGGAAAGGTGGGGGGAACCTGTAAGAAAAGATATATATATGTACATACATACATGCATATACACATACGGGTCGCTGTGGTGAAGTGGGTAGAGCGTTGGACTACTGACCGGAGGGTCCTGGGTTCGATTCCCGGGCAAGGCACTTTGGGCACCTGCAGTCCACCCAAGATAGTTGATTTTTCGGGGTACCAGGTCTTCCTGGGAAACCATAACCGGCACAGGGAAAGGAACTGGCCCCCCTACCCTGATGTGTGAATATTCACACGCCGTCGGGCTCGGTACATGGGTGAGCTCTACCATCATCTGCTAAACCGACCTTCGGGTTGATTACTGTGTTTATGGTTTATATATATATATATATATATATATATATATATATATATATATATATATATATATATATATATATATATGCGGGTCGCGGTGGTCTAGTGGGTAGAGCATTGGACTTCTGACCGGGGTTCGATTCCCGGGTAAGGCACTTTGGGCACCTGCAGCTCCACCCAAGCTAGTTGATTTTTCGGGTACCAGATCTTCCTGGGAAACCATAACCGGCACAAGGAAAGGAACTGGCCCCCCATAATACCCCATAATACCCTGATGTGTGAATATTCACACGCTGTCGGGCTTGGTACATGGGTGAGCTCTACCATCACCTACTAAACCGACCTTCGGGTTGATTACTGTGTTTATGGTTTTTTATATACACATACATACATATATGTACATACACAAACATATAAAAACATACATATCCTGGCGCAGTCCCTAACCTGTACGTTAATACTTATTGTAATGAACTAAGTCCTGGAGAACTTTGGCTACAAGCATTCTAGTCCCTTATCATTCTTGGAAAAAATGACCAAATTTTAAACCTGTCAGTCTTGCAGTCTATCTCTCTCTAGTCTTATATTCGTGATCCCTCCGACTGTAATACGTTGGGGTTCGTATTATATCCTTGATGTCATCGGAAA
Source organism: Hetaerina titia (assembly GCA_037158775.1). Taxonomy (NCBI): domain Eukaryota; kingdom Metazoa; phylum Arthropoda; class Insecta; order Odonata; family Calopterygidae; genus Hetaerina; species Hetaerina titia. Next base: position 4,137,448 of record JAVFHJ010000013.1, on the reverse strand, counting down.
AGGGCCCATCTTTAAATGTTTTTAATAAGTTTAATCTATATTGGAAACGCCGTTGTGTAAGAGAATCCCAACCTAAATTGTCTAGCAAAGTGGATACGCTGCTGAGTTAGTCATAACAATGTTCGACTCTCAAATCTAGCCCCCCTCCGCTGAACTCGATCCAATTCCGAAATCAAATTTATATTTTTAGGATCCCATATACTGGCAGCATACTCTAGGTGGGGCAAGGAAACATACACAGTCTTCTTATAAACCCCCCCAATTGCCAATCAATCAATATACCATTTGAATATCCATCTTTATACTTTCTCCTGACTCCTTATGAGATCTCCCAGCAATCTACACTCCTTCCCTCTCACAACAATGCCATTAGCACTTCCTCGTTCGTTTTCCTTTCGGTCCACTTCGAATTTTCCATCCTTCTCCACACCCACATCACTACAAAAGCCTCCATTGTGCACACACCTATCATCTTGCATCTTTTCAATGACCGTGTTTCCACAGCCGTACACAACCACGTTCCATATCAAAGTGTTTTAGAGAGACCTTTCCTTAACATCCTTATTCAACATCACTGTCATCTTAATTCCTTCTTCCTCCTCCTTGTGTGAAAGCTTCTCACCCTAAAGAACACAATTCTTCTTCTCCTTACATCCCTACTACTACTATGACCATTTTGATCCGAATACACTTCCAAAATATGAATTAACCTTTCCTACTGATCTAGTTTGTTATTAAGCAAGTAATCTACCGGTTAAGGTAGGTTTTTGGATGGACCCAACTACCAAATAAATATTTAGTGACTCCAAACAAAACCCCAATCCAGCAACCTATTCTATACATCAGGTCCCTCTTCATCTCTGTGTACTTCCTTCCTCCATTCAACCCCTTATCTAAGACATCCCCATCACCTATTCCTGCCCTTTCCTCATCTGCCATTTACATTCTCCCCTCTATTACCTTCTTCAACATCCCACTACCGCTCAATATGCCTTTCATCCATTTTTCATCTGCCTCCATAGGATTTCTCCCAACAAACCCCTCTCCTCACCCACCATCCCTAGTACTTCCTCATTTGTTTTCCTTTCGGTCCATTTCACCTTCTCCATTCTTCTCCACACCCACATTTCAAAAGCCTCCAATCTACGTCTCTCCTCCTGCTTCAACGACCACGTTTCCGTGCCGTACATAGCTACGCTCCATATGAAAGTTTTTACGAGTCTCTTCTTAACCTCCCTACTCAACGTCCCCGTCATCAACTCCCTCCTCCTTGAGAAAGCCTCCTTGCCTAGCGCAATTCTTCTCCTTACGTCCCCAATACTACTTTGACCATGTTGGTCCAAAACATTCCGAGATACGTAAAACTGTTCTACCTGCTCTATTTTTTCCCCTCCTATTTTAATATTTAGCTTAGCCTTTATCTTTCTGAAAACTCACATTACCTTTGTTTTATTAATATTGATTCTCATCCATTAGCTATGGTACTGAATTTCCAATTCACTTAGCAGTGCTTACAGCTTCCTCGATTGGAAAACTGACAAACTAGAGCTTGATTATCCAACAAACATAACTGATATTTAACGAATTCCCCACTGACTTTCATCCAAATTCAATCCCCAATTATGATAATATTAAATAATAAAACTGAGTAGGTGAGGTGAAACTGCACTTCATCGCTAGACTACAGTGCCCTCCTGTGTTGCCACCACACTAATATTGTCCTTAAAGAAAGTTTCTATGGCTAGAGGCATCAACAACCATATTAATTAGTTCTTTTGTCTCAAGTGTGAAGTAATTGACCCATTTTTCATTCATGTTTACGAAACGGCACAAAAATTCTCTTCCTCGCTGTGAAACTCAGCTAAACACTCGATTGAAATATCTTCCTGGTGTTTTTCCATGGCACCATCTGTTTGAAACCAAAAGACTTCTGTGTCACATACTCGTCCATATTAGGGAGTAAAAAGTTCTCCAGCATCTCACAAGAGCGCACAGAGTTCACAGTAACAGTTGAACCTCGATATTCAATAAGATCCAATAATAATGCAACCATTTCAGAGAGTAAAAATCGTTCGCCTTGACCGGGGATTCGAACCCGGATCCCTCGATATCCGGCCGAGTGCTTTTACCAATTAAGCTACCGAGGCAGCACTCGGCCGGATATCGAGGGATCCGGGTTCGAATCCCGGTCAAGGCGAATGATTTTTACTCTCTGAAATGGTGCATTATAATGCACACATAGCGGGTGACTCCGTTAAAGTTACTGTTACAGTTCTTGAAAGATCCAATAATGCCTATGGTGGACCCAGCGCACCAAGCTGTGACTTCGGGGCTATAAAAATGTCTTAGATGAAGTTGGCGAGGGCTGTCAGTCACCCAGTAACGAAAATATTTCTTATTTACTGAACTTGGGAGGTGAAAATTCACTTGATTGCTAGACCACAGCGCCCCTCTGCATCGCCATCACACTAATATTGTTCTTAAAGAACGTTTCTATAGACAAAGCCTCAAATACTCACAAGACCACTGCATGGTAACTATTGAAAATGGCTTCATATCCCCCAGCTAAAGCCACTACTGCCACTCTGCTAATTCTGCTACGTGCTCTTCAATGATTGTTTCCAACTAGGGAGTCAATTCTGCCCCCCCCCCCCCCCAGTGCATACATACAGGGTTCGTCCGGAAAATAAGTGTACTGCGCTCAAGGAAAAAAAAATTATTACACTTTTACATATCTTAAGCTAATATTCCTCAAAATAGGACCCTTGTGAGTCGATACACTTGTTCCAGCGGCGTTCCCATTCCTGGAACGCTCCCTCGAAGGCATCATCGGGAACCTTTCGAAGACACGTCGTCACAGCCTCTTTGACGGCGTCCAAAGTCCCGTATCGCGTTCCTTTCAAACTCCTCTTTATTTTCGGGAACAGAAACGTTCTCTAAAAAAATGTGGATCATTTTTGCAGTGATCCGCAAGTTGTGTCGCGATTTCCAAACGATTGAGTCTTTGATCATCACTGAACACTTTCGGCACCAACTTTGCACAGATCTGTAATTGGTCCCTAATAATCTCGTGCACTATTGTTTTTGGCACATTACACTGCTCTGCTATCATCCGAACACTAAGACGACGATCAGAGTTCGGTACATCGCGAGCTTTTTTGCAGATTTTCGTCGGTGAGTGTCGTTGATGGGCGTCCAGGCCGTGTTCGTCGTCGACCTCTTCTCTGCCCTCCACGAACATCTTGTGCCACCGAAAGATCATGTTTCTGGACATGGCTGACTCCCCGTAAGCCTGGTTAATCATACCGACAGTTTCGGTAGACGATTTTCCCAAGCTTTACCGCAAATTTGATGGAATAACGCTGCTCCAAAAACTTCGGCATCGCGTTCCGTGACGTGGGTCGAGCGTGGAGGTTCGCGTTAACAGAGCTCCTCACTACACCACAGCTCAGAGCCGACTGCCTTTTTCAGCGTCGCTTGCCAACATTACCCCCCCTCCAATCGCAGCCCGTGAGAGCCGGTGCTGGGCGCGCCTGGAGCGGCGGGAAAAAATCAGTACACTTATTTTCCGGACGAACCCTGTACACACCTACATTCATTGTATCGCTCTCTACCGATACTCAAAGAGTCCTAGAGGCATTCACATCCTTATTAATTAGTATGAGAGTGTTTTTCTAAAGGCATGGAAAATGGTTACTTTCGATACAATTTACGATTATCTCGAAATAATAACGCAAACTAAGCTTTTCAATTAAAAGTTAAAATGACAGTAACCTCTTTAATTAGAATCTTAAAGTGAGAGAGTGAAGGTGGTCTTTAAACAGCGTTGCGTTCAACCCCGAATTCTATGAATCATACGCTTTTGAAGATGGAAACAAGGCGCCAGATGAAATGCATTTTCGACCAATGAGAACGAATTTCAAAACGATCGTATTGAATGAATAAACATTGACGTTTGTGCATGCATTTAGCTGCTAATTTTTATTAGGATTATTTATTTATTAATATTTAGGATTATTTTTTATTGATAGAAAAAAAGATGGCAAAGTGAGGTTTTCTAATGCACTCTATGATACATAGAAAGCAATAAGATAATAGAAATATCTTCATAAATGGATTCATGCCTTGTATCGTTCGTCTATATTTCAGCATAGTCAGAAAACAAGCAAACAACAATGTCTTTCATACATAGGTCAGACAACACACAAGAAATTTGCTCAATGTTGTAAAGTTAATCCAACACAATTGATATTTGGTATAAACAGTCTCGTAACTATGGTAAACATTTTTAGATGTAAACAATATATTTTTCTCGGATATTTTATACGTAACAAAGTACGATAATATCGAAATTATAATGCAAAGGGAAATGAAAGTTTGAATAACTTCTAAATTAAATCTTAAAGTGGGAGAGAGAAGGTAGTCTTTAAACAGGATTGCGTTTAGACTTGAATTCTATGAATCATACGCTTTGGATCACGTAAACAACGCGGCTAGGTTGCTGAACTGCATTTTGGGTAAATGAGAACGGATTTCAAACGATTTTAATGAATGAATAACCATTGTCGTATGTACGTACGTTTGGCTGCTGATTGTTAAATGTACCAACTCAAATTTCTTAATATACAAGTGTCAGCATCAAAATTAGGCCTTGATCTTTTTCCTCTGATCGGAAGCAGTTTACGTAAGTTCCAACATGAAAAACTTTTGTGCGTTTTGCGGACTGGATAATAGAGTAATAATGATTTTACTCTTTCACCTCTCGGAAGCATGGATATGGAGCTTAATGTCGAAATGTTGAAGGGACCCAGGAATGTTTTGAAATTCCATCATTCCAGCTGAAAAGCGTTCATTTTGTTGCATGGCTTTGTTCGCGTCTGTTTGGAGCGGTCTTCTACGATGGTGTTGCGAGGCATTAATAACATCGTTTACTCTCTCCGATGCGCAGGTCGTCGAGGAAACAGGTTACCCTTGGTTGGTGTGCCTATCGTGTCTGGAGAAGTTGACGGGGTTCCGTCTCTTCAAGCGTCGGTGCATCAAGTGCAAGTTAACCTTTGAGGAGCGCTACCTGAATGCGGAGGAGAGCGATGCCGTTGAAATTAGGCCGGAAGAGGTACGTCTTGATGACCAGCGACATTCACGCCAATTAATTGGATTGTGCGTGTGCGCCGTTAACTTGAAATATCAAGGCAAATTATAATAATTAATGTCCGTTTTTTTAATTGTATGGCGATGGAACGTTGAAGACTTTGATATACATAGAAGATCTGTTCTAAAAAAGACTGTTGATTTTATTAATTTCACTTTGACCATCGTCTTCAAAAAGCTGCCTTGAATGCCTCTTTCAGTGCAACAATGTCAGTGTAAAAATCATTTGCCTTGACCGGGATTCGAAATCCGGATCCCTCGATTTCCGGCCGAGTGATTTAGCCAGTTAAACTATTATTTTAATCTCTTTATTTCAATGATGTTTTTATTTTCATTACAGTAGTATGATAGCATATTATTACACATCTTTCACAATTTAATCACGGTAACAGCTATCGCGGCGTCCTCTTAAACTGAAATTTTTGGGCTTTTAAAGGAACAAGATGTTTTGAGCGGAAATCCGAGGGATCTGGGTTCGAATCCCGGTCAAGGCGAATGATTTTTACGCTCTGAAATCGTTGCAATGAAATGCGTATTAGCGGATGACTACGTTGAAAGTTAATGTTGCAGGCATCTCTCGCAGTTTCTTGAAATTTGCTTCTTTCTGGATAGCCTTTTAAGTTTGACAGGAGAAGGTATAAAGATGGATATTCAGAGAGCATATTGATTGATTGAAATTTGAGTGTTTAATACTGTGATAGAGGGAAGATTGTTGGGAAAACGGGTAGGGATAGGAGTAGGAGAGATAGATAGTAGGACAGAAGTATTGAAGGGAAGAAGGAATTGTGCAGAAATGAAGAGGGTCTTGTTGCATTGTGTTGATTGTTTGCGTGTGTCTCCTATTAGGATAGCCCAGTAAATGTATTTCTGTACAATTGTATGGGCTGTGTCTGTCAAAAAGTATTTTAAATTATTGAATATCAATTATAACAACATTTAACTGAGTGTTCGTCTCATTTTCATTTAGGTAAGACTCTGAATTTCGATAAACGTTTGTCATAATTCATTGAATGCTTAACGTGCTGAGATATTATTATTATAAGGTAATCTACCGGTTAAGGTAGGTTTATGGATGGACACAACTACCAAATATATATTTTGTGACTCCTAACAAAACACAATCCAGCAACCTACTCTATACATCAGGTCCCTCTTCATCTCTGTGTGTTTCCTTCATCCCGTCCAACATCCCTATCCTGTTTCTGCCCTTACCTCGTTTGCCTAACATTCTACCCTCTATTACCTTCTTCAACATTCCACTACCGCTCAAAATGCCTTTCATCCATTTTTCATCTGCCTCCATAGGATTTCTCTCAATAAACCCCTCTCCTCACCCACCATCTCCAGTACTTCCTCATTTGTTTTCCTTCTTTCGGTCCATTTCACCTTCTCCATTCTCCTCCACACCCACATTTCAAAAGCCTCCAATCTACGTCTATCCTCCTGCTTCAGTGACCACGTTTCCGCGCCGTACATAGCTGTGCTCCATATCAGAGTTTTTACGAGTCTTTGCTTAACATCCCAACTCAACGTCCCCGTCATCAACTCCCTCCTCCTTGAGAAAGCCTCCTTGCCTACCGCAATTCTTCTCCTTACGTCCCCAACACTACTTTGACCATATTGGTCCAAAACACTTCCAAGACATGTAAACTGTTCTACCTGCTCTACTTTTTCTCCGCCTATTTTAATATTTAGCTTAGCCTTTTTCTTTCTGGAAAATTGCATAACCTTTGTTTTATTAATATTGATTCTCATCCCATATTTATCGCACTGAACCTCCAATTCACTCAACAATGCTTGCAACCCCTTGGCTGACTGTGCAACTAATGCTTGGTCATCAGCAAACCTAACCGATTTTACGAATTCCCCTCCGATTTTTATTCCTACCTCCATTTCCCCCCATGCCTCTTTAATTATTTCCTCTACATATACGTTGAACAGCACCGGTGACAATGGGCAACCCTGCCTTACACCTCTTCCTAACACTGCCCATCTGGATTCTCCGTTCCCCACTCGCACCTGAGCAGTCTGAGACATGTACAGGTTGCGGATCAGTCTCCTGTCCCTGCAATCCATTCTTATTTTCTGCAATACACGCATCAATTTTTCCCAATTCACTCTATCAAACGCTTTTTCGAAATCTACAAAACAGGCAAAAACGTCCTGGTTGTATTCTATATTCCTCTCGATTAGTGATCTCATTACTGCAATGGCATCATGCGTACCTCTTCCTTTCTTAAACCCAAACTGATTATCCCCTAAGTAATCATTTGCCTTACTCTCTATCCTTTTGTTGATGATCCTGAGAATAACTTAAGCTGCGTGGGATATCAAACTTATTGTTCTGTAATCCTCTATATATATATATATATAAACTTGGAAAAGACGCTCTCCGGCGACGCACAAACACACAAACACTAACACAAAAAACACTACACACATAGAAACATAAAAGAAGGACACTTACATTGGATATTTACGTTTCGAATGGGAATGAATGAATGGGCATTCTGATGACGACGGCCGTGCCGTCGAAACGTAAATATCCAATGTAAGTGTCCTTCTTTTATGTTTCTATGTGTGTAGTGTTTTTTGTGTTAGTGTTTGTGTAATATATATATATATATATATATATATATATATATATATATATATATATATATATATGTGGGTCGCGGTGGTCTAGCGGGTAGAGCGTTGGACTACTGACCGAAGGGTCCCGGGTTCGATTCCCGGGCAAGGCACTTTGGGCACCTGCAGCTCCACCCAAGCTAGTTGATTTTTCGGGTACCAGGTTTTCCTGGGAAACCATAACCGGCACAGGGAAAGGAACTGGCCCCCCTACCCTGATGTGTGAATATTCACACGCCGTTGGGCTTGGTACACGGGTGAGCTCTACCATCACCTACTAAACCGACCTTCGGGTTGATTACTGTGTTTATGGTTTATATATATATATATATATATATATATATATATATATATATATATATATATATATAGCATGTGTATATATATATATATAGCATCAAAGCGATTGTCTTGTATGTGCATGCTATATCAGCCACGCTCACGATTATTTACAATTACCAGTGAGTTTAATCTCTTAATTTATGCTCTTATTTTAATTATTCTACGACTGTCTTCTTTGCGGTGTTTTCTTTGGGAATAGTTTCAAAATTATGCTCAAATTATTATTAAAATTTGCAACAAATGATCATTAACAATAAGGCCGAACACAATTTTGGCAAAATGAATGATGACGGGAGACACTAAGGTTAGCAGAAGGAGCACTAAGCATAAACTGAAGTCATTCGTTATGCAAAAAGTCAATCGTTAAGCAAGTCCTTTGAAGGAGCAATGATTCAGCTGTGCGCAAAATGTAATTATTAAACTTTGCCCCCAAATAAACCGCAAATAATAAGTCTGCACAGGGGTTTGGAGTAATGTGCAATAACTGGTGACTGTAAAATTGCAAACGGAAAGAGTTGTAAACAAGTCCTTGCGCTTATGACTGAAACGCAGTTGTGTTTGCTTCCAGATGGACATGGGCCACGTGAAGATTGAGCAACCAGATGTGGAGATAGGGCAGGAACTCTACCCTCAGGTGAGACGTCACTCCCTCCATTATTGAACACCTCCCTCAACGCTTGCGTTGCGCTGAACAGGTGCTCTCATCACCAAAGGCAGCAAAGGGCTATGCGTATCCACTACTGACACATTATAATCAGTGCCATCCTGGCATGTACCGACCGAGTAATGTCAACTGACCTATGTTAATGTCTCGTGAGTGGAGGGAGGTCTGTGGAAATGATTTGGAATGGGTCGTATGGAGTTGTAACGAATTTAATACCATGGTATTTATGGTCGGTGGGGTCATTACGGTTTCCAGTGATACCCAAGGCTCTATAATGTATTTAGATCAATTTGGTGAAGTTCTCGTTGAAGGGTTCATTTTGAATTCTCAGTGAATACATGAAACGTCAACGGCCCATGAATGAGACACTCAAGTCACGTGTGATACTCTTAAAAAGACCAAAAAAGGGGTCTAAATGGAAAAGATATGGCATTAGGGTCGTCAAAATTGGAATTTTGGTATTGTAACATTAGTTAATTTCCTGGGAAATGTGTTGTGGTGGTTTAAAGGGGAAAATGGCATACTTGCATTTAATTTGATGGGCTATTATAGCAATTTATGCATAAAATGAGTGGTTTTGATGTGTTATCTGATGTGCAAGGAGCTGTATAGTTTGTGCCCCACATTTAAATGTCTCTCTGCATGGATTGAAAGAGCGTTTGGACAGTTAATTGCGCTAACAGAGTGTTTGGGGCTAAAACAATTGTCCATATACGGCTGTACCACAACCGCAGAGTACTAAATCATATTGGTAGTGAGCTCTTTGAGGATGAATGGTAGACTCCTTGATAGGAAGGAATGGTTGTATCGCAAGTGATAAATGCGTGTTGATATCCTCCTGTACAATCCCTCGATTCCTAGTTAGTGTTCCCTCAATGCAATAACCTTAAACAATGTGGAAAGTGTCACGAACACTGATATCAATGCCGGAGATGCACGTTGCATTGGAGTATCTCAATTTCCAAGTGACGAATGTTTGATTATTGCTTCTGTCTGCATGAAGGGAGATGCCGCAATCAATGTTTGAAATATAAATTTGGCATGATACGGTTTTCTCCCGCAGGTGATACTCAAGACGATCGAGGAGGAGGTGACTCAGCACAGTTCATTCGACGAGGACACCACTGGCCTCCTGGACCTTGCGGACGCAAAGGTGGGTGTGATTCAACAACGATTAATATGAGGGTAACCCCCCAAAAGTAAGGTCTCCGTTTATTTAGAAATCGATAAAAAACCATTTATTTTCTATGTTATATACATCATTTTTAAGATTGATCAATTATCTATTTTTCTACATAATCGCCATTTTACTGCGATGCTCAGTCTAGGATTGGCAGCCTTGAGAATGGAACATCCGCAAATATCCATTGCGAAGCCAACTGACAACTGCTTCTTGCACTTCTTCCTCGTCTGACTTGAATTTCTGTCTCCAAAGTGTTTTTTGAAAGCGGGAAACAAGTAATAGTCGCTGGGGGCTACGTCCGGGCTGTAAGGAGAGTGCTCGATGGAATATCCCAGCCAAATTCATTGAGTAGGACGGTCGTTTGATGTGACTCATGTGGACGCGCATTGTCATGATGCATACACACACCTCTTTGGTGAGCCTACCCCTTCTTTTGTTTTGGATGGCTTGTCCAAGTTTCTATGGATCTCGCAGTAGCTTTTTGAGTTTATTATTATTATTTTCGTTTGATGTGACTTAAGTGGACGCTTATTGTCATGATGCATACACACTTCTTTAGTGAGCCTACCCCTTCATTTGTTTTGGATGGCTTGTCCAAGTTTCTTTAGATCTCGCAGTAGCTTTTTGAGTTGATTGTTGTTCTTTTCGTTTGATGTGACTCATACGGACGCGCATTATCATGATGCATACACACACACTTGTTTGGTGAGCCTACCCCTTCTTTTGTTTTGGATGTCTCGTCAAAGTATCTGCAGGGTCTCGCAGAAGCTTTTTGAGTTGATTTTTGCTCTTTTCGTTTGATGTGACTGATATGGACGCGCATTGTCATTATGCATACACGCACTTCTTTGGTGAGCCTACCCCTTCTTTTGTTTTTGGATGTCTCGTCAAAGTATCTGTTGAGTCTCGCAGTAGCTTTTTGAGTTGATTGTTGTCCTTTTTGGCATAAAATCAACCGATGGAACCCCCTTCCTGTTCCAGAAAATGGTTGCTATAACCTTTTCCTGCTGACATTTCTTTCTTGAACTTTTTGGGCATCGGTGAAGTTGGGTGACGCCATTGTTTCGACTGTTCCTTCTTTTCCGGGGTGCAGTGATTTGCCCGTCTTTCGTCTCTAGTCACTATCCAATCCAGAAATCAGACGAGGAAGAAGTTCAAGAATCAGTCAGTCAGTTCGCTTCGTGACGTGGCAGGAGAAAGGTACGATGCAGGCATTAAAAAGCTGGTTACAAGGATGCAAAAAGTGAGTGATCGTCAAGGCAACTACTATGTAGAAAAATAGCTAAATGCTCAATCTTTCTAACGATGTACCCAATGTTCAGAATTAACTTGATTATCCATGAAAATAAAACTAGGAGACCATACATTTCAATAAGCTCTCGTAATGTGTGACAAAGATGTAGTTTAATGTTACTCTAATGAGTTGTTTCGTCCGATTGTTTTTGTTTATGCTAATTCCATTTGTTTCCGCAAACAGAACAAGGTTGTTGCAGATCACAAGGACGTGGTATCAGGTGTAGAGGTTGCAGAGAGGGAGACCGCAATTGTTGCCGAAAACAACAATAATCGGCAAGTGAGACCACAGAAGACCTTGCAGACCAAGCAGGAGGTGGTGCGGTGTCCGACGAAACAGGTATCCGCAAAGAAGCGCCGCTATCCTTGCGCAGATTGCTCTTGCGCCTTCATTACCAGGAGTCTCTTGTTGATACACAGGAGGAGTCACACGGGAGAGCGTCCGTACGAATGCCTCGATTGCGGAAAACGGTTCTCGAAGAGCAACGACCTCATACGGCACAAGATGACCCACACGGGGGAAAAACCATTCAAGTGTGCCATTTGTGGCAAGCAGTTCGTGCGCAACGCACACCTGATACGGCACAACCGCATGCATACCGGGGAGAGACCATACAATTGCGAGGTTTGCGGGAAGGGTTTCTCGGAGAGAGGTCACCTGAACAATCACAGGAAGCGGCATGCAAGCGTAACACTGTTCAAATGCACGGACTGTGGTACGGACTTTCCCAAGAAGTCAGAACTGTTGCGCCACAACTGTCATCCCTGGGAGGAGATCAAATGATTGTTTACGGCATGTACCGCAATTTAAATTTTTCATTGAAACGGTATCTCTACCGAGTTACGCCTGCGTTATAACGTAAATTAAGTGGAACTTGTGCCATATGCGCAAAAAACAAATCGGGTTTTCTACCTAATACCTCCACTAGTTTGCACTATGTGAAAGGCATGTGGAAATGGAGGAAAGAAGTTTTACTTTTGCGCAAGGCATTTATACGCAAGACGCAAGGATTAATAGGAAAAGGATGGTTAATTAACCAGCTATTCATCCCTTGCGGCCATGTCTTAACATTCCTCAAGCTCTTATGAGTCTCAAAGTAACTATAAGTTAGTTAATTCTTGCGGTCTAATTGCAAAGCTGTAGACAAAAGCTTGGTTGCATTGTTTACTGGTCATTAATGTGACAACATACGCAAAGACAAGGATGTACGCAAAAATTGAATTGCATTCATCACTTTATATATATATATATATCTCACCGTGAGTTTGTTATTGCGCACTGTGCTCAAGGCATGTGGAACTGGAGGAGACGGAAAGTGTTGCTATTGCGCAAGGCATCTTTATGCAAGGGTGCATTATAAAAAAAGGGATGGATTATTAATCGGCTATTTATCCCTTGCGGCCAGGTCATGACATACCTCATGCTCTTTATGAATCTCTTCTGCACTTGTTAGTTAATGGTTGCGCACTATGCTTATGGCATCTCCGAATGGGAGGAAACAAGTGCTGCTTTTGCGCAAGGATTCAAGACAAGGATGTACGCAAAAATTGAATTGCAGTCGTCACTCTATATATATCTCTCTCACCGTCAGGTTGTCACATACCTCAGGCTCACATGAGTCAGTATATTTGTTAAACAATGCTTGCGCTCTGTGCGCAAGACTGTAGATGTAGGTTATAGGCACTCAAAAAAGACTTGTGGAAGCAAGTTTATGACTTTTTCTTCTATCTCTCCTTTGCTACATCACCTGTGCTCATGTTAATTCATTATTGTTGCACATAACGCAAGAAATTGACGCAAGGACGTGTTTGTACAGAGGATATCCACCTTGTTAAATCTTATTGACTAAGCCACGACATGCTTCAGAGTCAATATGAATAGGCGCGATGGTAAACAAGACAGTTGCACACTGTGTACAAGGCTGTAGACGCAAGCTTGGTTGCGTTGCCATGGGTCTTTAATGTGAGGACGCAAGTGAGGAATGAATTTTTTCTCTTTTGAACGCATACCTTCCTGTACATCACTCAATGGTGCTCTTTTTAATTCATTGTTGGCACACATACGCAACGAAATTTGGTCCTGAGCAATGCTAAGAGGAAGGCAAATGTATAAACAAGGCCTGCTTCTTTCTTCCTGCAAACGTTTCCTGAAAAGGAGAGTGAATACTTCATCTGTTGCGCTGTTCACTTGTTGCGCAAGAAGCACCAGGAATAATTAGAGCAGCGCAATAGGTTGTCATTTGTCTAGATATTCATCTCGATTCTTGTTCACTGTATGGACTGAAGTACCCTGTCTTTGTTTTTCCACCATGCGCATGGGATATATCATACGCAAGGCTTTTAAGTTCCGTGGGTGAACAAGTATTTGAGGTTGAATGAAATGCGCAAGGAATGCATTTGTGTGAATGTAAAAATCCCATTGATGCAATCTCAAATGTTGGACTCCACGCAAGGAGACCTTTGCATCAACACTCAAAGCATATTGTGTTCTTTGTGTGGGTGCATATCTGCGCAAAAGGACAGCCAGTGCATCCCCTGTTGCGCTCTTGCCTTTGAAACAGTGATGAGGTACGCGTTTGGTTCTCTGCTGTTTGGCGTTGACTGTTGTTTTTGGTGTGTTTGAAGAATGTGTTTATATGCGTGGATATGAAAGTGATCTCCTCTCTTTTGCGTTATGTCCTCAAGAGTATTTCTCAACACAAGGAGCTGGGAGAGCACTCTTGTATCGTGCGTGTGACCTCTGAGTTTGTTCTCTTGCTTGTGATGAATAAAAACCATTGCGTTTGCTATGTTGTTTTTCAAAAAAATCCTCTTTCTCCTTTCATATCCCTCTGTACACGCAATGCCACATAACCTGTGTACTTGTCCCCATAGACAAAGTGCGCTTGTATCCAAAAGTTCATATCATATGTAGATGAGATGTTGCTTTGATTGCGTTTCCTGTTGCTGCTGGGAGATTGAATTGTCCGCGCACGTTGCTGGATTTTGGTTCACAAGAGGAAAGATTTTCATACACAGAAGTCAATGCATTGTACATATGTTTGCATAAATTTGAATTTGCAAATTACATCAATTCAGAGATTTATGAGCAATGCATTGTTTATTATCGTAGCTCCCTTCTCAACGTATTTAGCACCTACCCGTTTGTTTTCTTTCTGGAAAACCCTTGTTTTATTTAAATCGAGTCTCTTTCCATATCAATCGCACTGAACATCCATTTCACTCAGCAATGCTTGCAACTCCTTGGCTGACTGGTAAAGTAAATCTTCGTAAATACCAAACATAACTGATTTTAAATGAATTCCCCGCAAAATTTCATTCCCATCTCTAGTCCTTCTTCCCATATTTCCTCTTTTTAATTATTTCCTCAAATTAAACATATATTGAACAACACAAGTGATAATGGACACCCCATGCCATACTCCTCATCCAAACACTGCCAATCCAGACTCTCTCCATCCCCATATCTCGTACATGATCTCCGAGTGATAGATATTAATAGGTTGCGGATTAGCCTCCTTATTCCAATATTTTCCTTATTTTTAACAATATATTGAGTAATTATTTCTAATTCACTGTTCATTTTCATTCACAGAGGTCACCACAGCGTATATTTGCATAAATTTATGAGCTATCTTGCAGACTCTTTCCTCTTTCGTGATTTTTCACTTTGCATAGTGCAAAATTCATCTCAGATCTTTAAGTTTCAAGTATGCATATGATTCAATAAAACAGAATTAAGCATTAGTTACAATTGATTGAAAATGAGGTAATAATTTAAGTTACACCTTTTAAATGTCTGAGAAATATTTTTCATTAACCCGGAAGAGTCAGGGAAAACTTCAATGAATCAGAAAAGTCTATTTAAATGTACAAGGTACGTAACTACGGTCGTGAATCAATGTAAACAAAAAAAAGTTGAAGTTTACGGTCTCGGCCTCTTTTGTTTACATCGTAAAATTCGTTAAAATTTTTGAGCTAAACTGGAAATGTTGGGGAAAGTATCAGTTTACCAGAAAAGGTTTTTTTTTAATTTCCTGCACATCGAGAAAATGTGGGTAAACCTTTTATTGTACCTGAAATTACCCGGGCACTTATCAAAATGGCTGAAAACGTTGGGTAAATTCTCATCCAGTACAGTCGGGGAAATCTGGAAAATTCAGGGAATATCTTTGATCCATAGCTTCGGAATGGATTCAATTGAAACAAACCAAAGTTTGCGCGGATTTCAACGAAAGGTAAAACTAAGTTATATATTTATGTACTAATCCGAAAACAGCAATTTACATCACACTTTTAACAAATCGTATGACAAATGATGCTATCACAAATACCCTTATTGAAATAGGAAATCATAAACTAATGCTGGTGGTCTAAGTAGTTACTCTATCTTGTGCAGTGTGAATTGTTAGTTCTTTATGGTATGATGTGTTCTGGGTGGAAACGATCCAAGAATGTCCATAAGGAGAAGAGAAACGGTGGATGCAGACAATTATAATTACTGATGGAATGCTGAAGTCTATGATTCACAGAGGTGAGGGATAGGAAAGGTATGCCGAACTGGATGAAGGGAAGGAGTCAGTAAGTGGAACTGAAGAAGGGTTTATTGTGATGTTGCATTGCATATTTCTCCGGCTAGGCAAGTCTACGAAATGTAGAATTGTACAGTCTCATTCTATCCATAAAATAACCAACATTAAAAAGGTAGACTACAATTCATTAAAATTATTTCCTAGCCACGAATGTCTAAGGTACAGGAGAAAGTATATGCTAATTTAGCAGTGTACTTTGGACTACACTGATGGACAAAGTGATGTTAAAAGCGTCACAAAACCTTAGAAATACTAATTTCTGACTAACCTCTCCCGTAAACAATAGATCAATGCAATGAATAACCATTGCAAACATCACAACTTATATCCATCTATTTCTCCTGGAAAAATTTGGAATCAAAGCCATTTATTTTAGGTCTATTCTCCTTATGTTTCATGTACGTAATAACTAAATATAATAATCCCTTATTCTTTGGAAGCTTAAGTTACAGTAAACATCGCTTAGTCAGTCCTGTTTGAATATATTACAATTTAATTGAAAGATTTAAAATTTTTTGGTATCGTGCAATTCGTTTGTCTTTTGTTTCATGAGCTGTCTGCACCATTCGTATCCCTAATAAATGTTAATTAGTCTAGTATAACATTCTAAAACAGATTATAAATGAAATCCACGACTTACATGGCTTAATGATTGATTATCTTACTCACATTCTAGTTGCATTCCTACCATTCTTCTGTAGTGACGCCTTCGAATCCTGTTTTGACGTGTATTTTTGTATACTCTCTTTTGTATGTTGGTTTTAATGGCTTTTGAGGAAATTTTGTGATTTATTTCGACTGGTGAATTCGTATGATTTCTACGATAGGTCGGTAATCACTTTTATACTCTGCAATTGCTTAATGACTTAATATTCACTCAATTCTACCGTTTAACTATTTGAATAGTCCATAGCCAGAAAAGGTCACGAGTAACCTCCTGAGATTGATTACTTTTTAACATTCACAATTCAGGACGATATAGATAAAATGCCTTCAGTGAATGATATTCTATTTTCCTAATTACTCTCCGTTATTGAAAATCAGCAATGCCGAAATGACAGCCGTGTAATGCGGTATGCTTTCGATTTAACTCGGCAAATGATTTGGATTTAACTATTCGAAGATATGAAATGGAAATATATCCAAGTGTTTTTAAATGGCACAGAATTCGTTGTATTTTAAAATCTACTCTTTGATTTGTGCCAGTGCGGATGATTAGTCCTTAAATCAAAATATACGAAGCGACAAGGCATATCGCCGACATTTTAAAAGTTAAACAGTACTCACCACTTCAAATTGACGGTTCTGCACTGGTTATTTGATCGCAAGCAACAAATTCTGGTTAACACTCACAGTGTATTTTTGAAAGACTACCATCGTGGAGTAGCACTTCGGATGATATTTTGTACCACTTATCGTATGTGATTTGTTCATGCGAATTTGAGAACAGCTTTATTAAAACCACAGGTATTGCAATTTTCCACTAGATATTTTATTTCGACACTACCGGTTTCGATGTTTTCACATCATCATCAGGTGTGAGCACAAGTGCGTATCTTCTTCACATATATAGTTGCAACAAGGGGTGGGGGGGTTGAAGGAGGGAAAAAAGGGGGGGAGAAAGGGGGGAAAAGGAGACAGGGGAATTCCATGAGGGGAAGGTTGAAAGGAGGAGTCAAAGAGGCGGGGAGGAACAGTGGGAAATTCAAGGGGTGGGGGTGGAGGTTTTTGGGGGGGGGGGGGCAATACTGAAAATGATTCTCAGTATTGCCCCCCCCCAAAAACCTCCACCCCCACCCCTTGGATTTCCCACTGTTCCTCCCCGCCTCTTTGACTCCTCCTTTCAACCTTCCCCTCATGGAATTCCCCTGTCTCCTTTTCCCCCCTTTTTTCCCTCCTTCAACCCCCCCACCCCTTGTTGCAACTATATATGTGAAGAAGATACGCACTTGTGCTCACACCTGATGATGATGTGAAAACATCGAAACCGGTAGTGTCGAAATAAAATATCTAGTGGAAAATTGCAATACCTGTGGTTTTAATATGTTACGCTTCCACCACATCACGCCTGAGACCTCATCATTCGTTGAGAACAGCTGTTATGATCACGAGGATATTTTCCGGCATTTAGCGATATTTTAGGCAGTATTAAGGAATAGATGTTCTTCGGTGTACATATTTTTCGTATTTATGTAGGTTGCTCGTTTCTGAACGTTGTTCTTCAATATAAACCATTGCACCTGCGCAAATTATTTATGTATATAATATTAATCATTAAGTATATTGAATAGAATATTATTCTCTTCTGAAAAATAACATTTTATTTGGACACCATGGAGAGGTTTCTTAGCATATAATTTCGATTTAAAACAACTGTAATTATCACAGTTTTTTATGCTACAGTTAATAATTTGAAATAATCATATTTGTAGAGTTAAGTATCACGTTTAAACAATCCTTGTTGAAATTATGATTTAAGGACAATATATTGGCTACCAATTTTCATACTAGTATTATTTTCTTCTGGATCGCCTTACTGCTGCGAAGTTAGTGCTTAAGTTATTAAATATTCAGTTCTATAATATACATCTTGAAATATGCACTAATTCAGTAATAATTAATACGAAAAAGAAATTTGAAAAGCTAGTGTAGATGGAAGGCAATCTTAGAAGCAGTATGTTATCAATTTTGGCGTCTAAATTGCTTACTAATGTTACGGGAAACATACACAGTTGTAATTACGTGAAAGGAATTAAGTTATACATTAAAGAATATTTGTGTATTTTTCGCCAAGTAGATCTTCCCCTGTTAGGTCATGTAATGCTGTTTATCCTGTCGTGTAGAACATGAGCCACAAAAATTATAGGAAACGTAATAACCTTCTCAACAGACTCTCAATACTTAAAGGTAACTTGATTCAGAAGTATTGGTAGTTTATTTGGGTGAAGTTAATGATTTTATTTCTACAAATAACTCGTCATTTGCCTTCCTGTGTGCCTAACTTACCTTCTCCCTTGTCCGGTGTCTGCTATCACTTGTGCTATTAAACCATACGAGAAGGAAAAGATTAGAAAGAGCCATAATGGGTAGAACTGGAGATCATAATTAAACATAGTGGCGGAATTCATTGAAAATCTATGAGGTTTGTAAAAGATTAAGTTCTACTTTGTAACTCAAAAGTTTATAGTGGTGTCTGGGCAAAATATAAGTTAAGAAGATGATCAATTTGGGTTCAGGAAGGGGAGAAGCAGGCATGATACCATTGCGGTAATGAGATCTTTCATAAACAGACGAAATAGGCTACAATCAGAATGTATTTACCTGTTTCGCATAATGCGAAAAAGCATTTGATAGAGTGAATTGGGAATAAATAATGTATTAATTAAAATAAGAGAATATTGGAATAAGGAGCCGAATCCGCAACCTATTAATATTTATCAGACTGCTATCAGGTTAGAGTGGAGTTACGAGTCCGGATGGGCAGTTTTAGGAAAAGGTGTAAGGCATGGGGTGTCCAAATATCACTTGTGCTGTTCAATACGTGCGTAAGTTGAGAAAATAATCAAAAAGGGACATTATGGGAAGAAGAATTGGAGATGGGAATGAAATTATGCAGGGAATTAACTTAAAATCAGTTATGTTTGCTATTTACTAAGATTTACTTTGCCATTCAGCAAGGAGTTTCAAGCATTGCTGAGTGAAATGGACGTTCCGTGGTATAGTTATGGAAAGAGACAGACTCGATTTAATTAAAACAAAGGTTTTCCAGACAGAGAAAGACAAAGTTAAACAATAAAATTGGAGGGCAAAAACTATTCCTGAAGGTGGTACGGTTTATACATATCTTGGAAGTGTTTTGGATCAAAATGGTCAAAATAGTATTAGGGATGTAACAAGAAATAGAATCGCGTTATTGGAAGCAGAGAAGTTTTCACACAAGGAGGAGGAAGAGGGAATTAAGATGACAAGAGCATTTGAGTAAGGATGCTAAGAAAAGGCTCGTAAAAAACATTGCAATGGAATTTAATTATGTACGTATCAGAAACTTGGCCATTGAAAAGAGGCAAAGTACAATTAATTGGAGGCTTAAATGAGATATAATGAGGTCTTGGAGAAGAACTGAGGGAGAAGTTGAATTGGACAGAAGAAGGAAAACAAACGAGGAAGTGCTAGATACGTTGAGAGGGGAGCTTTGATATTAAAGAATGCATTGCTCATAAACTTCTGAATTGATGTCATTTGCAAATTCAAATTTATGCAAACATATGTACAATGCATTGACTTCTGTGAATGAAAATCATTCCTCTGTGAAACAAAATCCCGCAACGTGCGAAGGCAATTCAATCTCCCTGTAGCAACAGAAAAGGCAATCAAACCAACATCTCATCTACGCTCCCATAGTTATGATATGAGCTTTAGGATACAAGCGCACTTTGTCTATTGGGACAAGTACACAGGTGAAGTGGCGTTGCGTGCACAGAGGGATATGAAAGGAGAAAGAGGATTTTTTTTTAAAAACAACATATCAAACGCATAGTTTTTATTCATCACAAGCAAGAGAACAAACTCAAGAGGTCACACGCACGATACAAGAGCGCTCTCCCAGCTCCTTGTGTTGAGAAATACTCTTGAGGACATAACGCAAAAGAGAGGAGATCACTTTCATATCCACGCAAATAAACACAATCTTCAAACACACCAAAAACAACAGTCAACGCCAAACAGCAGAGAACCAAACGCATACCTCATCACTGTTTCAAAAGGCAAGAGCATGGTATGCACTGGCTGTCACTTTGCGCAGGTATTCACCCACACAAAGAACACAATATCCTTTGAGTCTCCTTGCGTGGATTCCAACATTTGAGATTACATCGATGGGATACTTATTCACACAAGCTCATGCCTTGCGCATTTATTTCAACCTCAAACCAATCAAATGTACACACTGAGGTATACTTGTTCATCCACAGACCTTAAAAGCCTTGCGTATGATATATCCCATGCGCATGGTGGAAAAACAAAGAGAGGGTAATTCAGTCCATACAGTGAACAAGAATCGAGATGAATATATAGACAAATGACCTTTTGCACTGCTCTAATTATTCCTGGTGAATCTTGCGTAACAAGTGAACAGCACAACAGATGAAGTATGCACTCTCCTTTTAAGGAAACGTTTGCAGGAAGAAAGAAGCAGGCCTTGTTTATACATTTGCCTTTCTCTTACCATAGCTCAGGGCCAACTTTCGTTGTGTATGCATGCCAACAATGAATTAAAAAGAGCACCATTGTGTGATGTACAAGGTGGTACGCATTGAAAAGAGAAAAATTTCATTCCTCACTTGCGTCCTCACATGACCCATGACAACGCAACCAAGCTTGCGTCTACAGCCTTGTACACGGTGTACAACTGTCTTGTTTACCACCGCACCAATTAATATTGACTCTGATGCATGTCGTGGCTTAGTCAATAAGATTTAACAAGGTGGATATCCTCTGTACAAACACGTCCTTGCGTCAATTTCTTGCGTTATGTGCAACAATAATGAATTAACATGAGCACAGGTGATGCAGCAAAGGAGAGATAGAAGAAAAAGTCATAAACTTGCTTCCACAAGTCTTTTTTGAGTGCCTATAACCTGCATCTACAGTCTTGCGCACAGAGCGCAAGCATTTTTTAACAAATATACTGACTCATGTGAGCCTGAGGTATGTGACAACCTGACGGTGAGAGAGATATATATAGAGTGACGACTGCAATTCAATTTTTGCGTACATCCTTGTCTTGAATCCTTGCGCAAAAGCAGCACTTGTTTCCTCCCATTCGGAGATGCCATAAGCATAGTGCGCAACCATTAACTAACAAGTGCAGAAGAGATTCATAAAGAGCATGAGGTATTTCATGACCTGGCCGCAAGGGATAAATAGCCGATTAATAATCCATCCCTTTTTTTATAATGCACCCTTGCATAAAGATGCCTTGCGCAATAGCAACACTTTCCGTCTCCTCCAGTTCCACATGCCTTGAGCACAGTGCGCAATAACAAATTCACAATTCCGCAGACCCACGCAAGTCTTTATAGGCTTGCGACATACTTGCGTGTGTGGGGGTATAATGTATAAAATGCGGATGCGTATCACATCCGGGTTCGTGTGCCGATTAACTCGAGTGGCAACGCATGTGTATTTTGAGGTACCGGTTCTGGGAGAACTCCTTGCGGCACACGCCGCAAACGTGCTTGCTCTCCTCCTTGTGTATCCACGCGTGACGCATAAGGTCCGACTTCTCGAGGAAGTCCTTGCCGCAGTCGGCACACTTGAACAGTTTGAGTCCGGCGTGCCGTCTCTTGTGCTGGTTTAGGTGACCGCTTTCCGAGAAACACTTTCCGCAAACCTCGCACTCGTATGGTCTCTCCCCGGTATGCATGCGGTTGTGCCGTATCAGGTGGGAGTTACGGGCGAACCGCTTGCCGCAAACACAACACTTGAATGGTTTTTCCCCCGTGTGGGTCATCCTGTGCCGTATGAGGTCATTGTTCTTCGAGAACCTTTTCCCGCAATCGAGACATTCGTACGGACGTTCCCCCGTGTGAGTCCTCCTGTGTATCAACAAGAGAGACTTGTTGGCAAAGGATCGTGGGCAATCGGCGCAAGGAAAGGGTCGATCCTTTGCACCGGTCACCAGTTGCGTCGATCCCTGCACCACTTGCTGCTGCTGTGGTTGTATCGCCTTCCACAGCGCGATGTGGTGATTACTGTTGTTGTTGTTCGAGCCGATCACAGGTTTCCTCTCCGCAAGCTCGATGCCCAATTCCAACACCATGTCCTCGTGGTCCGCAAGAAGCTTGTCCTGTTGCGTACACAATTGGGATTGAGTGTTAAACAAAAAATAATCTCGACAAAATTAACTATCAAATATGCCCCAAAATATCATCAATAAATGCAATACCAGACAATATTATTGTTTAGCAAAAATGTTGAGGAATATCTTCCACTCACGCTCTTGGATTTAAATACAATAATTTATCAACATTTTCTTGCACAAATAAAACAGTTGACAAATGTGTTTCAAATCTATTCGGTGAGTATTCATATAAATAATATAGCTGTCGACTACAGGGTTTGTCCAGAAAACAAGTTTATGATGCTCATTGTCTTTTTTGACAAAAGGGGAGTCGTCCACTACGAATTTGTACCTGAACGACAAACTGTAAATGCTGCATTTTACGTCCAAGTGCTCGACAGGCTTCGAAAACGAGTCGCCCCGCATCCGGCCAGCGATCAAAAACATCTGGCGGCTACGTCACGACAATGCGCCGTCTCACACCGCGCTTGTCGTGTCGGACTTCTTGGCCAAGCACGGCGTGGCAACGCTGCCACACCCGCCCTACAGCCCGGACTTGGCACCACCGGACTTCTTTCTGTTCCCGAAGATAAAGAGGAGTTTGAAAGGAACGCGATATGGGACTTTGGACGCCGTCAGAGAGGCCGTGACGATATGCGTGTTCGAGAGGTTCCCGATGATGCCTTCGCGGGAGCGTTCCAGGAATGGGAATGCCGCTGGAACAAGTGTATCGACTCACAAAGGGTCCTATTTTGAGGAATATTAGCTTAAGATATGTAAAAGTGTAATAAATTTTTTTTCCTGAGCTCAGTACACTTATTTTCCAGACGAACCCTGTAGAACCACCTGTGTTGATATTGACAACATTGATCGTGTGTGCAATGGTCCCTTATCCTTTTTGCTGATCATCAAAAAACTCTCCGAATTAGAGCTGAATAGTGAACTGAATTTCAATGGAAAATCAACAGTGCACGCTACTATTTTAACTGGAAATATTATGGATGGATCCTCGGATCATGGCAGTTCGCCAGTTTAATATTCAATCACCTGATTGATCCTTGATCACTATCCTTCTCTCCTTTTTCTTATTATAGATCTCTCGCCCCCTTTGCAACTACTTTTTCCTATTCCCGTAGAATGCTTGAAATGTGATAATTGGGGACATATATATATCACTGGGCGTACATTAGATGTGTGGAAGACACAATAATAATAGAGCAAGAAACGAGAGACGATAGAATATTATATAAAAAGAGCCTAAGTACTGTAATGCAACCATTTCAGAGAGTAAAAATCATTCGCCTTGACCGGGATTCGAACCCGGATCCGAAAAGTCAAGGCGAATGATTTTTATTCTCTGAAATGGTTGCATTATAATGCACACATAGCGGGTGACTCCGTTAAAGTTACTATTACAGTTTCTTGAAATTTGTCTAAGGTATGAACAGCCTAAGTGTTTGAAATTGGCTTTATTAACATCGTGGACTGTGGCGCGTCGCGCACGACTACGAATTCCTGTGACATTGTATATGTACGGTATTTCGTCATAACATGTTGCTCCTATAAGCCCCCAAAATTTCAGAGTGTAAGAGGACGTCTTGGTAGCTTAAGTGGTTAAGGCACTCGGCCGGATATCGAGGGATCCGGGTTCGAATCCCGGTCAAGGCGAATGATTTTTACTCTCAGAAATGGTTGCATTATAATGCACACATAGCGGGTGACTCCGTTAAAGTTACTGTCACAGTTTCTTGAGCCTAAGTACTGCCTTAAAGGAGGACTTCTTCTAAGGGTGCTTTACTAAACAGTGGAATGGAATAAGATGGAATAATAAGAAGGCATACGGTACGAATGGAGAGTACTTTGAAGAAGGTGAAACAACATCTAAGATGTAGACTATAAATTTTGTTAAAATGAAGTTTTTACAACCTCAGATTGCATATTTATTGGACAGGCCTCGTAGAGTAAGGATATTGGGTTCCGTTTTGTTAGGAGATACATAGGATAGGAATTTGGCAATCAAGTCCACCCAAAACCAACCTTAAACAGTTGACTAAACAAATTTAAAAATTTTTAAACAATTACATGGTGCCCTGAATTACCCTAATCACAGTATAATGAGCAATTATTTATTGAAGTAGTTTTGTGTTTTTTGGGTGCGTCGACAGCTATGGTCATTTTGCACCACTGTCTTGACTTTTAAAAACACATATCGCTTTTAATAAATATATAAATGAATAAATACATGAATATTTAAAACAGATAACATGAAAAATAATAAAAAGACCGTGACTAAAGTTGCCTCATTAGGTTAGGTTTCACTTAAAAATAATAAAACTCTATTTAATGAGTTGGGATTAAAGAGACATCTCAGGCGTGATATGGTGGAATTATTATTAGGTAATCTACCGGTTAAGGTGGGTTTATGGATGGACACAACTATCAAATAAACATTTTGTAACTCCAAAAAAAACACAATCCAGCAACCTACTCTATACATCAGGTCCCTCTTCATCTCTGTGTACTTCCTTCTTCCCTTCATCCCGTCCAACATCCCTATCCTATTCCTGCCCTTCCCTTGCTTGCCCAACATCCTCCCCTCTATTACCTTCTTCAACATTCCACTACCGCTCAATACGCCTTTCATCCATTTTTCACCTGCCTCCATAGGATTTCTCTCAACAAACCCCTCTCCTCACCCACCATCTCCAGTACTTCCTCATTTGTTTTCCTTCTTTCGGTCCATTTCACCTTCTCCATTCTTCTCCACACCCACATTTCAAAAGCCTCCAATCTACGTCTATCCTCCTGCTTCAGCGACCACGTTTCCGCGCCGTACATAGCTACACTCCATATCAGAGTTTTTACAAGTCTTTTCTTAACCTCCCAACTCAATGTCCCCGTAATCAACTCCCTCCTCCTTGAGAAACCCTCCTTGCCTAGCATTGCAATTCTTCTCCTTACGTCCCTACCACTTTGACCGTATTGGTCCAAAACACTTCCGAGATATGTAAACTGTTCTACCTGCTCTATTTTTTCCCCGCCTATTTTAATATTTAGCTTAGCCTTTTTCTTTCTGGAAAATCGCATAACCTTTGTTTTATTAATATTTATTCTCATCCCATATTTATCGCACTGAACCTCCAATTCACTCAGCAATGCTTGCAACCTCTTGGCTGACTGAGCAACTAATGCTTGGTCATCAGCAAACCTAACCGATTTTACGAATTCCCATCCCACTTTCATTCCTACCTCCAGTTCTTCCCATGCCTCTTTAATCATTTCCTCCAAATATACGTTGAACAGCACGGGTGACAATGGGCAACACTGCCTTACCCCTCTTCCTAACACTGCCCATCCGGACTCTCCGTTCCCCACTCGCACCTGAGCAGTCTGAAACATGTACAGGTAGCGGATCAGTCTCCTGTCCCTGCAATCCATTCCTATTCTCTGCAATACACACATTAATTAATGGTGGAATATCATGATTAATTAAAATTGGCAACTTTCCACAAAAATAAAGTTTTTTATCAATACGACTGGTTTCAAGGCAACTACATCATCTTCACCAGAGGATATTTTTGTGGAAAATTGCCAATTTTAATTAATGATGAGTTGGGGTCGTCCCTTAAGATATTACCTAAATCACCCCTTATTTGAAACTTTTCTCTGGCCCTGCGATATTTATTGCACTGTGTCAGGATATGTTTCACAGTCAGGGGTAAGTCACAATCATCGCATGGCGGTTGCACTTTTCCCTCCGTGAAGAGGTACGAGTGCGTAAGGGCAGAGTGCCCTAACCTCAGGCGTGAGATCGTGACCCCTTCCCTCTGATTTTTCGGATGCCAAAACGACCGATTTTATCTCCCTGAGTTTATTGTTATTTAAGGACCGCCAAGCTTCCTTCCACTGGTTCACGACCAAACTCCGCAAGGCGACCTTTATGTCCTCCACAGGTACCAACGTGGAATCGGTCTGGGTTTTGCCCAGGGCTTCCTTTGCCAGGTATTCCCACCCAATTATTTATCTACAAGTTTCATTTGCTTGTCTATATTCTGATGCAATCAATTATGCCAATGGGAATAGTCAATACTGTCACGAGTACTCCTTAAATGACAATGACAAGTTGAACACCGCCCTTGATGGCATACAAGACCACCACCTCTTAATTCGAAAATTACGGTTCAAGAGACTGATTATGCCTTATCGATGAACGTGCAAAATTTATAATTAATTAATGTTCAAAGCAAATGAATGTTCTTAATACCCCCAAAAAGGATGACAATACTACCTATATACACTCCATTACAGTTAGACAACACATTTAAACATACATATAATCTTCGCAGGTCGCGGTGGTCCAGTGGGTAGAGCGTTGGACTACTGACCGGAGGGTCCCGATGTCGATTCCCGGGCGAGGCACTCTGGGCACATGCAGCTCCACTCAAGCTAGTTGATTTTTCGGGTACTAGATCTTCTTGGGAAACCATAACCGGCACAGGGAAAGGAACTGGCCGCCCAACCCTGATGTATGAATATTCACACGCCGTCGGGCTTGGTACATGGGTGAGCTCTACCATCACCTACTAAACCGACCTTCTGGGTGATTACTGTGTTTATGGTTTATATATAATCTTCATTACTATTCAATTGAAGAATGTTGTAAATGTGGAGGTTGTAATTAATTAAACTCATTAGTAACTATTATGTGACCTGAATGTCATGTTGCTTTCACTTCTACAATATCAACGGAGGTACTACGAGTCGTATTCTTAAAGTAAGTACCGTTTGCTTATATTTAAATATTGGCGCTTCAGAACACAGTTTTGCTCCTGCAGCGCCATCTACCGATTCATTGAGAAGCCACAGCAGCATTTGTTTTGTTTCAGAAGTCGTTTGCTTGTCCATGCATACAAACAACAATGTCCGCGACAATCGTTGATCCCGCCAGCTGTGAAGTGCGTTCTGTCATACTCGATTCTTGTTTTTGCAAAAGGATTGCCTGGCTGCTATGAAATTCATTGGGAATTATGCCTAGTTTATGGACCTACAGTTATGAGTGAAGGAAAGGTTAGACAATGGTGCCGTGGTTTTAAAAATGGACAAACAAATGTCCATGACCAAGAGCGAAGTGGTAGGCCCAGTATTCTGACCGATGAAATTGTTTCGCAAGTGGAAAAAAAACTGCAATGTGATCGTCGATTGACAATTAATGGCCTGACTGAACAATGTCCTCAACTTGGACGTACTACTGTCTACAATATTGTTACGGAAAACCTCGGATACCACACATTGCGTGCAAGGTGGGTACCGAAAATGCTCACCGACCACCACAAAGAGCAAAGAATGTCCAGTGGACGAGAGTTTTTGGGTCGTTGGGAACTCTTTGAACCACCCACCGTACAGTCCTGACCTTACACCCAGCGACTACTTCCTCTTCGTGCACTTGAAACAGTG
Organism: Hetaerina titia; assembly: GCA_037158775.1. Taxonomy (NCBI): domain Eukaryota; kingdom Metazoa; phylum Arthropoda; class Insecta; order Odonata; family Calopterygidae; genus Hetaerina; species Hetaerina titia. The sequence goes on along the minus strand of JAVFHJ010000013.1, from coordinate 4,109,300 downwards.
GTTCGGTGGACAACGTTTCGAAACCGAAGAGGAACTCAAGAATGGCGTTGTCAATTGGTTCAACCCTCAGGCGGCGAGTTTCTATGCAGAGGGGTTAAAGAAGCTGGTGCAGCGGCACGAAAAATGCTTAGAAGTGAATGGCGATTATGTAGATAAGTGAAGTAGGTTTGTAGCTAACTAAAAGTGCCAATAAAATGTGTTTCATATGAGCATATTTTTTCTTGTGACCAAACGGGCCTTACTTTATGAACACGCCTCATATCTTGATGTTAAGAATGAATTTGGTCATAATTTATCATTGCAACTGAACAAAGCAGCAACTAACCATTGAGCTCTTCTTATTGAGTGCATTTATTAATATTCTTAAAGAAATTAAACACACAAACATGACCACAACAGGAGACAAAAGATATCAACCTGCACAATTGAGTTTAAACTAAGAGTGTTGGACTACGACAGATCTTAGGAACATTGTATTTCCTTCCCTTTCAGGACACTTTAAGAACCAAAGAGGAACTACGACAATCAATCTGGTCGACTATAGACGTTTCACTATCAAACTGTTGACACTTTATTACTTGTGTACATCCAGTTGAAATAGAGATACGTGTTATGTGCCAGAGCTTCTAATATGCCGTGAAATACGGCACTTTCAGCAGCTTGGGTATCGTGGTGTCCGCCTCTGTAGAGATCATATTTTCAAGAATTTGTTTGCTGTAATCTTTCTGTCTTTATAATGTGGTCCCGTACAGCATTCATGAGGCTCTCAGTGCCTCACAAATTAGTTTAATCTATTATCTAGTCATATCTATTGCTATTGTCAATGCTATTGATCATGATTTGCTACGCTTAGAGCTATCAATAAACAAACGCCAATCACTAGCATCATACTACCTTGATCAAAAAGTTCCCAGAATAACCACCGTGTGGCGCTCCCATCGTTCCGATTTGAGTTCTGTTTTTTTTTGTTAAATTGGTACATCTGCTGTTGATATTCCCTTTAAATCTTAGTGTCATAACTTAACATTTGCAAAAGTTACGTAGCCAAGAGTACATCTATCTCTGTGTGTGTTGGCGATTTTTTACAATTGCAGAAATGGATTTAAATTTGCAACAACGAACTTGTATTAAATTTTGCATAAAAAACGGATTTAGTGGCGCACGGATGTTGGAAATGTTGGAAAAGTGTTTCGGCAACGATTCTCTAAAAAAAACGGCCGTTTACCAGTGGCACGAGCGGTTCAGAAGTGGTCGTGAGTCAATCGAAGATGATGAACGCAGTGGCAGACCATCGACATCGAACCAACCAGACCAAAAAAACCACTTCGTTTTCAGTCAAAAAAGAAGGCAATGCTGACGGTTTTCATGGATTACAACGGTGTAGTGCATCATGAATTTTTGCCAGAAGGCCAGACAGTAAACAAAGAGTATTATTTGGGCGTTATGAGACGTTTGCGTGAAGCAATTCGCCGAAAGATACCAGAAATCGTCGCACAGTGCGTCGAGACCGTCGCACAGTGCTATCATTATTCGTAATGTTTTGACGAAAAATGCAACAAATACCATCCAACAGCCACCGAATTCACCTGATTTGGCTCCCTGTGACTTCTTTCTGTTCAATCGAGTTAAAAAACCATTACGGGGAACGCGTTTTAGCAGCCGAGAGGAAGTAATGGAAAAATCGCAGGAAGCACTGATGGACATACCGAAAACCGAATATAAAAAATGTTTCGAGGATTGGATCAAGCGCTGGCATAAGTGTGTTGCAGTCGATGGGGATTACTTTGAAGGGGACAATATAGATTTAGATGAATAAACTTGTATTTTTAATTTTCTGAATAAATTCCGGGAACTTTTTGATCAAGGTAGTATTGTGATAGTAGTCCCATTTATTCCAAAAGACCCTTAACGTCTAAACAAAATGTAAGATTGTCTTCTTGAGTAAAGAAGGGTAGCATATCCTTTTCCCTTGTGCGATAAAAACTTATTTTTGTACCGGGTTGCAGTAAATTCTTTTCATGCAGTCTTGATGCTAGTAGTTCGGATGCTTCCTTCGATAAGTTCAGTTCTCTAGCAAGATCGCTTAGTTCATCTTGATTAAATAGTTGAGGAATTGTTCATACCCCCTCGTAGTCACTGCCACTATCGTCAATAGAATGAGATGTGTTTTCAATTAACTCAAATTCTTCCTTAGATATATCTGGTAACGTCTGAAATATTGGGATCGGTATTTCTTCTGAATGGGGTACCGGGCGTCTAGCTGAAGGCAAATCTGGATATGTCCACTTGTGGCGATTTTGTCGATTAATTCCCGAAACATTTACTATGCAAAAATAACAGTTGTCAATATGGTTCACGGGTTCTCTCCACACCATTGGCACACCAAATTTTAGACTTTTCCTTTGTCCTGTTGTCCATTGCCGCAGATGTTCAGTACATGTTTTACACACAAAATGCAGTGCCCATGATTTATCTTGGTCACCTAGCTTAACACCAAAATATCCCAAGTATGCACGTTTCACAAAGTCTGTAATATTTTTCCTATTTTCTTTTACCATATATTCCCCACAAACATAACAAAACACATCAGGATCATTAACACAGCATCTTCGACTTGAGCTCATTTTTAGATGATGTTTTACAAAAAGTTACACTTTGAAGTAAATTCCGTCCACCTGCTCCGAATAGCCAAGGGCAACTAATGAAACAAAAATGGCTGTCAAGAGAACAGAAAACGTGGATGCCATCTAATGGATACCTTATGAACTAATTTTGCCATCTTTTACCGTAGTCAATGCAAACGATTTTTGTTTTTTAATCTCATTGGCCTACAATATAGAAATATACATAAAACTTATTGACAGTTTATTGAAAATAAAAGGAACACCGCAGAGTGGTTATAAATTAGTATACTTATAGATTTATTTAACTTTGAAAATTATTTTCCGGAATATATCAAATATTAAAACAACTAATCGTAAGATGTGCCATATCTAAAAAAGTAGAGCTGTTAAATAAAAATGGATTTCATATTTGGATTCAGCTCTACAAATATAGTTAAAATCAACACAAAGATTCCCGGCACCAAAAAAAAAAAATTATTTTTGTAGGCCTGTGTCATCGTTCAATCACACCCACCTTTGCGTCCGCAAGGTCCAGGAGGCCATTGGTGTCCTCGTCGAATGAACTGTGCTGAGTCACCTCCTCCTCGATCGTCTTGAGTATCACCTGCGGGAGAAAACCGTATCATGCCAAATTTATATTTCAAACATTGATTGCGGTATCTCCCTTCATGCAGACAGAAGCAATAATCAAACATTCGTCACTTGGAAATTGAGATACTCCAATGCAACGTGCATTCCCGGCATTGATATCAGTGTTCGTGACACCTTTCCACATTGTTTAAGGTTATTGCATTGAGGGAACACTAAATAGGAATCGAGGGATTGTACAGGAGGATATCAACACGCATTTAGCACTTGCAATACAACCATTCCTTCCTATCAAGGAGTCTACCATTCTTCCTCAAAGAGCTCACTACCATTATGATTTAGTACTCTGCGGTTGCGGTACAGCCGTATATGGACAATTGTTTTAGCCCCAAACACTCTGTTAGCGCAATTAACTGCCCAAACGCTCTTTCAATCCATGCAGAGAGACATTTAAATGTGGGGCACAAACTATACAGCTCCTTGCAAATCAGATAACACATCAAAACCACTCATTTTATGCATAAATTGCTATAATACCCCATCAAATTTAATGCAAGTATGCCATTTTCCCCTTTAAACAACCACAACACATTTCCCAGGAAATTAACTAACGTTACAATACCAAAATTCCAGTTTTGATGACCCTAATGCCATATCTTTTCCATTTAGACCCCTTTTTTGGTCTTTTTAAGAGAACCACACGTGACTGGAGTGTCTCATTCATGGGCCGTTGATGTTTCATGTATTCACTGAGAATTCAAAATGAACCCTTCAACAAGAACTTCACCAAATCGATCTAAATACATTATAGAGTCTTGGGTATCACTGGAAACCGTTATGACCCCACCGACCATAAATACCATGGTATTAAATTCGTTACAACTCCATACGGCCCATTCCAAATCATTTCCACAGACCTCCCTCCACTCACGGGACATTAACATATGTCAGTTGACATTACTCGGTCGGTACATGCCAGGATGGCACTGATTATAATGCGTCAGTAGTGGATACGCATAGCCGTTTGCTGCCTTTGGTGATGAGAGCACCTGTTCAGCGCAACGCAAGCGTTGAGGGAGTGACGTCTCACCTGAGGGTAGAGTTCCTGGCCTATCTCCACATCCGGCTGCTCTATCTTCACATGGCCCATGTCCATCTGGAAGCAAACACAACTGCGTTTCAGTCATAAGCGCAAGGACTTGTTTACAACTCTTTCCGCTTGCAATTTTAGCATCTCCAGTTATTGCACATTACTCCAAACCCCTGTGCAGACTTATTATTTGCGGTTTATTTGGAGGAAAAGTTTAATAATTACATTTTGCGCACAGCTGAATCATTGCTCCTTGAAAGGACTTGCTTAAAGACTGACATTTGGAATAACGAATCACTTCAGTTTATGCTTAGTGCTCCTTCTGCTAACCTTGGCGTCTCCCGTCATCATACATTTTGCCAAAATTGTGTTCGGCCTTATTGTTAATGATCATTTGTTGCAAATTTTAATAATAATTTGAGCATAATTTTGAAACTATTCCCAAAGAAAACACCGCAAAGAAGACAGTCGTAGAATAATTAAAATACGAGCATAAATTAAGAGATTAAACTCACTGGTAATTGTAAACAATTGTGAGCGTGGCTGATATAGCATGCACGTACAAGGCAATCGCTTCGACGTCAACAATATGCTCTATTCTCAAGAACAAGGACAAGATTAAGGAAACAGATGCATCAAGGGAAGTGACAAGAATATCTAAGCAACGGTCAATCTCAAGTCAATCGCTTTACGTCAACAATTTGTACCATTCTCAAGAATAAGATTAAGGAGACTGATGCTTCAAACATACATCCACAGGAAGAACAGATATGACATAAAATGCTGTTATATACAATGTCCCCTTTAGATTATCAACGCTCTTTTACCATCACACAAAGATTTGGTTTACACTGTACGAGAACATACCACACCCATCCATTGCCCCACTCCCGTCTATAATCACCCACTCTTCCATTTCATATACCGTTTAAAATCACTCACCGTTAACACATCATTCACTTTGGCAATACAATTCCTTATTCCGCCTACATCACATACAAACAATAGTTTTAATAAGTACAATAGCATAATAATCACTGATCAATGACGTTTATAACCCAGTGACTGCTTTACACTTAATCTTAAAACCCCTAGAATTGGAAATGGAAAGGGCACAAACCAACCTCCAGGCAGCTGGTTCCATTCAAACAATAGTTCTCTTTAAATATTAGTATTTTATACTAATAATATTTAAAATATACATTATAATATTTAATTTACGTCCTTACCACTTTGACCGTATTGGTCCAAAACACTTTCGAGATACGTATAAACTGTTCTACCTGCTCTATTTTTTCCCCGCCTATTTTCATATTAACTTAGCCTTTTTCTTTCTGGAAAATCGCATAACCTTTGTTTTTTCCCAATTCACTCTATCAAATGCTTTTTCGAAATCTACGAAACAGGAAAATAGGTGCTGGTTGTATTCTATACACCTCTCGATTAGTGATCTCTTTACTGAATGGCATCACGCACAATTATAAAACTAATAAAAATAAACAGGTTCAATATGAGTCTATCCTCCTGCTTCAGCGATCACGTTTCCGCACCGTACATAGCTAAGCTCCACATCAAAGTTTTCACGAGTCTTTTCTTAACCTCCCTACTTAACGTCCCCGTTATCAACTCCCTTCTCCTTGTGAAAGCCTCCTTGCCTAGTGCAATTCTTCTCCTTACGTCCCTACTACTTTGACCGTATTGGTCCAAAACACTTCTGAGATATGTAAACTGTTCTACCTGCTCTATTTTTTCCCCTCCTATTTTAATATTTAGCTTAGCCTTTTTCTTTCTGGAAAATCGCATAACCTTTGTTTTATTAATATTGATTCTCATCCCATATTTATCGCACTGAACCTCCAACTCACTCAGCAATGCTTGCAACCCCTTGGCTGACTGAGCAACTAATGCTTGGTCATCCAATCAAACCTAACCGATTTTACCAATTCCCCTCCGACTTTCATTCCTACCTCCAGTTCTTCCCATGCCTCGTTAACCATTTCCTCCACATATACGTTGAACAGTACCGGTGACAATGGGCAACCCTGCCTTACACCTCTTCCTAACACTGCCCATCCAGACTCTCCGTTCCCCACTCGCACCTGAGCAGTCTGATACATGTACAGGTTGCGGATCAGTCTCCTGTCCCTCCAATCCATTCCTATTTTCTGCAATACATGCATTAATTGTTCCCAATTCACTCTATCAAACGTTTTCTTGAAATCTACAAAACAGGAAAAAACGTCCTGATTGTATTCCATATTCCTCTCAATTAGTGATCTCATTACTGCAATGACATCACACGCGTACCTCTCTCCTTCCTAAACCCAAACTGATCATCCCCTAACTTATATTTTACCCATAACCTCTTCAAAATTTGAGTGATAGAGTTAAACTTGACCATCTGCAAGCAAAACTGATTTTAGAAACGAATCCCCTCCAACTTGTACCTCCATCTCTTCCCATAATTGCTCTCCATATATACCTTTAATAGCACATGTGACAAGGGACACCCTCGTTCTATCCCTCTTCCAAACCCTGTCTTCTGAAGCAATACCAGCAAACCATTGCCCATCGTGCCGCGCAAGGATAAATGGCGTCCTCACCGAATCGTTGAGCATGTTTTCCTGTTGATGTTGCTGTTGCTGCGCAATCATACACTCATTCTGATGAAGACGATTCTCAAACGCAATCTTCGAGTCGATGCACTGACGTTTAAACCTCTTGAAGTCCGTTAGTTTCTCGAGGCAGCCCGGACAGATGCACCAAGGAATCCCGACCATCTTGGAAACCTGTTGGGAAAATAATGACGGAAAATTTAAGGGAGAGACAGCAAAAGAACAACTTGCGCATACTTACTATGCAGTACGCTACGAGTGTAGTCTCAAAACTAAAGCAAACATGCTTGCAGATTGAAAACAACAAAATTAACTTCAAAAGCACTCCAGGTGGCAGTATATTTCGAGTATTTCCAGTGTATTTCCAGATGCAGGAGTATGGAGCTGACACGTTCCTTGGATACTCCTATCTAGATTTGCGATACATTTTTGAGTTATTCGCCGGTATTTTAAATCAAATCTTTGGCGAGTTTGTGATGTTTAATTGTCTGCGGCAGTTAACGGACGTCCGCTGTGTGTTTCATCAACAATTATGGCTTTATCCAAGCTCGCAACCACTAAATTTCACTACCCATCGATTAACAGTAGACCTATCAACAGCATCGTCAGCATAAACAGCCTTCAAAACGACAATGAATCTCAAAGTAGGAGTCACTTTTTAAGTCACGCTGTTTAACTCACATATGACATAGCACCAGAACACGTCTCCATACTCCAGCTTCTCAAAGTACACTCGATGAAAGCAACGACCTTAAACCTACATATGCATGTTGAGGGGGAATGTTACATCCACATGCCCAGACCAGGAGTGCTTCTGAAGGTCATTTTGTTGTGGTCAACACACATGTTTGTGGTCTGCATTAGTTGTCAGCCTACCCTCATTTATCTACATAGATTTATATAGCAAATGAGGGTAGGCTGCAATATATATATATATACATATATATATATATATATAGCATCCCTTCCCCCATCCAATAATCCCATAAAATTAAAAACAATGGAATTGGCATTTATATGGCTTTGTGAAGCCTATCAACATCCAGGTCTCAATGTCGTTCACTAAATGGTTGGGGGGGGGGGAGGGCTGGGTGGGTGGGAGTGGATTTGTTTCTTGCGACGTGGTGGGACAATTTGTTCATCCGCATACATTTTGTCATCCTTGTCCTGGGTTTTGACTTGTCGAGCCCTTATGATGACTTGGTGAGTTGATGCCTTGGTCATGGGTGTTGTGGTATCTGTGGATGAATTGTTACTTTTCTGTGTCGCTTGTTACTATTTCCGCATCCTCCTTATTCCATCTCCGCTCCCCTCTGGCCTCCCTTTCCCCCTCCATAACCTCCTCCTTCACCCCTCTCCCACCACCTGTTCTCCGCTCCGCTTTCTACCCCTCCACATACCCCTCCTTCACCCCTCCCCCACTACCTGTTTTTTCCCCTCTCCCTCATCCCCTACTCTCTCTGCACCACGTACCCAAATACCTGTCCTATCTTCTCTTCTGAAGAAGACGTAGTTCGAGTCCATCAAAATTATCAAGATATTATTGTGAGTGTTCTTTTTATGTGTTCTCGTGCTGTGTGTTGCTGTCTAAGTTTTTTATAAAAATGTATATACATATAGGTATACATTCAAATGCGAAGTCCCGCCATACGGTGCACAAATATTCATTCAAACATAGAAATAGGTATACGGAAAGGGGATAGGAAAACACAAAAAAACACAGGACATGTGGGAAAGGTGGTTTTTTGTGCAGATCACAAATGTAAAAATATTTCCTTAACCGGAATTTGAACACCGGACCTTCCACTTGCCGGGCAGATGTGCTACCAATTACAGATATTTCAGGAAAGGGGATAGGAAAACACATAAAAGACCAACACAGGAAAGGTGGGGAAGGCGGATTTGACCAGATCACAAATGTAAAAATATTTCCTAATCCGGGATTTGAACCACGGACCTTCCACTTGCCGGGCGGATGCTCTACCAGTTAAGCTAATAAGGAATCCTAATTTACACTGAGATCTGCTATCTTATAAAGCGCCAAAGTGTTCCGATAGTTGTTGCCCTCGAGAGATGGCATTAGGGAGCTGTTTCACCCACCAAAGAAGAAATAGACTGCACACAAGAAGGGGAAAGGATAGTAGAAAAGCATTCATGCGATATTATATGTTAAAAGTCTGATGTAAATTGCTGTGTTCAGATTAGTACTGAATAAATATTTAATTTAACTTTTCCTTTCTTTGAAATCTGCTCAAACTTTGATTTATTTCAATTGAATCCCATTCCAAATCAATGGTACCCTTTTTTCAATGCACTGCAACTATGTATTGGCTGACTGGCAAACTAGAGCTTGGTTATCAGCAAACCTAACCGATTTTACGAATTCCCCTCCGACTTTCACTCCCACCTCCAGTTCCCCCCATAATGCCTCTTTAATCATTTCCTCCACATATACGTTGAACAGCACCGGTGACAATGGGCAATCCTGCCTTACACCTCTTCCTAACACTGCCTATCCGGACTCTCCGTTCCCCACTCTTTGACCGTGTTGGTCCAAAACACTTCCGAGATAGGTAAACTGTTCTACCTGCTCTATTTTTTCCCCGCCTATTTTAATATTAAGCTTAGCCTTTTTCTTTCTGGAAAATCGCATAACCTTTGTAAACCTCTCGTAAACATTTTGTGACTCCCCACCTAGCAAACTAATCTATATCAGGTCCCTTTTCATCTCGGTGTACTTCTTTCCTCCCTTCATCCCGTCCAACATCCCTATCCTGTTCCTACCCTTACCTCGCTTGCCCAACATTCTCCCCTCTATTACCCTCTTCAACATTCCACTACCGTTCAATACGCCTTTCATCCATTTTTCCTGCCTCCATAGGATTTCTCTCAACAAACCCCTCTCCTCCCCCACCATCTCCAGTACTTCCTCATTTGTTTTCCTTTCGGTCCATTTCACCTTCTCCATTCTTCTCCACACCCACATTTCAAAAGCCTCCAATCTACGTCTATCCTCCTGCTTCAGCGACCACGTTTCCGCGCCGTACATAGCTACGCTCCATATCAGAGTTTTTACGAGTCTTGTCTTAACATCCCTACTCAACGTCCCCGTCATCAACTCCCTCCTCCTTGAGAAAGCCTCCTTGCCTAGCATTGCAATTCTTCTCCTTACGTCCCTACCACTTTGACCGTATTGGTCCAAAACACTTCCGAGATATGTAAACTGTTCTACCTGCTCTATTTTTTCCCCGCCTATTTTAATATTTAGCTTAGCCTTTTCCTTTCTGGAAAATCGCATAACCTTTGTTTGATTAATATGATTCTCATCCCATATTTATCGCACTGAACCTCCAATTCACTCAGCAATGCTTGCAACCCCTTGGCTGACTGAGCAACTAATGCTTGGTCATCAGCAAACCTAACCGATTTTACGAATTCCCCTCCGACTTTCATTCCTACCTCCAGTTCTTCCCATGCCTCTTTAATCATTTCCTCTACATATACGTTGAACAGCACCGGTGACAATGGACACCCCATGCCTCACACCTCTCCCTAACACTGCCCATCCAGACTCTCCGTTCCCCACTCGCACCTGAGCAGTCTGAGACATGTACAGGTTGCGGATCAGTCTCCAGTCCCTATTCCAATCCATTCCTATTTTCTGCAATACATTTATTTATTTATGGGAATAAAATTGGTTCCACAATTATAAAAAAAACATTTATGTACTGAAGTTTTTTAAATAAAACCACTTTGCTGTTCCACATAAACTTTTTAATTTTCACGACCCAGGTTTCGTTATAGCATAACATCATCAGGTAAAAATACAAGTCAAGCACATGTATATTCATATCTCTGGGCGGAGGGAAAGAGGAACATAAAAATGAAAGTGAAGAAGTAAAGAGTGTGAAAATGAAAAGTTTAAGTGGAAAAGCATAGTGGTTTGATTTATAAAAAGGTCAGTATAAAGATTTTCCACCAAGTTATGCCAGAAACTGTTTCATTTACATACTAGTAAAAGTTACATAAAGTTACCCACTCATTATTGAGAGTTAAAATAAAATTTAGAATTAAAGAACAATTTTGATTTGCAATGCATGAAAGAGATTTCCAGATGGAATATGGGTGTACCAACATACCCAGTTAGATTAAAAAAAAACGTTATCCCATATCGAAACCTGGGTCGTGAGAACAAAAAGTTTTAAGTGGAAAAACCAAGTTGTTTATTTTCAAATGTCAATACCTAGTTAGGTTAATTAATGTAGACAAAATACCAATTATTATTATTATTATTATAAGGTAATCTACCGGTTAAGGTAGGTTTTTGGATGGACACAACTATCACATAATTAACCTGCGATTCCAAACAAAACCCAATCCAGCAACATACTCTATACATGAGGTCCCTCTTCATCTCTAAGTGTACTTCTTTCCTTCCTTCATCCCCAATCTAAGACATCCCTAACACCTATTCTTGCCCTTTCCTCATTTGGCTAACATTCCCCCCTCTATTACACTCTTCACCGTCCCACTATTGCCGCTCAATACACTCTTCAACGATTTTTCACCTGCCTCCATACGATTTCTCTCAACAAACCCCTCTCCTCACCCACCATCTCCAGTACTTCCTCGTTTGTTTTCCTTTCGGTCCATTTCACCTTCTCCATTCTTCTCCACACACCCACATATCTGCAATAGCCTCCAATCTACGTCTATCCTCCTGCTTCAGCGACCACATTTCCATACCATACATAGCTACGCTCCATATCAGAGTTTTTACGAGTCTTTTCTTAACCTCCCTACTCAACGTCCCCGTCATCAACTCCCTCCTCCATGAGAAAGCCTCCTTGCCTAGCATTGCAATTCTTCTCCTTACGTCTCCAATACTACTTTGACCGTATTGGTCCAAAACACTTCCGAGATACGTATAAACCGTCCTCCCTGCTCTATTTTTTCCCCGCCTATTTTAATATTTAGCTTAGCCTTTTTCTTTCTGGAAAATCATATAACCTTACGTTTTATTAATGTTGATTCTCATCCCATATCCATCGCACTGAACCTCCAATTCACTCAACAATGCTTCCAAACCCCTTGGCTGACTGAGCAACTAATGCTTGGTCATTCAATCAAACCTAACCGATTTTACGAATTCCCTTCCGACTTTCATTCCTAACTCCAGCTCCTCCCATAATTCCTCTTGAATCATTTCCTCCACGCATACGTTGAACAGCACTGGTGACAATGGCCACCCCTGCCTTACACCTCTTCCTATCTAGACTCTCCGTTCCCCACTCCCACCTAATAGCAGTCTGAGACATGTACAGGTTGCGGATCAGTCTCCTGTCCCTCCAATCCATTCCTATTTCCTGCAATACACGCATTAGTTTTTCCCAATTCACTCTATCAGACCCTATTTCGAAATCAGGCAAATACGTCCTGATTGTATTTTTTATTCCTCTGGATTAGTGATATAATCAATCATCAATAGTGAAATAATAAATGTATATAATTAATTATGTATGTACATTATTAAATAGTACATACCTTCAAAAATGCACATGCATATTGTGCACCTTCATAATTTTCTAATTACATTTTGATTAGATCTACTTCATTAAATATTGGTGGAACAATCATCAACATGTATTCATTTGCGCAAACAATGAATAATGTCCAGCTGGTCAAGGGTCCAGCCCAGCCACTAATTCTGAATGTGCAATACTTCACGATTTTTGTCACTAATGACATTTAAACAGCCCTCCTCTGTTAATAACCTTCAAACGGTACATCATTTGTACATTTCACTTGATGTCCAACTGAACAACTGAATTTGATCGGCGTAAAACCGTTTTGTTATTAATCGAGTAATACCAGAAACTACCAAGGTCGTGTAAAGATAGATCCACGAACTAAAATATGTAACGAAGAGTTCAAATTTGCAATTGATAAGGAATACTTTACGATCTAAAATGAATACACTTTGTAACTTCCACAAGATTTTTATTGGTACTACCGGTTTCAACGCTTCGGCGTCATCATCAGGTACCCTCGTGTGGAAGTTACCAAGTGTATTCATTTTAGACGAAAATGAACCTCCACAAAGTTGAGCCTGAAACCATAGAATTCAATACTTTACGACTTTAACCAAACAGACTTCACATTGAAATACCCATCCATCGACGAACCACGTTTAAATCCTGAATAACAACCAATTTTCCGTTCAGAACGCTGAGCGGTTAAATGGAATCCATAAAGAAAGTCACAAGAATTCCAGACTGTTAGTTGTTAATTCAAGTATTGTAGATATTGAATATGGCCACCGAACCTGAGGCAACAACATCAACTGAATTTTTATTCCCATGGCAACAGTTTATGACATGTCAAATACGTTTGAAAACAATGACTACATCACCTTGTCGCTTTAAGCTTAGACGAAGTGTTTTATTACAGAAAGGCTACTACTGCATACATTAATACTATATATACCATATTCCAAAGTCTAAAACTTAAAAGATTTCCATAACAAACAAACTACAAGTCTGGCTGACAAGGAACACGGTTAAAAATTAAGACATGACAATGAACACCCACACTACAAATGCTTCCTCTACAATAGAACCCTTTCTTTAATTAATACGATTCAAACTATTTGCTTAAAATCGGAGATGGTGCCGACTTATTTCAAGGCTTGGCTTACAGACGCTGACAATAAACATTCAATGGACCATCATCTTATGCATACCAAAATTTTAATATCAATGCATATACATCACATGAAATACCATCAGGACTGAATCCCCTTACCGTAAAACTTACATACCTAGGCAAAAGGAACAGCCAAACCAAACAAAAAAAATTGTGCAGTTCACGCTATTGAAATCTAAACCATATGAAATTATAGTCCGATCAAATCGCCCTGTGGTGTATTTAACTTTATACTGTGCACATAATGTTTCATAGCATAATGTAAAGTGTTTTAAACCTTAACCTTTCCGAGGTATGTCGAATTAATACTCAGGGTTACCAGGACCATATTTGATGGAATGATAACAGAGAAACCAAGGTCTTCTAAATAGACCCATCATATGACCACTTGTTTAAACGAAACAACACTTAAAATTAATGTCAAACCGTTTAAACTAGCGCCGTGTCGTAAAATGCTTACCAATGAACATAACTTACTTTAAACTGAAGTAAATCCTCTATTGCTTCCTTGATTATATATCCTTGTTCACCATTTTCTTCAAATACGTCAACTAAACATTGCCCGTTGCAAAGACAGAGTCTGCACAGAGTATATTTGTACAATGGATCCATTTCAGCTGTTTTAACCGATGTGTAGTTGAAGAGTAAGAGAGGCAACACAGCTCAGTTTGCGCTGCTGAAATGGTTTATATTGAAGAACATCATTCACCAATGAGCAAGACAGAGCAATCTACATAAATGCAAGTCTACTGGGCAAATAAATGGAAAATATATTCAGTGCGGAATTGTTTTCACTTAATGTTGCCTCCAGCATCGCTAATGGACGGCCAATACGACCGAACTAATAAAATACAGCTGTACCCAAATGCGCATGAACAAATCACACGCGATAAGCGTTACAAAATATCATCTGTGATGCTACCCTACTAAGGCGGTCTTTTAAAAATACCCCTATATTTAATTATTTCATGCCTGCGGTCATATAGGCAGGGCAGTAATGTCAATTTGAAGTGGCGGTAGTTTAATTTTTAAAATACAAGTGATTTGGCTTGTCGCTCCGTCTATTTTGATGTAGGGGCTAGTCATCAGTACTGGCACATATCAAAAGTAGAATTAAAAATGAATGAACCCATAACATTGGAAAAACCCAAATGAACATAATATTATTAAATATTTTCTTCATTTATCGTACATATATGATACGAAAGGAATCAAATGTAAATAAATTACAAAACACCAATAGGATGCAACAAATAGCAACAGTAATAATTATAAAAAGACCCGAATGTGCATGAGAAATTTTTTATCAGGACCCTTTTCATGAAAACCTAATTTTGCGGGCATATGATTCACAAATGGCGTGTTCTAGGGATATTCACTGATAGAAGAATATTGTTTTGGTAATTTATAGAGGATACGACTCTCTAAATAATGATATATTTATGAAAAAAATTGAAGACTTCAGAAATGGAACGTATATGATATTTCTCTTTATGGCCATACGCCAGTTACTTTCTGGTTAGCCATAGCACTATAGTATATTCGCAATTACGAGGGTAGGCTTAAAAGTTATTCACACATGCTTGTGGTCCACAAACAATAACAAATAGCAAGATCGAGGAAAAAGTATATTAGAGTACAATTCTTTAAGTTTTCTAAATCATACTTTTTATTTTTCTACATAGTCACCGTCAAGTCTAACACATTTTCTCCCAACATGTAACAAGTTATAGGAATAATACAATGACTTGTTTATAAATATAATGGTGAGAGTTTGTGGTTGCCTCAAATGTTATATGATTTGGTAAAAGTCTGATGTAAATTACTGTTTTCAGATTAGTACTGAATAAATATTTAATTTCGCTTTTCCTTTCTTTGAAATCTGCTTCAAATTTGCTTTATTTCAATTGAATCCCATTCCAAAGCTATGGTACTGATTTTCCAATGCACTGCAACCCTGTTTTGGCTGACTGGCAAACTATAGAGTTTGGTCATCAGCAAGCCTAACTGACTTCAAACGAATTCCTAACAGACTTTCACTCCTGTCTCCAGTTCTTCTTTCCATAATGCCCCTCTTTATTTCCTCTACACATATAAGTTGAACAGCACCGGTGATAATGGACACCCCATGCCTTACACCTCTTCCTAACACTGTCCATCCGGACTCTCCGTTCCCCACTCGCACCTGAGCAGTCTGAGACATGTACAGGTTGCGGATCAGTCTCCTGTCCCTATTCCAATCCATTCCTATTTTCTGCAATACACGCATTAATTTTCCCAATTCACTCTATCAAACGCTTTATCTAAATCTACAAAACAGGCAAAAACGTCCTGGTTGTATTCTATATTCCTCTCGACTAGTGATCTCATTACTGCAATGGCATCACGCGTACCTCTTCCTTTCCTGAACCCAAACTGATCATCCCCTAAGTAATCATTTGCCTTACTCTCTATCCTTTTATTGATGATCCTGAGAATACATTTACCTGCGTGGGATATCAAACTTATTGTTCTGTAATCCTCACAAGACGTAGCCTTTGCCTTTTTCGGAATAGGAACTAACACTGATCTCACAAAGTCTTCCAGCAAGAGTCCCCTCCAATGAATGCTATGAAACAAGTGGGTAGACTACAAATCAGTTAAATATTTAAACATTTTGTTAGCTCTCTTAAGTAAATATCACATCTAAGTTAAGGGGATAGCCTCTCCTGGAGTTCTGGGAGTCTTACTTTGGAGTTTTTGTGTATTTAGATTCATCTTTGTGAACTTTCAATATAATTGAGATGATGTTTCATTGAATTGTTTTATTGCTGTCAGTCAGGAAATATCTTTATCCACATAGGTGCACATTGAAAGTAGCTTATAAGACTTTTAATTGCAAAACACTATGAAATTGACGTTGATATAAATATCCTTCAGGTGTAACTGTTGAAAAATAGAATGAGAGAAGAGATAGAAATTCCTTTTATTACGCACTGGGAAGTATTCTACATGAACTTAATGACACAGGAGATGGTCAGTAGGAATATATTGTGTGCAAGGCCAAAGACCCCAATTCATGTCGGATTTATTTACAAAAGCATTCTCGCTCTGAAGAACAAAGTAATCCTTAAGAGCAATGTAGCGACAGATTAACAAGTCATTTCATTGTTAAACACTCTGATAGTCCAATTAAATGCACATATGTACTCTACCCAATAAATATGCAAACTGGTACAATCTGGTGGCCATGAAACAGACTTTAGCCCTCCCCACTACCTTCACCAGACACCCAATGAGCACCCATCTGTGCTTGGCAGATCATCGAGCTGTGCGTATGGCGCCAGTTATGTTTGTGTCCATCGTCCTTGTTTTATATTGTTTGTCCAAAATGGAAATTGATGAAATCATGGAGCAATGAATCAACATATAAAGTTTTTTGGTGAAGTGTGGTAAAAGTTATCAAGACATTACTGAAATATACTGAGAGCTGTTTACGGTGATAATGCTCTGAAGATAACTTCCGCTTTCAAGTGGATTAAGCATTTTAAAGATGGCCAAGACAAGGCCGTGATGACCTTCAACCACCTGTCTTGACGACAACATTGATCGTGTGCAATCCCTTGTCCTTTTTACCGATCATCGATAGCTGTCCCGTTGATAGCTGAATGGTGAACTGAATTTAGGAAAATCAACAGTCCACACTACCATTTTACTATTGGACATCTAATAGATGGATACTTGGACCATGACACAATGCACCTGCACTGATTCAGAGCATTGATTGAATTCGCCGTTGTTTCCGGCAATAAAGATTCAATCACCTACATCCTTGATCATCCTCTCCTAATGGATCTTGCCCCCTTTGCGACTTTTCCCATAAAATGCAAAAATGTGATGAGGGGACATGTATCGCTGGGCACAAGATGTGGAAGACACAATAATAAAGCAAGACACGATGATAGAAAACTAAAAAGCCTAACTTCCGAGGACTTCCAAGGGTGCCTTACTAAACAGTGGAATGGAATAGAAGATTGAAATATATATATATATATATATATATATATATTATTTGCTCAGTCAGTCAAGGGGTTGCAAGCATTGCTGAGTGAATTGGAGGTTCAGTGCGATAGATATGGGATGAGAATCAATATTAATAAAACAAAGGTTATGCGATTTTCCAGAAAGAAAAAGGCTAAGCTAAATATTAAAATAGGCGGGGAAAAAATAGAGCAGGTAGAACAGTTTACATATCTCGGAAGTATTTTGGACCAACACGGTCAAAGTGGTAGGGACGTATGGAGAAAAATTGCGCTAGGCAAGGAGGCTTTCTCAAGGAGGAGGGAGTTGATGACGGGGACGTTGATTAGGGATGTTAAGACAAGACTCGTAAAAACTTTGATATGGAGCGTAGCTATGTACGGCGCGGAAACGTGGTCACTGAAGCAGGAGAATAGACGTAGATTGGAGGCTTTTGAAATGTGGGTTTGGAGAAGAATGGAGAAGGTGAAATGGACCAAAAGGAAAACAACTGAAGAAGTTCTAGAAATGGTGGGTGAGGAGAGGGGTTTGTTGAGAGAAATCCTATGGAGGCAGGAAAGATGGATGAAACGCATATTGATCGGCAATAATGGGATGTTGAAGAAGGTAATAAAGGGGAGAATATTAGGCAAACAAGGAAAGGGCAGGAACAGGATAGGGATATTGGATGGGATGAAGGGAGACCTGATGTAGAGTAGGTTGCTGGATTGGGTTTTGTTTGGAGTAACAAAATATTTATTTGATAGTGGTGTCCATCCAAAAACCTACCTTAACCGGTAGATTACCTAATAATAATATATATATATATATATATATATATATATAATCTTGAAAATGACGCTCTCCGGCAACGCACAAACACACAAACACTAAGATAATAAATATTACACACACAGAAATATAAAAGAAGGACACTTACATATATTTACATACATATATATATATATATATATATCGATGATGCGGAAGTACTCCCGAGAGCAATATAACTTTTGGACAGCACAATAGAACACAGAATAAAACAGATAACACGTAAAAGGACACTCACACTATAGATGATTTAAGCTCTCGGTCTACTCAGCTGACCTTCTTCAGGTCAGACTCTGACCTGAAGAATATGTATATGTAAGAATTAATATGTATATGTAAGAAATAATTTCTATATATATATACATATATATAATATATATATACATATATGTAATATATATGTATATATATATTTTTATAAATGTATAACATGTATGTGTATAACATTTGTGGTCTGCTCAAATCTGCCTTACCCACCTTTCCTGTGTTTGTCTTTAATGTGTTTTCCTATCCCCTTTCCTTATACCTATTTATGTGTGTGAAATTATATAAAGAGATGTATATTCAGGACAGACTATAAGTGAATAGTCTGTCCTGAAAAATAAACAGACTGACTCTGTGGACAGTAATATTCACACACCACAAAGTAATCAACCCGAAGGTTGGTTTAGTAGGTGATGGTAGAGCTCACCCATGTACCAAGCCCGACGGTGTGTGAATATTCACACATCAGGGTAAGGGGGCCAG
The DNA here is from genome assembly GCA_037158775.1 of Hetaerina titia. Taxonomy (NCBI): domain Eukaryota; kingdom Metazoa; phylum Arthropoda; class Insecta; order Odonata; family Calopterygidae; genus Hetaerina; species Hetaerina titia. The sequence goes on along the minus strand of JAVFHJ010000013.1, from coordinate 4,090,101 downwards.
TTCCTTTCCCTGTGCCGGTTATGGTTTCCCAGGAAGATCTGGTACCCGAAAAATCAACTAGCTTGGGTGGAGCTGCAGGTGCCCAGAGTGCCTTGCCTGGGAATCGAACCAGGGACCCTCTGGTCAGTAGTCCAACGCTCTACCCACTAGACCACTGCGACTCGCATATATATATATATATATATATATATATATATATATATATATCGATGATGCGGAAGTACTCACGAGAGCAATATATATATATATATATACATATAACAGATCAAAGTACAAATTACTGTAATTTATCACTTTTTGGCATTGACAAACTAATACCAGCACCTCTTGCGATAGCCTTCCTGAAGGCCAGTGATGCCACATAGGCACTGGTTGTCACCTTTTCGTTAAAATTTCAAATGAATGACCATATTTCCCAGTCCATATGATGCACCTTTTCTCATAGCAGAATGTACTCTTAACATCAAGTTGCTTCTTAATGGTAAAGGTTAACCGTGGGTATTACTATGATTGAATTATTTGTGCGAGCCCATTTCCCTATGAAATACTTCATTTTAAGTATTAATGCAAACAGACATATAAAATCCATTATTACAATAGACGATAATATCACTGTTTTGAATCAAGAGTTAGCAAATCAATTGCTAATTAGTTTATGTAACAACTCAAATTTCTTCATACATTAAGTGTTAATATTTAAATGCCTTGCAACAATTTATTTGTTTTTGTTATGGCCGGAAAACAGCAGTATTGGCCAAAAAAATGTGGAACGCTTCACGATTTTGAGAGAACCTTCAAGAAACTGCGGGAAATGCCGCAACAGTAACTTTGGACGGATTCTAACATGCATTTCATTTTGCAACAATTTCAGAGCGTAAAAATCATTCACATTGACCGGAAGTAGAACCTGGATCCCTTGATATCCGGCCGAGTGCTTAAGCAAGTTAAGCTATCGCGGCGTCCTCTTAGACTCTGAAATTTTTAGGGTTTTCATAGGAACAAGATGTTGTGACGAAATACCGAGGGCCGGATATCGAGGGATCCGGGTTTCAATCCCGGTCAAGGCGAATGATTTTTACTCTCTGAAATTTTTTGGAAAGTGAAATGAATGTTAGCGGATGACTCCGTTAAAATTTATTGTTGCCACATTTCCAGCAGTTTCTTGAAATTTACTTTAACCTTTTCAGTCAGAATATTGAATTTTTTGTAAATTGCCAGCCTGGAAAATCTTAGTGCGCCTATGGAGCTGTGAAACGCGGCATACAGGCTGCATTCCAAAAGTAAGAAAACTTTTTTTTATAAGTATTTTATTGAAGAGATTTGCACAAACACTTAAGGTTCTTCAAAGTACCCTCCTTGGGCCTCTACACATTTCTTCTTTTTATTACCCCATCCCATTATTATCCCATCGTTGCATACCAGTGAGACAAGAACCTAGGGCAAAGAAAGAGACCATATACAAAACATTGATTTATGCCTTTGACCCAAACCGTCGAGTCTACATCATCAGCACATTTGTACTACTTGTGCCCGTTCCCACTTCAATATAAAACACGTAACATTCTTATTCGGTTACTAGTTGAAAATGTTCCAACGTATATTCCTCTACATACCAGTTACTTCGTGAAAACCAACCCAATTTGACATATACGTTGACAGATACATCCGTTGTTCTGTATCACGTACTTGTTACATCTGTTCCTTTACCTGTTACTTCAACACAGTGCATCTATGGAGCTGTGAAACACAGCATACAGGCTGCATTCCAAAAGTAATAAAACTTATTTTTTAAAAGTATTTTATTGAACAGATTTGCACAAACACTTCAGGTTCTTCAAAGTACGGTCCTTGAGCCTCTACACATTTATTCTGGTGACTGTGTCATGACTGTTATGCACCCTGGAAGCCATCTCGCATGGTTTTCTAGTCATGGCTGATTGGATCTCTTCCATGAACAAAAAACGGGTTCCTTTCAGGGCTACCTTAATCAGAGGGAACAAAGAGAAGTCTGCTGGGGTGACATCAGGACTATAGGGAGAACCAGCATTGGCACCTGGTGTTTGGCCAGGAACTTGCAGACTCGTAGTGTGTTATGGCAAACACCTTGGGCAAGAGCTTGGCTCACACTCTCCTCATTGCTAAATTTTCAGTAACAATGAAAAACACAACAGTAGACGACAAGTTCAGTTCATTGGCAACCATCTTGATACTCAAACTATGGTCAAAGTCCAACAATTGTCGAACACAAGGCACAGTGTTATCAGTTTTGATGATTAATGGCCGCCCAGAACGTTGTTCATCATGAACCTCTATCTGGCCCTGCTCCAGGGTGAGGTGTGGTTATATGGAGTTTCCCATCCAAACGTCGCTCTGTTTGTGGATGGTAATCTAACCCTGGAAGTTGGTGACGCATCTCAGAATTCTCTGAGATCGTGTACTGGTTTTGTAATAAATTTCACATGCGAGATTGGTTTTTCATTTTTCTTTGTTGGCATTCTTTGTACAATTTATATGAATTTACACCCTCCTACTCAAGATATCTGATTTTGCAATGGATAGAAAGAGAACGTTTGATGAGACAGCTGATACTAGGAAGAGAAGGAAATGAAAGTGTCCAAACTAGAAAGCAATGAATTCTACGGAACACCTGACTGAGGTAACTTTACATTCTGGCGATCTTTTTTTCAGAAACAGATCATCTCTCAAAGGCATTGCTTTACATTTAGCTGACCTCCAAGAGTAATGAAGGGCAAAAAGAACTTACAACACAGCAAAGGGATAAGTACAAACATCTGCGTAGGTGGTGGCATCCTTTGAAGATGGCATTTATGTTGATGACAACATTATGGGTCGATTCTATTTATTTATAAAACAAGCCATGCTATTAATTAAGACTTACTTTACTTGTCCTTTCATGCAAATGTTTACAAGTTATTGGAAATTATGGACAAGAACCCTAATTCCCCTCACGGTGAAACTCCGTGTCGAGTGTGGCTTGACATACGAGCTGCTGCCTCTGCAAACCATGTCGAGTTACACCCAAAATTCGAGTGCAAATGGTTAACCACCTCAAAACTTGTTAGTAGGACAGGAGTTCCCGTAAGCCTCAAGAATCATTTTCTAAGTCTCCTCTTAAGAATTTTTTCAGCTTTCAGCAAAAAACTTAGTAAACCCATCATAAATTCTGTTATTTTTTTGTCACACATTGGTCATGCAGAGGTTCACAATAAATGACGTCCTGACGATTCAACAGCTTGGAGAGCACTGAGACTTGTTTTGTGGCAAAGCTTAGAGTTTACCTCACCTAATCCAAGTGGTTCGATCGGCATTCCGATCAATAGGAGTGATACAGGAAATTCAATCAGATTAATTTTTTTCAAGAAACTGTAACAGTAACTTTAACGGAGTCACCCGCTATGTGTGCATTATAATGCAACAATTTCAGAGAGTAACAATCATTCGCCTTGACCGGGATGACCAGGCAAATGATTTCTACTCTCTGAAATGGTTGCATTATAATGCACACATATCGGGTGACTCCGTTAAAGTTACTGTTTCTTGAAATTTGTCTAAGGTATGAACAGCCTAAGTGTTTGAAATTGGCTTTATTAACATCGTGGACTGTGGCGCGTCGCGCACGACTACGAATTCCTGTGACATTGTATGTACGGTATTTCGTCATAACATCTTGTTCCTTTAAAGCCCCCCAAAATTTCAGAGTGTAAGAGGACGTCTCGGTAGCTTAAGTGGTTAAAGCACTCGGCCGGATAGAGGGATCCGGGTTTGAATCCCGGTCAGGGCGAATGATTTTTACTCTCTGAAATGGTTGCATTATCAATCAGATTAGTTTAGGGTGGCACCCTGTATCATTCAAGCCAACTGATTGGAACTGAAAAGAGAGATTGTTTCCCACACTTCTGATGCCCGGTAACAAGCCTTGCGTCTGACATGGGAGGGTTGAAACAAGGTTTTAATGCAATAATACAAGTATACTAGGATGGCCATTGAGGAGGAGAAAAAAAAGAGTGAAATACATACAGTAATCAAATTTAGCACCTTTATTTATAGTATTAACATGAGTCCCCGACAATTGGCACTTGATTTGACGATGCAACAACGGTGATTATATCGTCAACACATTAAAAAGGCATGTCGACAACACAGGATAAAGAGATTCAACTCTTGCAAATCCAGCAACCACACACAAGGTAATGACACTTCAACAGTGTTCGTACTTGCGCAGTTACGTCTCCCGAAACCATTTGAATTCAATGGCACAATTATTTTGCCAAATAAACGGTGGATCACACTTTGAAATGGCAACGTTCGTATTTGCAAAGGGTTATTAAGTGTACCGTTAGATAATTCCGCATTCGATTCTCACACAAGATGTCAAATAATACTCGTGTGCCGATTCGAATGCTATCGATCTCTATTAAAACGTTCGTCTTCCGTAAAACGCCACCGGAACAAATTCTTCCAGTGGTTATAGGCGCCGAATTAATATTGATAACGTCCACGGCATGATTGCCAACAAAACTGTACCAAGAACACATCCATGTTAAATAAAAAAAAGACTAAAAAATTAAAACGGCACTTTGAATTTAATCAATAAATGCATTTCTTCAATGCCAAGCAATTCGAACCACCAACATCGGCACAATGTTGAACCGTTCTGCAAACTGCCAAACAGGCTGAACCAAACTTTGCTATGATAAAACATTCCGCAAATCCGTAAACACGGCCAGTCTTCTGTGGCGAACCAATGCTGATATTTAATGTTCTTCTATAAACGCAAATGGTCAAATACTAGAATTGAAGAATGCCAAATAAATTCATGTGGCACTAATTGAACTTACTTAGTACAAAGTTAAGCTGAAAATTAATGCACACATGCTCATAGACTACAAACAAAATGACCTTCAGAAGCACTTTTGGTGGCACGTGGAAGTAACATTGCCCCATCAACACACATGCACACGTTTGAGGTCGTTACATTCATCGAGTGTATTTTGAGAAGCAATGGGATATACAGGGTTCGTCCGGAAAATAAGCATAATTGTCTCATTGCCTTTTTTGACAAAAGGGGAGTCGTCCACTACGAATTTGTACCTGAACGACAAACTGTAAATGCTGCATTTTACGTCCAAGTGCTCGACAGGCTTCGAAAACGAGTCGCCCGCGTCCGGCCAGCGATCAAAAACATCTGGCGGCTGCATCATGGCAATGCGCCGTCTCACACCGCGCTTGTCGTGTAGGACTTCTTGGCCAAGCACGGCGTGGCAACGCTGCCGCAGCCCGGACTTGGCCCACCGGACTTCTTTCTGTTCCCGAAGATAAAGGGGAGTTTGAAAGGAACGCGATACGGGACTTTGGACGCCATCAAAGAGGCCGTGACGACGTGTCTTCGAGAGGTGCCCGATGATTCCTTCGCGGGAGTGTTCCAGGAATGGGAACGCCACTAGAACAAGTGTATCGACTCACAAGGGTCCTTTGAGGAATATTAGCTTAAGATATGTAAAAGTGTAATAAATTTTTTTTCCTGAGCTCAGTACACTTATTTTCCGGACGAACCCTGTATATGGATAGTAATTTCGTGGTTGCGAGCCTGGAAAAGCCATAATTGTGGATGAAACACCCAGCGGATATCCAATCACTATCGCAGACTATAAACATCACAAACTCGTCGAAAATTTGATTCAAAATGACCGGCGAATCACTCAAAAGCTTATTGCAAACCATATTTGAACATCTAAGGAAAGTGTCGGCCATTCATTAATCGAAGGACAATTAGGGATGCTGTATAACTCTGGGCAACACAATGGGTACCACGCCGTACCACATCGACGAGAACAAACAAAACCCTCCTTATTCAATTCCGATCTTGCACCTTTTGCGATTTTCATTATTTTCCTCTCAACTCAATAAGAGGCACCTCAAAGGGCAATCATTACACCTCAAAGGGCAATCACTACGCCTCAAAGGGCAATCATTACACCTGAAAGGACAATCATTACATCTCAAAGGGCAATCATTACACCTCAAAGGGCAATCATTACACCTCAAAGGGCAATCATTACACCCCAAAGGACAATCATTACACCTGAAAGGACAATCATTACACCTCAAAGGGCAATCATTACACCTCAAAGGGCAAATGTTACATCAAAAAGGGCAATCATTACACCTCAAAGGGCAACCATTACACCTCAAAGGGCAATCATTAAACCTCAAAGGGCAATCACTACACCACAAACGGCAATCATTACATCTCAAAGGGCAATCATTACACCTCAAAGGGCAATCGTTACACCTCAAAGGGCAATCACTACGCCTCAAAGGGCAATCATTACACCTCAAAGGGCAATCACTACATCTCAAAGGGCAATCATTACACCTCAAAGGGCAATCATTACACCTCGGAAGATAATGAGGTGAAGGCAGCTAAATCGATAATAGCACGCTGTTTAACTCGCGTTGACATAGCACTAGAACGTGTCTACATACTTCCACTTCTCAAAATACACTGGATGAATGTAACATGACCCCAAACCTGGGCATGCATGTTGACGCAGGAATGTTATTTCCACATGCCAACCAGGAGTGCTTCTGAAGGTCATTTTGTGTGTGGCCTACAAGCATATGTTGGCATTAGTTTTCAGCCTACTTTCTTAATTTATTTATTTTTTATCGCAGCGAGATAGGGACAATATATATAATTCCTTCTTCCGTCTAATGCCAAAATCATTAAATAGAAGACAATCACTGACAGCCTTGTCCTAAGGTGGAGGAATACCCCACCTAGGCTGGATGAAACCGTGGTCTGCGGAATCCAATCCACAACATCTCGGTAAGTGAACCACCAAGGCTAATAATTATAACATCCATTACATGCAATTCCTTTGTTGTTAACCAATTGAATTATAACCACCAATTAAATGAATGATGCCGAACCATGCCTCAAGATGAAACCGTGGTTTCCCTTCAATGATATACCAATTTCATCATAGATTAAACGTTTCAAAAAGACGGAACAGCGGCAGACATCAGTGAAATCACAGCAGCCCACAGTGCTACACCTTTACGGCATTATTTAAGCCATAAAATCATTCTTTCCATACCCTACACAGTGCTGATATCACCAGAAAGAGATTTATGCGGTCCGCACGGTTTAACGTCACATGAAAATGAGATTAATTCACCCCTGTATGACCACGAAAATAGGTATTACTATTCACGCAACCGCACCAACACACATGCACGGTTTACGAACCACGGGGCAAGTTTTGGGCAGTATATACACGCAACATCTCCGACAAAATCGGCATAATATAAAAAAGTACCGAGAAAGATTTGGGAGATGCGGTACGGTTCGATGAATTAAGCCGAGACCACAGAAACGATGTCAGCCGTCTTCAGTTGGCAAAAGAATCATCCATTCCTTGCGTTGTTCTCCTTGTTTGAGAGAGAATGTTCCTCATTGTCAACAAGGGCACGCTGTCAACTGGGATGGGAATTCCGTCCGGTACGCATGATTGAATCAGTTGCCGGGCAATGCGGTCTCGGACCTGGTTCTGGCGTGTACGTGAAGGTCAGACCTGTTGCGTAGATTATCCCATCGTTGCGTACCAGTGAGACGGGAACCTATGGCAGAGAAAGAGACAAAATGCAAATTAAAACATTGATTCATTCCGTTGACCCAAACCATCGAGTCTACAACATATCATCAGCACATTGGTACTAATTGTACCTGTTCCCACTTCGAAATAATACACATAACATTCTTGTCCAGATTCTAGTTTAATATGTTCCGCCGTATATTCCTCTACATACCCGTTACTTCGTATACCAATCCGATTTGACATATCAGTTGTTCTTTACCAAATACTTGTTACATCCATTCCAATACCTGTTACTTCAATGCTTGTTATTCTGTTCACCTAATAGCTGTTTAAACAGTTCCCGCATCTGTGACTTTAAACAAAAAAATACCCGTTACTTCGCATACCAATCCGATTTGACATATTAGTTGTTCTTTACCAAATACTTGTTACATCTGTTCCCATACCTGTTACTACAATGCTTGTTATTCTGTGAACCTAATAACTGTTTAAACAGTTCCAGCATCTGTGACTATAAAAAAAAAATGCCAAGACCGTAAACTTGACAAGTTTACGGTCTCGGCATTTCTTTGTTTAGATTGATTCACAACCGTTGCAATGTTCCTTGTTTATTTAAATCTGTCACTGCATTAGTCCGTTCCCATTTCTATATCAGTTTAATATTAATCCAGTTACGTGCTACTTCATTGGTATTTGATCCGTCCACTTGTAACAACTGTTCCTACACCTGTCACTGCAATACTTGTTATTATATGTACGAAATAATTGTGAAAACCGTTCCAGCTATTCCCGGTTTAGTCCGTTCTCTTTTCTATGTCGGTTAAAATATTAATCCAGTTACCTGTTACTGTGCATCTATTCATCTATTACACACCTTACCCGTTACTGGGTAATCCCTTCAAGACCCTTCACTGCCATTCTGTTCAACCGATACTTGTTATATCTGTTCCTATACCAGTTACTTATATTCTTGTTATTCCATAAACCTAATGATTATCATAACCGTTCTAGTATCTGTTACTCCATTAGACCGCTCCCGTTTCTATTATCAGTTAAATGTTAACCTAATTACCTATTGTAAACAAAAAATACCGGGACCGTTAACTTGAATGGCACCAAATAATAATAATAAATTTAAGGAACCTTGCAAACCCAGAGTGTGCGTGTGTGAATGTTATTCACGAGAGTGAAAGTTATTTCATAACAAACCCTAGTGATCGAGTGGTTGCAAGTTTGTTTTATTATTTTTATTATTTATTTCGGCATTTGTTTGTGGAAATTTTTTTATTCACATTGATTTACGACCGTAGCTACGTTCCTTGTATATTTAAATCGTTATTCTACGTATCTATGAACTGTTACAACCGTTCCGGCAACTGCATTAGTCCATTTCCAAATTTATGTGTATATATTACATGAGTTACACGTTACTGGCTATTCACTTCAGACCCTTCCTTCATCTGGTATTTTATATATCATGTCTTTGTAATATTTGTTCTTCCAACTCTTTAATAATTACATACTTGTTGCTGTTACATCCGTTGCCGAATATGTTACTACTATCGTTCGTTTCTTAAAAATAACAGTTACATCCTAATCCCGTTCCTTCATGTAAGTGTTCCACCGTCTGTTCCTCGTATTATGTAATATTTCCGTTACATGTTACTTGGCGTACCTGTTCCTTGGAATGTTATTTCTGTACCCGATATTTGTTACACGTCTACACTTCAGCAGCTGCCATAGACAATGTAAACAATGAACACAACTGAAAATTTTAACATACTTAAGTGGCATGTATACCAACAGAATAATAAAACATTTTTGACAATTTAACTCTTCAAACCCGCGAAATTTAAATATCCCTGTTATTTTCTGAACACATAATGTATATGCTAATCTATACGCAGATTAAATATCCAAATCACAACAACTTCATTGACATTTTTATCTAATATTAACACTCATTAAATACTTAGTCATTAAAAGTTTAGTTGTTGTGTTCTATATTCAAGACAAAATGCCAGAAAATTTGCTGAACAATTACAGAAGCAATAATTCAATTGACGAAAAAACCTAATTCTATTCCCAGAGTTAAAAAAAAATTGCAATTTTATAGCGGTCCAGGTATAAACAACACGGTACTTTTCAAGATTGGCATTTTGTTTACACAAAATACCATATTTCACGGCACATAAAATTTTCCCTTTGTTTTACTCAAAAATGTGCCATAAAATCAACCATTTATCTAATGAATTAACTCGTCTGTTATAATAATTATTCATTAATTATTCTAAGCAACAATTTAACTTTCTTTTCATTAAGTGTTTACACCAAAATACTTCCATATTTCCCATCATATCCAAATTTTTTTCCTAAAATCTAGCCTCCAAAAAATAATACGGCATTTTATGCACCGCGGAACACTGTAACAACAGTTTTTAAAATTTTCTTTTAAACTTAAGAGGTAAAAACCTGGATAAGTCCAGTCTACCAGAAGGGAGACTATTCTGAAAAGTATATATTTTGTTAAAATTAGCTAATCTACCGGTTAAGTTAGGTTTTCGGATGGACACAATAATCAAATAAATATTCTCTAACTCCAAACAAAACCCAATCCAGCAACCTAATCTATATCAGGTCCCTCTTCATCTCTGTGTACTTCCTTCCTCCCTTCATCCTCTGTCTAAGACATCCCAATTTTCTTTGCCTTGCTTGCCCAACATTCTCCCCTCTATTACTTTCTTCAACATTCCACTACCGCTCAATATGCCTTTCATCCATCTTTCATCTGCCTCCATAGGATTTCTTTCAACTAACCCCTCTCCTCACCCACCATCTCCAGTACTTCCTCATTTGTTTTCCTTCTTTCGGTCCATTTCACCTTCTCCATTCTTCTCCACACACCCACATTTCAAAAGCCTCCAATCTACATCCATCCTCCTGCTTCAGCGACCACGTTTCCATAGCTACGCTCCATATCAGAGTTTTTACGAGTCTTGTCTTAACATTCCTACTCAATGTCCCCGTCATCAACTCCCTCCTCCTTGAGAAAGCCTCCTTGCCTAGCCATGCAATTCTTCTCCTTACGTCCCTACCACTTTGACCGTATTGGTCCAAAACACTTACGAGATACGTAAACTGTTCTACCTGCTCTATTTTTTCCCCGCCTATTTTAATATTTAGCTTAGCCTTTTTCTTCCTGGAAAATCGCATAACCTTTGTTTTATTAATATTGATTCTAATCCCATATTTATCGCACTGATCCTCCAGTTCACTCAGCAATGCTTGCAACCCCTTGGCTGACTGAGCAACTAATGCTTGGTCATCAGCAAACCTAACCTAATTTACCAATTCCCCTCTGACTTTCATTCCTACCTCCAGTTCTTCCCATAATGCCTCTTTAATCATTTCCTCAACATATACGTTGAACAGCACCGGTGACAATGGACACCCCATGCCTTACTCCTCTCCCTAACACTGCCCATCTGGACTCTCTACTCCCCGCTCGCACCTGAGAAGTCTTTTGAAAAGTATAATTACCCAAAAATACTCCTCCACTCTTCTTAAGGACTAATTAAACAAGCCACAAACATTTAAACTATTTAAAATGCCAATAAAAACCTTATCCATTGAAATCAGGACTATAAAACACTCTTCAACATTACATACCGCACTCCAGATACAATCATGCTCACCTGGGTCGGTTGCGGCACCCACAGCCAGTTCCCGCAGAATGCCGAAATCTCCGGCACGACGCAGAGCATGCTTTCCTGACATCGGTACATGGTTTCCGCCTCCACGTCATCAAACCAAACCTTGAGATTAGGACTGAAGTTCTCTCCAGTGAGCTCCAGCATCGCTATGTCCCCTCCTCCGTTCAACTGGAAACAAAAGAAGGGAGTTTGGAGAAGAAAGTACGTCTTGTACCACACGAATTCAAGTTCCGCGGTCTCCGAACTGCTTTCCGAACAATTCACACACCTTTCCTTCCCTTCTGAAAACACGCAAAGCTGTTTAAATACATGGTCTGTCCAATAAATGCGCAAACTGGTGCAACCTTGCAGCCATGATGTGGACTATAGCCCCGCCCACTAGTGGCGCTAGTTGCGTGAGACCCAATACCTTCAGTCCTAGGTAGAGCGTTGAGTTGTTCGTATGCTGTAAGTTATGAGTGTATTCTTAAAGTAAGTACCATTTGCTTATATTTAAATATTGGCGCTTCAGAACACAGTTTTGCTCTTGCAACGCCATCTACTGATTCATTGAGAAGCTATAGCAGCATTTGTTTTGCTTCAGAAGTCGTTTGTTTGTCCGTGCATGCAAACAACAATGTCCGCGACAATCGTTGATCCCGCCAGCTGTGAAGTGCGTCCTGTCATACTCGATTCTTGTATGCAAAAGGATTGTCGGCTGCTATGAAATTCATCGGGAATTATGCCTAGTTTATAAACCTACAGTTATGAGTGGATAAGGAAAGGTTAGACAATGGTGCCGTGATTTTAAAAATGGACGAACAAATGTCCATGACGAAGAGCAAAGTGGTAGGCCCAGTATTCTGACCAATTAAATTGTTTCGCAAGTGGAACAAAAACTGCGATGTGATCGTCGATTGACAATTATTGGCCTGGCTGAACAATTTCCTCAACTTGGACGCACTACTGTCTACAATATTGTCACGGAAAACCTCGGATATCACACATTGCGTGCAAGGTGGGTGACTGAGAGGGAAACGTTTAATTTCAGGGTCTGTTTCTTAAGTTTTTTCTTTAACAAATTATCTATTAAGTTGACCTGGTAGCCGTTTTTAAAAGCTATGTGTTTTATGGTTTTGACCTCTCGTTCAAAGTTGGATTTGGTCAAGGGGATACTGATTAGTCTGTGGATCATGGAATTGAAGCTGGCTAGTTTGTGGGTGATGGGGTGGCAGGAGTCTGATGGTATCACTTAATCGGTGTACGTGGGTTTTTTAAATATTGAAAAAGTATGTGTGCTTTCTATAATTTCGATAGTTAGATCAAGGAAATAGATTTTATTGCCCACTCCCGATTCCATGGTGAAAATTATGGATGGATGAAAGGAGTTGATGAATTTTAAGAAAATGTCTAGCTATCTCTCTCGCCGACATTTACAAGTGAATCCCCTACTCCACCCCTTCCTAATCCCTCGCTAGGGCTTCCCCCCCGTCCCCCCTGGAACCATTTAGACAGTGAGTGATCCCAATCTTTACTCCTTTTCACACACTTCTTTGTGCATGGATATCTTCGCGGTCGAGGGGAAAACCCCGGTCCCCCTTTCTCCACGGCCCTGGGAGCTTGGCGGCGCACAGGGAGTCCACCCTCAACGGGACAAGCTTTCCAGCCAGCTACGAGGTTTTTCCGGACCGTGTTAATTGTTCCCCCCTCCCCTTTCTCCTCACCCGCACTATTTCTTCCCTCTCATTGTCACCCACATGGCCCACGTTCCACCTCCCCCCCTGTTCTACTACCTTCCCCTCACTCGCTTTTCACCATGCATAGTAGACAATGAGTTATGACTCTTACCAGAAGATGACCTAGTTACATCAAAACCGGTCGTATTAATAAAAATTGTATTGTAGTGGAAAATTGCCAATTTTAATTCATCATGATATTCCACCATATCACACCTGAAATGTCTCTTTTTAAAATTAATAGTTTTTTTACAATTATTACACCATAATACTTACATGTAAACTGTGTACGATGGGCACGGGTGTAATAGTCGTTCGTATTGGTCCCATTCCTTCGAAGAACTGATACTCAGCCTTATCCGTGCTGATTATAGTCCACGAAGCTCCATCGTTGATCATCTCACGGTTCGGGTCTTTAGGACAAGGCGTAGCCTGCGGAATCATGAGAAATACACTTTAACATACATTACCGTAAACCTCTCAATTCTCATCCACGCCATTACTCTTTCCCACTAACCACAAAATTTGAATGAAATAACACACCGTAAACACTATTAAATCATTGGAGACTTCACAATATACGAGGCGTATTCTTAAAGTAAGTACCGTTTGCTTATATTTAAATACTGGCACAGTTTTACTCCTGCAGCGCCATCTACTGATTCATTGAGAAGCTATAGCAGCATTTTTTTTGTTACAGAAGTCGTTTGCTTGTCCGTGAATGCAAACAACAATGCCCGCGACAATCGTTGATCCCACCAGCTGTGAAGTGCGTTCTGTCATATGATTCTTGTATGCAAAAGGATTGCCTGGCTGCCATGAAATTCATCGGGAATTATGCCTAGTTTATAAACCTACAGTTATGAGTGGATAAGGAAAGGTTAGACAAAGGTGCTGTGATTTTAAAAATGGACGAACAAATGTCCATAAAGACGAAGAGCGAAGTGGTAGGCCCAGTATTCTGACCGATGAAATTGTTTGGCATGTGGAACAAAAACTGCGATGTTGATCGTCGATTGACAATTAATGGCCTGGCTGAACAATTTCCTCAACTTGGACGCACTACTGTCTACAATATTGGTGCGGAAAACCTTGGATACCACACAATGCGTGCAAGGTGGGTACCGAAAATGCTCACCGACCACCACAAAGAGCAAAGAATGTCCAGTGGACGAGAGTTTTTGGGTCGTTGAGAACTCTTTAAACCACCCACCGTACAGTCCTGACCTTACACCCAGCGACTACTTCCTCTTCTTGCACTTGAAACAGTGGTTCGGTGGACAACGTTTCGAAACCAAAGAGGAACTCAAGAATGACGTTGTCGATTGGTTAAACCCTCAGGCGGTGAGTTTCTATGCAGAGGGGTTAAAGAAGCTGGTGCAGCGGTACGAAAAATGCTTAGAAGTGAACGGCGATTATGTAGATAAGTGAAGTAGGTTTGTAGCTAACTAAAAGTGCCAATAAAATGTGTTTCGTATGAGTAAATTTTTCCTGTGACCAAACGGGCCTTACTTTATGAACACGCCTCGTACGACTAAAGACAGAAGACTAATGCACAAGTACTTGTAGACCAGAAACAAAAACAAATAGAGCAAGATCGAAGAAAAAGTACATTAAAGTACAATTCTATAAGTTTCATAATAATTATTTATTTTTTGAAATAGTCACCAGTAAGACTAACACATTTCTCCCATCGTGCAAAGAATTGTATGAATGTTGAATAATTTATCTAATATAAACATTTTTTTGATGTGCATACTCCAATTTTCAAAAGTACTTCATAATGGTTAAATAAGTTAATGCTTACATTTATAAAACAACTAATTTTTTCAATGTAACAATTTAATTTTCTTCATTTTACATATTAAAATCAAAATACTCTGATCCTTTTCTTCATGAACCAATTGATGTTCGAAAATTCAAACCCAAGAAATCAGGGTTCCTCTAATTTGCTGTGAAATACGGTATCTTGAAAATGTATCAGGCACCTTAGGTTTGGGGGTTTCACTGTATGTCACAGGAGGGGACATGAAAAAGAAAAGTGTTCTTCTCGCAGCGATATGTTCCTTGTGTACCGTGCTTACGTGAAAGTAACGGAGAGGCTACACGTTACTTGTTCCATAGTGAGATTGTAACTTAAAGTCACCGTGACAAGGACGGGAGCAGTCACACACAGTTAACTGTTCCTGAAGGAAGTCACTACGTGGTGTAGTCACAGGAACAGGCACTGTTAGTAACTGTTTCACCTGTTGACCCGAGTGAATTGGGGTCAAAAAGTACTTCGTAATGGTTCGTTAGAGGGGAGGTGGCCAACTGGGATATGAGGTTTGGTTCTAATAAGGGTAAGGTCACTCAAATCTCATGTCTCACCATTGTAAATGTAAAGGAATATAAGTTGGTTGCAGATAATAGATTAGATATTAATTAAGTTATAAACTCTTGATTATATATCTATGTATTTGTGTGGAATATCCTTTTTACTGTTTTTCTTATAAATTATTTAGTTAAACAATATCAGAGGTGTTTGATATTAAAAAATTTATCCAATTTAAACATTTTTTTGTGTCTATACTTCAATGTTTCCATCGAATTCGATATTAATCCTCAAGAGAATCACTTGTTACTCCTTCGAGTGGAGGGATATTATATGTTTGCAGCTATTTAGCAACAAAGAAGTCGTCAAATGTTTTAATTCCATATTTTTAATTGAAATATGGTGTGGCAAATATGAATCTGCATGCATCAATGATCTTGTGTCAATATTCAGTCCTTTGCTGGCAATATATTTATTTTTTCCCCTGGCTAACGTGAAAGTAACGGAGAGGCTACACGATACCTTATCCAGAGTGTGAATGGGAACTTCAAGTCACCGTGACAATGAAGGGAGCAGTCACACACAGTTAACTGTTCCTGAAGGAAGACACTTCGTAGAATTGTCACAGGAACAGATACTGTTTTAGTAACTGTTTCACATGTTGACCCGAATGAAATGGGGGTCAAAAGCTCTGATTGCCTAAAGTTCTTCATTTATTCTTGTCGTGTCAACTATAATAATTCAACCCTTTCATTAAAATTGCTGAAAAATGGAGTAAAATGTAATTTCTGTTGCATAAAAACTTGCAAATTGATCCCACAGAATTGAAATGGGTGCGTTTCTGTGTACATTCATGTGCTCGATAGTAGGGTAGGCACACATGCTTGTAGACAACAAAGAGCAAAAATTATAACAAAGTCATATATTTAGTTTTCAACATAGTCACTGTTAAGGCTAATTTCTCCCAACAGGTAACATGTTTCGTAATCATTCCGTCACTGATAAATTCTACCGAATTTTCTCGAATCCAGGACTTATTTGACAGCTGCCTTCACCTAATTATTATCGTCCATTGAGGTGTAACGATTACCCTTTGAGGTGTCTCTCTTGAGTTGAGAGGAAAACAATAAAATTGCAAGATGCAAGAAGATCGGGGAATAAGTTGGGTGTTGGAATTGGTTCAAATTTCAAGGATTCCCAGAGCCTCTCCAGTTGCGTACAAGGTGTTTGGACAAGAATTGTAGCCATTTTACAAGATTATTGGGGCCGGGCTGCCTTTAACACGACAAACTCAACCAATATGTTTTGCTATATGCTTTTGAGTGATTCACCAGTCAATTTGAATGAAATCTTTGACGAGTTTGCGATGTTAGATCGTCTGTGGCAGTGATCGGACGTCCGCTACGTGTTCCATCAACAATTATGGCTTTCCCAGGCTCGCAACCATGAAATTTCAACTACCCATCGATTTACAGTAGACCTATCAACAGAATCGTCACCGTAAACAGCCTTACCCGAGAAAAACCTCAGTATGACGTCTCAAATCCAATGAATATCACAAAAGATATTAAATAAAATCAGTCAGTAAACAATACACTTAAAGGAAATGTCCAAACAGCAGTCTCTAACATAAAAGAAAAACAGAAAATCCCCATCTGTTAACATCAGTCTCCCAAATCAACAAGAAAAAAATTGAAAACTAAGCTTTTTTCCAAAATATTGGTTTTTTCTTTTGTAGGCTAAGTACTTATCGGACTGTCTTATCCAACACGGCTTCCGTAAGGGTAGATCCTGCGAAACTCAGCTCGCACTTTTTGTACATGATGTATTGAACTCCGGTGAAAGTAATATTCCAGTTGATGCGATATTCCTAGATTTTAAGAAAGCTTTCGTTAAAGTCCCTCATTGCAAATTACTGGCAAAATTGGAAACTTATGGAATACACGAAAGTATTATTAACTGAATTAAACAATTTTTAAGTGATCGTGTCCAAACAGTCGTCCTGGATGGTGTATCATCCGGTACTGTCAAGGTCATGTCCGGTGTACCACAAGGAAGTGTCATAGGTCCCCTCCTTTTCCTTATTTACATAAAAGACCTCAGTACCGTAGTTAGTAGCAAGCTCCGTCTTTTTGCCGATGATGCAGTAATTTATGGGGACATCCGAACTCACGAAGACAGAGTCGTGTTAGCCAACAACCTAGATGCAATTCAAAATTGGTGCGATACATGGCAGTTGGAATTAAATTTTTAAAAATGCGTAGTAATACATTTTTGGGAAAAGAGTAATTCCCTCCCTTATAGTTACAAAGTGAAACAAACCAAAATCGCGAGGGTAGATTCCTTTAAATACTTGGGTGTAACAATTACTCATGATCTGTCCTGGGAAAAACACATACGAGAAATATGCGGTCGTGCTAATAAAAAATTGGGATTTGTGAAAAGAGTGCTAAATGGTAAATGCAGACGAAAAAGTGAAAGAACGATGTTTCCTTGCCTTGGTCAGGCCCCACCTAGAGTATGCTGCCAGTATATGGGATCCTCAAAATAAAAATTTGGTTTCGGAATTAGATCGAGTTCAGCGGAGGGGGGCTAGATTTGTCAAACATTGTTATGAGCAACAGCGTCTGTCTAATTTGCTTGATAATTTAGGTTGGGATTCTCTTACACAGCTGCGTTTCCATTATAGATTAAACTTATAAAAAACATTTAAAGATGGGCCCTTTTCCGATGACATCAAGGATATAATACGAACCCCAACGTACTACGGTCGAAGGGATCACGAATATAAGACTAGAGAGATAGACTGCAAGACTGACAGGTTTAAAATTTGGTCATTTTTTCCAAGAATGATACGGGACCAGAATGCTTGTAGCCGAAATTCCCCAGGACTTAGTTCATTACAATAAGTATTAACGTACAGTTTAGGGACTGTGCGAGGATATGTGTGTATGTATGTGTATATATATATATATATATATATATATACAACAGGCTATTTTTGAGAGGTATAGAACCATTATACCGCCCCGCTATTCAAACCATACGTACCTGGAACTGGATAATCCTCTCCTGGGAGAGACACAAATACATCCGCTCCATGTCCTTCAAGTAGAAAGCGCACTTGTGCAGTTGTGAAACTGGGTCGTCTGCATCTAACAGAGCCATCTGCTTGTCCACCTTCCGAATCACCAGTCTGGGAAGTGCCATGCCCGTCACGCTGCACACAAGCTTGATGGTGCTGCCGTAGTGGATGTACCCATCGCGCACCGCAAACTCCTCCGATTCCGATTCGTTGTCATCGACTGAAAACACGAAATTACGAACGCAAACTGTCATCACCCCCATAGGTTTAGGAACAAGCCACAAACGCAATGAAATGTTGCTCAGGGGTCCTTGTTTATGACGGAACACGCTATCGCTCGCTTAGCCTCCATTCCGTTTGAGCACCACAATTTTCAACACTGCTATGAATAAGAATGGATTGGAATAGGGACAGGAGACTGATCCGCAACCTGTACATGTCTGCTCAGGTGCGAGTGGATAACGGAGAGTCCGGATGGGCAGTGTTAGGAAGAGGTGTAAGGCATGGGGTGTCCATTGTCACCGGTGCTGCTCAACGTATATGTGGAGGAAATGATTAAAGAGGCATTATGGGAAGAGCTGTAGATAGGAATGAAAGTCGGAGGGGAATTCGTAAAATCGGTTAGGTTTGATTGGATGACCAAACATTAGTTGCTCAGTCAGCCAAGGGGTTGCAAGCATTGCTGAGTGAATTGGAGGTTCAGTGCGATAAATATGGGATGAGAATCAATATTAATAAAACAAAGGTTATGCGATTTTCCAGAAAGAAAAAGGCTAAGCTAAATATTAAAATAGGAGGAGAGCAGGTAGAACAGTTAATAGAATACTTAACCGAGCTTATAATTGACTACGTCCATGTTAATTATGCTAACAAATAAAAATCATGGTCAGTCAATAATGTGTATTTTGAACCCTGACCTGAGCGTAGCAGTATCCTGAATAAACTCAGCGTATGTCATTATTCTTCCAAAGCATTTTTTTGCATTATTGCAACCCCCTTTCATGTTGTACCACCCCATTGCAACTCATTTTCATCTCAAACATTTCAAAATAAGTTTCATTTTCATCAGAAAAAATTACTTTCGAACGGGACCTCAAGGGTTCAGAGGAGATGGGGGCGGCTGTAGAGGGAGCAAGGAGAGGGCGTGGCCGAAGGAGCAGCCGGGAGAGCGGGAAAGTTAAGCTTTAAAGGATATGCATGCGGAGGTCCCGAAAATCCAGGAATTAGACAGATTCGTATAACCTCGGGAAGTGTTTTGGACCAACACGGTCAAAGTAGTATTGGGGACGTAAGGAGAAGAATTGCAATGCTAGGCAAGGAGGCTTTCACACAAGGAGGAAGGAGTTGATGATGGGGACGTTGAGTTTGGAAGCTAAGAAAAGACCTTTATATCAAACCGTTCCATATCAAACCTTTGATATGGAACGTAGCGGTCGCTGAAGCAGGAGGATATACGTAGACTGGAGGCTATTGCAGATATGTGGGTGTGGAGAAGAATGGAGAAGGCGAAATTGACCGAAAGAAGGAAAACAAATGAGGAAGTACTAGAGATGGTGGGTGAGGAGTGGGGTTTGTTGGGAGAAATCCTATGGAGGCAGGAAAGATGGATGAAAGGCGTATTGATCGGCAATAATGGGAAGTTGAAGATGGTAATAGAGGGGAGGAAGTTGGGAAAACGAGGAAAGGGTAGGAACAGGATAGGGATGTTGGACGGGATGAAGGGAGGAAAGAAGTACACAGAGATGAAGAGGGACCTGATGTATAGAGTAGGTTGCTGGATTGTGTTTTGTTTGGAGTTACAAAATGTTTATTTGGTAGTTGTGTCCATCCAAAAACCTACCTTAACCGATAGATTACCTAATAATAATATGAGGAGTGGAAGAACCAACTCCAGCACTGTGTAGCTTCAGAGGGAAGCTAATTTGAGGGTGACTCTAAAAAATTGAAGTAATTCTATGTATTTTCAGTGTTTTTATGCATTTTTGCATCGCCAAAGACTGTTAAATTTCAAATATAATTAAAAAGCTTTAATGTGTGTTTGTGCGCAAATACATAAAAACACAGAGATATAGATTTTCTTGTCGAAGGCTTGTTTGAAGTCAATGAAGAGTAGTATATGCAAGTCAACATTATATTCATAGCATTTCTTCATCGTTTGTCTTACCGAGAATACCTGGTCAATGGTATTAAACAATATCTTACCATGACTTAATTCAGCTAAGAAGTCTTGGAAATTTGGGGCAAAATTTAAAACAAAAACATTTCAGATTAAAACAACATACACACACATTCAAAGAGTACTCACGCAAATGTATGGTGAAGGCTCCCCATTGCGTCGAGCTTGCGTGAAAGTTGCCGTTCTCCACATGCAGGTATCGGGTGCTGACGGTCTGCGAACGCAATCGATTGAACAGCGCCACCTTGGTTCCACTTGCAATGCACACTGGGAAATAACGGAAAACAGAACTGTCGTTACCAACTGACACGTTCAATCTACAACACTAAATCTGGGGTTTTTTTATTTATGCCAGCTATGCGCTTCACGGTTCCCAGTCCTCTAAGACTCAAACCGATTTGATATGATAAACACTCAGTGATGTAAACAAACAAATACCGGGCCCGTAAACTTAATTGGCACTTAGTGATAACAAAGAAAGGAAAAAAAGCCAAAATAAACAATAAAAATAATTAAACAAACTTACAAACACTCGATCACTAGGGTGCGTTACGAAATAACTGTCACTCTTGCGAATCACATTCACACACACTTACACTCAGGGTTTGCAAGGATTTCTCCTATGTCAGTGACCCGTCAATCACACAAATAAATGAAAATTATTAAAGGATGTAAAGAAACAAAACAACTTACGTGAATACACAGTCACTCAATCACTCGCGTGTGCTCGAAAACAAGGACCTTTGTGATTCGCAAATACTCACACGTTCAGGGTTTACCAGGATTTCTTCTAGGCCAGGGACCCCCCAATCACACAGTAATAACAAAACAGAAAATAAAGGACTTTGGTAAAAACGCAATCACTCAGGTGTATCGGACCTTTGTAAAATGCACGCACTCACTCATTCAGGATTTACAAGGATTCCTCCTAGGTCAGGGACCTGCCAATCACACATAAATAACACAACAGAAAATAAGGGACTTTGGTAAAAACGCAATCACTCAGGTGTATTGGATTTTTGTGAAACGCACACACTCACTCATTCAGGATTTACAAGGATTCCTCCTAGGTCAGGGACTCGCCAATCACACAGAAATAACACAACAGAAAATAAGGGACTTTGGTAAAAACGCAATCACTCAGGTGTATCGAATTTTTGTGAAACGCACACACTCACTCATTCAGGATTTACAAGGATTCCTCCTAGGTCAGGGACCCGCCAATCACACAGAAATAACACAACAGAAAATAAGGGACTTTGGTAAAAATGCAATCACTCAGGTGTATCGGATTTTTGTGAAACGCACAAACTCACTCATTCAGGATTTACAAGGATTCCTCCTAGGCCACGGA
Source organism: Hetaerina titia (assembly GCA_037158775.1). Lineage (NCBI taxonomy): Eukaryota > Metazoa > Arthropoda > Insecta > Odonata > Calopterygidae > Hetaerina > Hetaerina titia. The sequence continues at coordinate 4,068,122 of JAVFHJ010000013.1, read as the reverse complement.
CCCGCCAATCACAACAACAAAATTGCGGGTAGGTAAGTGCCTGAGAAAACCTGACACCAGGTGTTTCGCCTGCAAGGCAGGCCTCTTTGGAGGTGATAACCAATTTCCCAGTCCACAAAACAAGATGCTTATTTCTTCAGATTCCACTTTACAAAAATACTAGAATTAGACAGAGTACTTTCATACGAACACATTTATGAAGAACACTCCATTTTTACATAAAATAATAGCAGTTACACTAATATAAAAGGGTAGACTGAAAACTAATGCAAACACATGCTTGTAGACCTCAAACAAAATGACCTTCAAAAAGCACTCCATATGGCATGTGGAAGTAACATTCCCCTTCAACAGGCATATTTGAGGTCATTTAATTCATCCAGTCTATTTTGAGAAGCAGATGTATGGAGGTTTGTCTTTGTGTTAGGTCAACGCGAGTCAAATAGCATGCTGTTATCGAATTTTTAACTGCTGAAAAAGTGACTCCTACTTTGAGATTCATCGTCGTTTATAAGGCTGTTTAAGTTGACGACACAGTTGATAGGTCTACTGCAAATCGATGGTTTGTAAAATTTCGTGGTTAGCGAGCTTGGAAAATCCATAATTGTTGATGAAACACGCCACGGACGTCTCCGACCCTTAATAATTCTTTTATTTACTTAAAAAAAAAGTGTAGGTTAAAAAAACAAATGCACACATATTTGAAGACCATAAACCAAATCAACTTCAGAAACAATTAAATCCATAGTTTCAGCCTCAACTTTGTGGAAGTTCATTTTAATAAATGCCAAAGAAAAACTTTGTTTCAATCCACCACTTTGGGAGTTAAGTGGAGTTCAAGTTTAAGTTTTAAGTTTTTCTTTGGCATTTATTCAGAAGCAATCGTGGTGGCATATGGAAGAAACATTCCCCCTCAACACGCATGTGCCGGTTTAAGGTCGTTACAGTCATCCAGTGTAATTTGAGAAGCACAAGTTTGGAAACGTGTTCTGGTGCCATGTCAATATGCGAGTCAAACAGCATCCTGTTGTCGAACTTTTGCCTTGACCTCATCGTCCATTGAGGTGTAATGATTACCCTTTGAGGCATCTCTTTGAATTGAGAGGAAAGAAATGTAAATCACGAGGCGCAAGTGAAAAAATGAAGTATTAAAATAACAGATGAAGCATTAAACTAGATGCTTTACAATTTAAAATGATAATTACTTTTTATTTCACCGTTCTAAGTTGATTACAACCTACAAAATATCATTTCATCACCTACCATTCCATTTAAAAAGAACCACAGAAAAATTAAATAGATGATAGGAGTGATAAATGACAAAGAAAAACTTTATTTCAATCCGTTGTTGTTTATTTCAGGTCGTACCTGAAATAAAGCGGTGGATTGAAACAAAGTTTTTCTTTGCCATTTATTAAAATGAACTTCCACAAAGTTGAGGCTGAAACTATGGATTTAATTAGATGATAGGAGCACGCTATTCAGAAAATAAATTGAAGTGGAAGGGGTTAAACAGCGTGCCATTGCCGAATTTCTGCCATCACCTCATCGTCCGAGGTGTAATGATTACCGTTTGAGGTACCTCTTGAGTTGAGAGGAAAAAAAATAAAAATCGCAAAAGGCGCAAGAACAGGGGGAATAAGGACGGTTTTATTTGTTCTCGGCTCTGAGATGTCATGGTACCCATTGGGTACAGATTTTACGGTATCCCAATTGTTTAATAATGAAGCCGACACACGTTCCACAGTGGATATTCCAATATGGTTTGCAACACGCTTTTGAGTGATTCGTCGGTCATTTCGAATCAAATCGTCGCATCAAGTTTGCGATGTTTATCGTCTATGGCAGTGATCCTATATCCGCTGCGGGGTTCTATATCCAATTATTATGTCTTCTCCAGGCTCACAACCACGAAATGTTACTACCCGTCGATTTACAGTAGACCTATCAACAGCATCGTCACCATAAACAGACTTCAAGCGACGATTAATCTCAAAATTAGAGTCAAGTATTAAGTCACGCTGTTCAACTCACCTATGACATAGCACTAGAACACGTCTCCATACTCCAGCTTGTCAAAATGCACTGGGTGAATGTAAGGATCTCATTCCTATGCAAACATGTTTAGGGAGAATGTTACCTCCACATGGCACAAGGAGTTCTTCAAAAGGTCATTTTGTTTGTGTGCTACAAACATATGTCTATCAGTTTTCAGTCCATTCTCATATATTGATGCTCATTAATTATAGAACCATAAGGAATACGAATTATTAGGTAATCCACCGGTTAAGGTAGGTTTTTGGATGGACACAACTATCAAATCAATATTTTGTAACTCCAAACAAAACCCAATCCAGCAACCTAATCTATACATCAGGTCCCTCTTCATCTCTGAGTATTTCTTTCCTCCCTTTATCCCGTCCAACATCCCAATCCTGTTCCTGCCCTTTCCTCGCTTGTCCAACATTCTCCCCTCTATGACCTTCTTCAACATTCCACTATTGCCGATCAATACGCCTTTCATCCATTTTTCATTTGCCTTCATTGGATTTCTCCCAACAAACCCCTCTCCTCACCCACCATCCCTAGATATACTTCCTCATTTGTTTTCCTTCTTTCGGTCCATTTCACCTTCTCCATTCTTCTCCACACCCACATATCTGCAATAGCCTCCAATCTACGTCTATCCTCCTGCTTCAGTGACCACGTTTCCGCACCGTACATAGCTACGCTCCATATCAGAGTTTTTACGAGTCTTGTCTTAACATCCCTACTAAACATCCCCGTCATCAACTCCCTCCTCCTTAAAAAAGCCTCCATGCGTAGCGCAATTCTTCTCCTTATGTCCCAATACTACTTTGACCGCATTGGTCCAAAATACTTCCGACATATGTAAACTGTCCTACCTGCTCTATTTTTTCCCCGCCTATGTTAATATTTAGCTTAGCCTTTTTCTTTATGGAAAATCGCATAACCTTTGTTTTATTAATATTGATTCTCATCCCATATTTATCGCACTGAACCTCCAATTCACTCAGTAATGCTTGCAACCCCTTGGCTGACTGAGCAACTAATGCTTGGTCATCAGCAAACCTAACCGATTTTACGAATTCCCCTCCCACTTTCATTCCTACCGCCAGTTCTTCCCATAAGGAATACGAATATGAAATGATTAATGACATACAATATGAATATTCCAAAATTGTTTCAATCAAAACTATTAAAAACAACATTCACAACTTTTGATTCCCAGTTCAAAACTGAAAACATTAAAGAAAGTAGTTCAAACTAGCATATTTTATTGGAAATAGTGAATAAAAGTTTCACTTAATCATCTTGCTGTAATAATTACTGCAGTATTGAGAGCTCAACAATCGCAAACGGACACTACTCACAATCAGCGTTCTTCAGAGACTGCTTCTTCTTCGATGGCTTTGATATTACTTTGATCCTCTTGCTGTAGAACACGCCAATATCGTGCCCGTTGCCATAGAACATCTTCACCGAGAGCATGAAGTGTTTCCTCTTGTCCGAGTCAGATATATAGAGCGTCTTTGCTGCGCAGTATTGCTGAAAGATTAAAACAAACACCCAATCTTAACAATATATATAAAAGGTATGTGTTAAAAGCAATTTTAGTGATTTTTTTTGTGATGCTACTGTACGTTTCGTTAGTATTTTTGGAGAGGCAACGAACAGCTGAGGTCATTTGCACCATTAGGGATGGGTGGGAAAGGAAGGGTGGAGAGACACCCTGGCATTGATATTAGCTTACTCTTGTCGAAAGGCGTCAAGGGGTCTGCAGTTTAAAGTCCCATCTGACGGACGACGTACTCACTCAAAGTGCTCTCCACAAAGTACGAGGCCCATTCTTAAAGTAAGTACCGTTTGCTTATATTTAAATATTGGCACTCCAGAACACACTTTTGCTTCTGCAGCGCCATCTACTGATTCATTGAGAAGCTATAGCAGCATTCGTTTTGTTTCAGAAGTCGTTCGCTTGTCCGTGCATGCAAACAACAATGTCCGCGACAATCGTTGATCCCGCCAGCTGTGAAGTGCGTTCTATCATACGATTCTTGTATGCAAAAGGATTGCCTGGCTGCCATGAAATTCATCGGGAATTATGCCTAGTTTATAAACTTACAGTTATGAGTGAAGGAAAGGTTAGACAATGGTGCTGTGATTTTAAAAATGGACGAACAAATGTCCATGACGAAGAGCGAAGTGGTAGGCCCAGTATTCTGACCGATGAAATTGTTTCGCAAGTGGAACAAAAACTGCGATGTGATCGTCGATTGACAATTAATGGCCTGGCTGAACAATTTCCTCAACTTGGAAGCACTACTGCCTACAATATTGTTACGGAAAACCTCGGATACCACACATTGCGTGCAAGGTGGGTACCGAAAATGCTCACCGACCACCACAAAGAGCAAAGAATGTCCAGTGGACGAGAGTTTTTGGGTCGTTGGGAACTCTTTAAACCACCCACCGTACAGTCCTGACCTTACACCCAGTGACTACTTCCTCTTCTTGAACTTGAAACAGTGGTTCGGTGGACAACGTTTCGAAACCGAAGAGGAACTCAAGAATGGCGTTGTGGATTGGTTCAACCCTCAGGCGGCGAATTTCTATGCAGAGGGGTTAAAGAAGCTGGTGCAGCGGTACGAAAAATGCTTAAAAGTGAACGGCGATGATGTCGATAAGTGAAGTAGGTTTGTAGCTAACTAAAAGTGCCAATAAAATGTGTTTCGTATGAGTATATTTTTTCCTGTGACCAAATGGGACTTACTTTATGAACATGCCTCGTACCTGAAGTGGGGATCGGGATACTACAGAAAATTATTTGTCTCCAGTTACTGAACCTGTGCCTTCGAGGTGGGAAGTCAGTACGTCAGCCTCCGGACCATCCCACTTAGGAAGAAGACTTGTCTGATGGACAAGTGTTTCAGTGGCCTTTTTGGAAGGCAGGGAAGAGGTCGACGAAGAGGACTGTGCCGAAAGGCCTTCCATTGCAGTCAATGTGACGTGAGGTAACCGTGGAAGTCAAATGGACAATTGAGTGTTCGTTTGATGGCTGACATGTTAAGCATACTGAAAACTCAAGTTCATGACATTGTTACGAACTTTTTGGCTTGCGGAAGGTATTGCCAAAAATGGTTGCTAAACTGTTCACTGACGACCATAAGTCATGATGCTTTGAAACGTGCCAAGAAAACCTCGACAAGTGCAAATGCGATCACAATTTTTTGGACAACAGATCACGAGACTTTGGCATCTGAATAGTACGAGGCATATTCTTTAAGTAAGTACCGTTTTGCAATTCTGCCGCCGCAGCGCTACGGTCGGCGTTCCGCGCATGCGCGCTGGTTACCTACATCTCTTGTCTACGCACTGACGTCATTACAGTCTGATTCTTCATTGTATACGTTGTTTACTGAGTGTGTAAGATGCCTCCGACAATCGTGAGTCCCGCTGATTGTGAAGTAAGGGCTGTTGTATGATTTCTTAGTGCTAAAGGCGCAAAACCGATCGATATTCATCGTGAGATCGCTGAAGTTTATCGACATAACATGATGAGTGATGGAATGGTAAGGAAATGGGTGAGAGATTTAAAGATGGCCGCACAAATGTGCATGATGAAGAACCGAGTGGGCGTCCTTTGGTCGTTAATGAAGATTTGGTGCAGAAAGTGGACGAAAACGTGAGAGAAAACAGACGCTTTACAATTTCATCATTGCCCGACTGCTTTCCTCAATATTCTCGTAGTGTTATGTATCGCATTGTGACCGAGAACTTGAAATACCGGAAATTGTGTTCACGTTGGGTTACAAAAATGTTGATGGATTTGCACAAAACCCAACGTTTAGGCAGTGCATTGACTTTTCTTGAGCGGTACCACAATGAAGGTGAAGATTTTTTAGACCAAATTGTTACTGGTGACGAAACATGAGTGGCCTACGTCACACCAGAATCGAAACAACAATCCATGGAATGGCGACATTCATCATCACCCAAAAGAGTGATGTTTAAGCAAACAATTTCTGTCCGGAAAATCATGTGCACAGTTTTTTGGGACAGAAAAAGAGTATTGCTAGTGGAGTTTCTGCCTCGTAATGAGACGTCCTTAAAAATACTTCCGAGATATGTAAGCTGTTATACCTGCTCTATTTTTCCCCCTCCTATTTTAATGTTTAGTTTAGCCTTTTTCTTTCTGGAAAATTGCACAACCTTTGTTTTATTAATATTGATTCTCATCCCATATCTATCGCACCTAACCTCCAATTCACACGATATATTGAACAGAAATTCATGTCTGTGCATGACAGTGGTAGGAATATACAGGGTGTGGCACTCGAAACCCAAAAAATGTCAATTTGAATTGCCCGCCACAGTTTAGTTCTACAGGAGGTCGCGATTGGTGTTCTTGAAAGCAATAGGCATCTAGTAAACAGTCATTAACCTCAAAATGGCCGAGATGTTACGTACAAGTGGGGAGTAGAATTGAAGAGCAGCTATTATCAAATAAACCCGCTGCCATCATTATTATGTCCGCGCTGGGCATTATAGTACAATTCTTTTTCTGGGACCCCAGATCAACTGTTTACGATATTGTAGCTAAGTAACATGCTTCGGAGAAATCTGGGGAAGGTTTTGCTAACCTGACAAGGAAATCTCATTTGAGGAATGGCTCAGGTGCCGATTTGAATTTTGCATTTTTTTGCAAATTTTTAAGAATGTCGTGAAACCATGGATGGTGAATGTGGCCTCAGGGAGACGATACATCTCTCAACAGGACGGTGCACCAGCTCATATGAGTCATTTAGTCCTAAACTGGTTCTCAGTTAAATAACATTGACATGTTCTTGTGAAAAGAGTTCTGGCCAGCCAAATAGCCCATACTTGAACCCCCTCAACTATTATGTTTGCAGCAAAGTCGAAAGAGTTTCCAATAAGACAAAAAGGCACCCTAATCTCACATCTCTAGACACTCCTATCGTAGCAACATTCGTGAATATGGACAGTTTTAAAGAGTGCTTCGGATCGATTCAGGACAAGATTGGAGGTGGTCATTGCAGCTGAAGGGGGTAATTAAATTGAGTAACGCTACTCTTGACAGTAATTACATATTAAAGGATTTCCATTTTCATTTGTAATTCTTTTAACAAATCCGCTTTTAAACAAAGGTTTCATTTGTCCAGATTTAATTGCCGCAACCAGTATAAGAAATAGAACAGGTATAAAAACTAGAGCAGGTAGATCAGTTTACGTATCTCGGAAGTGTTTTGGACCAATACGGTCAAAGTAGTATTGGGGACACAAGGAGAAGAATTGCGCTAGGCAAGGAGGCTTTCTCAAGGAGGAGGGAGTTGATGACGGGGACGTTGAGTAGGGATGTTAAGACAAGACTCGTAAAAACTCTGATATGGAGCGTAGCTATGTACGGCGCGGAAACATGGTCGCTGAAGCAGGAGGATAGACGTAGACTGGAGGCTATTGCAGACATGTGGGTGTGGAGAAGAATGGAGAAGGATGTGAAATGGACCGAAAGAAGGAATTAGCAAATGAGGAAGTAAAACTAGGGATGGTGGGTGAGGAGAGGGGTTTGTTGAGAGAAATCATATGGAGGCCGGAAAAATGGATGAAGGGCGTATTGTGTGGTGTTGGAATGTTGAAGAAGGTAATAGAGGGGAGAATGTTGGGCAAGCAAGGAAAGGGTAGGAACAGGATAGGTATGTTGGACGGGATGAAGGGAGGAAAGAAGTACACAGAGATGAAGAGGGACCTGATGTAGTTTAGGTTGCTGGATTGGGTTTTGTTTGGAGTTACAAAATATTTATTTGATAGTTGTGTCCATCCAAAAACCTACCTTAACCGGTAGATTACCTAATAATAACCCGATATAACCACATTAGGGAAAGAGGATTTTTTATACTGAGTTTAAGGAAAAAAGTCCAGTTGAAGTAGTGAAGAAGTACATAACAAGGTAATTTCATTAATTGGTGGTACATTAACTTGTATAAGATGGGGGTATTGTGAAGTTCAATTATTACAGAGATATAACCAAGATAAACTCAAAAACACTGGAAAAAGTGCCAAAACAGAGGGAATTGCATGAATGACGTACTCACCTTCCCGTTTAGGTCCAACTGCTGCATATCCTGGTCCGAGTTGCCAATCCCGATGAAGGCACACAGCTGTGAAGACTGTTCCGACTCCCCTGACTTGACGAGCGCCTCCTGTTTCAAGCGCCAACCCTCGCCGTAGAGGTATATGCACGGCGGAGGGCAGAAGAAACGTTTCTCCGTTCCATACGACTTCTGCGCAACCTTTGCGTGGAGGATTATCACCACCATGTCGCTTCTCTCCCGCAAGTATTTCTTCATTGCGTCGCGCGTGAGCCTCTGGTCTTTCGCTGGACGCAACAGTGAACTGTAAACAATCATAAGTGTGTCGTCAACACGTTCACCTGTGTTGCACAGACTACGTACAACGTAGTCTGTGCAATTATTACACAGACTGGTGAAAATCTAAAATACGAGGGCTGTTTAAAAGGTATTGGACCTTCTGTCCTGCGTAAACGAATTAAGTGCTGGTGGCCAAGCTTAGCAGTGATGTGGAGGGGACTGTCATACATGCGCAAGCATTGTTTCTTGTCATAACCTTACACCTTAAGAGGAGCAACAAATCCACCAAAGAATTAGCATACACTTCAGTTTGTAAGACCAATAATGGAGTACGCAACAACAGTATGGGACCCTATGGTAAAGGCGCATATAAATAAGCTTGAGAAAGTACAGAGAAAGGCAGCTAGGTGCGCTCTGGGAAGACATAAAAGGACAGATAGTGTGACAGAAATGTTAGAGACACTAGGATGGACACCGCTCCGACTCAGAAGGAAGCTGAACAGGCTATGTGGGATGTTCAAGAGAGTAAATAAAGAGAAGGGGTGGGAGGAGCTCTCAGAAAGAATAGACAAACCAAATTACATTGGGCGGAAGGACCATCAGTTCAAAATAAAACATAGAGGGCACAAAACAAACATGAAAAAAAACTCCTTCCTCAATCGTGGAATAAAAGAATGGAATGAGTTACCTGAGGATACCTTTGAGTCCTTACCTTATTCATTAAATAAATTTAAAACGAGGTGTCGGCTCTCCTTAAAATAATTATCTGTAACGTGTGAGTGAGAAATGTACGTGATAAAGCCGTATGTACTTGTGTTATGAATGGTTTAAGTGGTGTATGACTCGTAATCAAGAACATCACCACTGGGCTATCGCCTACTTGTAATGCTGGTTGTTAAATAAATAAATAAATAACAAAGTTTCAGCCTTGGCAGTCAGCCTAGTAGTGTAGACCTCTTCTGTTGTGCTCGGCAGTTTTCATCAAGTTACAAAATGACAGAAAAACTTGAGGAGCAGCTTTACTGCATTAAATTTGTGCCAAAAGCTTGGCGATTCGCAAGTGGAAACAATTCGCAAGATTCAACCGGCTTTTGGGGAGTCTGCCATGAGAAGTACTCGAATAAGAGTGGTAGATAATGCAACCATTTCAAAGAGTAAAAGTCATTCGCCTTGACCGGGATTCGAACCCGGATCCCTCCGATATCCGGCCGAGTGCTTTAACCGATTAAGCTACCGAGACGTCCTCTTACACTCTGAAATTTTGGGGGCTTTAAAGGAACAAGATGTTATGACGAAATACCGAACATACAATGGCACAGGCATTTGTAGTGGTGCGCGACGCGCCACAGTCCACGATGTTAATAAAGCCAATTTCAAACACTTAGGCTGTTCATACCTTAGACAAATTTCAAGAAACTGTAACAGTAACTTTAACGGAGTCACCCGCTATGTGTGCATTATAATGCAACCATTTCAGAGAGTAAAAATCATTCGCCTTGACCGGGATTCGAACCCGGATCCCTCGATCCCTTGGTTAAAGCACTCGGCCGGATATCGAGGGATCCGGGTTCGAATCCCGGTCAAGGCGAATGATTTTTATTCTCTGAAATGGTTGCATTACAATGCACACATAGCGGGTGACTCCGTTAAAGTTACTGTTACAGTTTCTTGAAAAGAGTGGTAGAATCAATTCAAAAATGGTCAAACGTCAGTGGAAAGTGATATCCAGTTATATTCCTGAACAACAAAAAACACCATGATCTAGCTAATGAAAAAAAGAATGTACGAGATAAAAGAACAACTCATTGTGTTAAAGAATGTGAAAACGACTCCTTGAATGAGTCAGTGGGTGAATGAATGAATGCGTAATTGTTTAAGATGGCCGATAAGACACCAAGATGGATGATGCAAGGCCTTTCAAAACCTTCAACCACCTGCGTTGACGATAGCATTGATCGTGTGTGCAATGGTCCCTTGTCCTTCTTACTGATCGTCATATTAAAACTGTCCGAATGATAATAGCTGAATAAAACGAGAAAGCCGAGACCATAAACTTTGTTTCCTTCTTGTTTTCATTGATTCACAACCGTAGCTACGTTCATTGAACATTTACAAAAGCTGAAAACTGCGCAAATGATAGCTCAGTAGTTGACTTGCTATAGGAAAATCAACACTGCACACTACTACAGGGTTCGTCTGGAAAATAAGTGTAATAAGCTCATTGTCTTTTTTGACAAAAGGGGAGTCGTCCACTACGAATTTGTACCTGATCGACAAACTATAAATGCTGCATTTTACGTCCAAGTGCTCGACAGGCTTCGAAAACGAGTCGCCCGCGTCCGGCCAGCGATCAAAAACATCTGGCGGCTGCTTCACGACAATGCGCCGTCTCACACCGCGCTTGTCGTGACGGACTTCTTGGCCAAGCACGGCGTGGCAACGCTGCCGCACCCGCCCTACAGCCCGGACTTGGCACCACCGGACTTCTTTCTGTTCCCGAAGATAAAGAGGAGTTTAAAAGGAACGCGATACGGGACTTTGGACGCCGTCAAAGAGGCCGTGACGACGTGTCTTCGAGAGGTTCCCAATGATGCCTTCGAGGGAGCGTTCCAGGAATGGGAACGCCGCTGGAACAAGTGTATCGACTCACAAGGGGTCCTATTTTGAGGAATATTAGCTTAAGATATGTAAAAGTGTAATAAATTTTTTTTCCTGAGCTGAATACAATTATCCTCCGGACGAACCCTGTATTATGGAGGGAACTCTACAGCAAAGAAGAAATGGATATTGGATTGGATGAATACACATTGAGGCATTAATGGATTGATTAAGGAATACATGATAAGAAGGGAAATTAGAAGGGAAGATTCCACAAGGAAGACCAAGAGACATGTACATTTGGAAAAATTAAGAAATACGTAAAACAGAAAATGTACCAGGGATTGAGGGAATTGACATTAAACAGGGATAGCTCTTCACTGGAACATTTTCTATCAAACTAATCAAGCTCTCTTTCATATCAATAGAAAACTAAAAAGAGCCTACAACTACTACCTTAAAGGACGACTTCCATCTAAGGCTCCTTCACTAAACAGGGGAAAAGAAGAAGATGGAATAATAAGAAGGAAGAGCCCATTACGAATGGATAGAGAGTACTTTGAAGAAGTAGAGACCAAATTTTCGATCTAGACTCTAAATTTAAAGCAAAATAAAGTTTTTCATTGGCCTCAATGCACGTATTTATAAGAGAGACCTTTTACACCATGGTTTCTTCCCCGAGGTTTATTCAGATTGAACTTTTGCAGTAGCCTGGTCATTCCACAGGGACGGCATTTCAGATTAAATCCAACCATTCAACAAAAAAAACCAATCTCACCCAAACTGCTCGATCGGAACGGGAGAGGGAGTCCTCACAGGCGATGGCGGCATCTGCACGCAATGCTGCCCAGGACCAGGCATGAGGTACGCGCCGCCAACCAGACTGATGCCACGAGAATGGTTCCCGTGGTTCCCCCTCGCCATCACCCCAACCGCATTGTTGTAAGGGTGCCTCTGTGGCGAATCCTGGTGCTCCCCGTTGACGCCATCGTGGGCCAGGGCGTCCGGAATCATATGCATGTCGACCGACGACTCAACTCCTTCAAGATAATAATACAGTTGAATCATTAATAACTACCACAGTTGACGGCATAAATGCCGGGTTACTTCTGATCCGAAACTCCTTTCGGGAATTGAACAAATGCAGAGAGGAATAAAAAAATTACAACCATGTGCTTTACCTACAACCAAGTTTCCGATCTGTGATTCACATATAGCTAAGTTTACGATCTGTGATTCACATACAACCAAGTTTCCGAGCTGTGCAAAACATACAACCAAGTTTCTGAACTGTACTTTACATACAACCAAGTTTCCGATCTGTGATTCACATACAACTAAGTTTCTGAGCTGTGCCTTACCTACAACCAAGTTTCCGAACTGTGATTCACATAAAACCAAGTTTCTGAGCTGTACTTTACGTATAAACAAGTTTCCGATCTGTGATTCACATATAACCAAGTTTCTGAGCTGTGCCTTACCTACAACCAAGTTTCCAAACTGTGAAAAACATACAACCAAGTTTCTAAGCCATAAAATACCACACTCCACACGAAAATTTTCACTAGTCTTTTACACGTCATCCTTACTCAACATCCCTGTCATCTATTCCCTTGTCATCCTTGTGTGTGAAAGCTTCTCTGCCTAGTTACACAATTCTTCTCATATTCCAACTACTTTAAGTAGGATATGCTGAATAAAATATCTACTGCTACGCATATTAATAACTCAATTAATGGGTACAAATCTGTTGGTTAAGGCAAAACAAAAGGTAATAATATGTCCTTTGAGTGAAACATTTCATTAATCTGAAAATATGGCCGTCATACTATGGTTAATCTTGTATAAATTTAAAAAAAACATATTCCTTATTTATAATGTCACTTATACACTAATGGTCAGTTATGAATGTGTCATAAATACGAAATTGTATCCGTCATAGAAATGAAAGTATCAAATACACAATTATCTTCACGCCATCCCATTAACACAGTACAATTAAAGCCTTCTTACCAAAATAGGTGGAAAAACTACACATTATGGCAAATAATTAAAAGCTTCCTTTTATTTAAGCGTTATTTCAACTCTTTGTGCGAGAGCCGAGGTCTATACTGATTTTATTTTAAAAAAATAATATACCGACAAAAAGTCCATATTTCATGAACAGGAGCCTTAGAGAACTCGTCAATCACAACATCTGGGCGTATTATACATCCTATTGTGGTTCGCAACCTACTCACGCTTATGAAATAGATCTAAATAATTTAAAATGCATGAAATTAATTAGGCCTAGTGGTAAGGTGACATGAGCAATTTTTTTCTTCTACAAATTGATCTTTGTCAATCACTGTTTAATATTTAAACGGTATGACTACCCGAGATGTTGCGATGGATGTATTGTACTTACATTCGTATGAAATAGAATATGTCAGCCTAGAGTTGGAATAAAATACGAGTTCGTGGATGTGTTGACACGATTTTATGCCGATAAACAACGAAAATACGTCAACCAAAAGAGAAAAATTGAGAGTTATATTACAACAGTACACATCCTTCGACGTACCTTAAGCTATTTGGATAAATGATTATCAACAACAGGTGTCGGACACTCATACTTAAATACACGTTCTGTTGAAACAATGAGATTTGCAAGTAGGTAAATAGACAGCCGCTAACATGAAGTACACTCCATTTCAGTTTACCAACTAAATATATCCAAAGACGATACCCCTCATTCAGTTTCTTTAAATAAGAATTAATAAAAATACATATAAACTTACCACTGTCGTTTATTCATTAAAGAACTAAACACTGGTGATCCACGTTATCCAAAGATGTCCAAAACATCAAAGCAAAGAAAACCCACTATAAGAATATGTCCTATGTAATAAACTCTGGACTTAGCACAAAGCATACATGTCCAATAGTCATAAGAGATAAAATCATTTAAAAAAGAAAGAAAAGGACATGATGCAAAAGAAAAGAACTATCGCCAGATATGTGTAGACGCTTCACAAACCAATCGTTCCCAAACCTTTTCTATCGAACTAATCGAGCTCTCTTTGTTATCGATATCTATCGATTTTTTGCGGTGTTGCCAAATTGGAATGACATTGAACTCGGAACGATCGACACTGTTCGCAATAGCGGGCGGCATGTTCTAGTCAAGAATAATAGAAAGTTATTGTTCTAAAATTCTAATATCCTCCCAGTTATTGCGAAAATTTAATCTTGACATTTATTAGATTAGAAACTTTGTGTTTGGTGAAGGAAATAAGATGCGTCCGTAATGAAAAACTGTATTTCTTTTCTAGGTTTTATTTTATTGATTCTATTTATTTATTTAAGGCAATTTTCCCGGGCAGAATTTCATATTGAACTTATTTCAATTGTACGCTAATAAATAATACATCAATCAGAAATAGACAGACCATCGGGGATATGTAGTATCAGTGGACATTTTTAAATTGGGTCTTGAACAAGAGGATTAGAAAATTATTAGAAATACAGAAGAGTTTATAAACTAGATTTTTGCACAAGAAGCTCTTACCCTGAAATTTACATTACTTTAATTGGAAGGTAAGTTTTTGGCAATTTATAGTGACAGATTTTGTCCAGTTTGTTGAATAATTAATTCTGTACGCAGAGTAATGGTAAATCATACGTACATTGGAAAACATTCTTGATGTCTTAATGAGATTAGCGTAATCATAAAGGTATTGTATTCTTTAAGAATAGAAGGATTGTCTTTCATACTATTAACGTTGAATGAGAAGTTAACGTTTGAAATACAAGGATGTAAATAGAGTATGGGAATTTAAAAGTTATAACTTATTTTTAGAATTTAAACAAGTTTCATTGCAAGCATTTAGGTTATAAGATCACCAGACTAATGAGCAGTATTGTAGCTTTAACTGTATTATATTATTATCTAGAAGCTTAATGGCACTAGCTTTGGCACACAATAGGTAGGAAATCATTTGGACTTGGTGATTTTAAAACCCAAGATTTTCATAGATAAATCTGCAGTATGATTAATATGAGTTTTGAAATTATGCTCTGAGACCTTGATGATCCAAGTCCATACTACCTTGATCAAAAAGTTCCCGGAATTTATTCAGAAAATTAAAAATACAAGTTTATTCATCTAAATCTATATTGTCCCCTTCAAAGTAATCCCCATCGACTGCAACACACTTATGCCAGCGCTTGATCCAATCCTCGAAACATTTTTTATATTCGGTTTTCGGTATGTCCATCAGTCCTTCCTGCGATTTTTCCATTACTTCTTCTCGGCTGCCAAAACGCGTTCCCCGTAATGGTTTTTTAACTCGATTGAACAGAAAGAAGTCACAGGGAGTCAAATCAGGTGAATTCGGTGGCTGCTGGATGGTATTTGTTGCATTTTTCGTCAAAAAATTACGAATAATGATAGCACTGTGCGACGGTCTCGACGCACTGTGCGACGATTTCTGGTCTCTTTCGGCGAATTGATTCACGCAAACGTCTCATAACGCCTAAATAATACTCTTTGTTTACTGTCTGGCCTTCTGGCAAAAATTCATGATGCACTACACCGTTGTAATCCATGAAAACCGTCAGCATTGCCTTCTTTTTTGACTGAAAACGACGTGGTTTTTTTTGGTCTCGGCTCATTTGGTGAACGCCATTCACTTGCCTGATGTCTGGATTGCGTGTCGTACTCATAAACCCACGTCTCGTCTCCAGTAATGATCCTTTTGATGAATGTGGGATCGGATTCAGCCTCGCAAATCATGTCTTTTGCGACGTCAACGCGGTCTCTTTTTTGCATGAAATTGAGGTCTTTTGGCACCAACTTTGCTGCTACACGACGGAAACCCAAATCATTACCACAATGTCTTGGGCGGATCCATAGGCAATGTTCAAGTCCTCCGCTATTTCTCTGATGGTTAATTTGCAGTTATTGACCAACATTTCTTTTACTTTATCAATTTTTTCACCGACTTTCGATGTCGATGGTCTACCACTGCGTTCATCATCTTCGATTGACTCACGACCACTTCTGAACCGCTCGTGCCACTGGTAAACGACCGTTTTTTTTTAGAGAATCGTGATGGTAGAGCTCACCCATGTACCAAGCCCGACGGCGTGTGGATATTCACACATCAGGGTAGGGGGGCCAGTTCCTTTCCCTGTGCCGGTTATGGTTTCCCAGGAAGATCTGGTACCCGAAAAATCAACTAGCTTGGGTGGAGCTGCAGGTGCCCAGAGTGCCTTGCCCGGGAATCGAACCTGGGACCCTCCGGTCAGTAGTCCAACGCTCTACCCACTAGACCACCGCGACCTGCCTTATCATTAAAATAATAAAATAATCATGTATATATATATCTTTGAAATTGGCGCTCTCCGGCGATGCATAAACATACTGATACAAAATATTCACAACACAAACATATTGTGTGTTGCTGTCAAAGTTTTTTATTAATATTAAAATGATATACAAATCAACAGTGCACTTTTATTAATTCTCTCCACCAATGAGGAGCATTCATTCAGGCTAAGTAGTCTTTATCAAATGACATAAAAGATATTCCTTGATGGTTATTATTTAGCTTATAACTCTACAGTCCTAAATTTAAAAAAACCTGTCTTAGAAATCCTTATTAGATAATCCTTATTCTTATCGATCTCTCCCCCTTTGCGATTTCTTCCTATTCCCAAAATGCAAAAATATGATGAGAGTACTTTGAAAAAGGACAAAACAAACTCTAAGATGTCGACTGCGAATTTTGCAAAATAAAGTTTTGATGGCCTCAGTTTACGTATTTATTGGACAGGGTAAGGTAAGGTAATCTACCGGTTTAAGGTAGGTTTTTGGATCGACACAACTATCAAATAAATATTTTTTAACTCCAAACAAAACCCAATCCAGCAACCTAAACTACATCAGGTCCCTCTTCATCCCTGTGTATTTCCTTCCTCCCTTCATCCCGTCCAACATCCCTATCCTGTTCCTATCCTTACCTCGCTTGCCCAACATTCTCCCCTCTATTACCTTCTTCAACATTCCACTACTGCTCAATACGCCTTTCATCCATGTTTCATCTGCCTCCATAGGATTTCTCTCAACAAACCCCTCTCCTCACCCACCATCTCCAGTACTTCCTCATTTGTTTTCCTTCTTTCGGTCCATTTCACCTTCTCCATTCTTCTCCACACCCACATTTCAAAAGCCTCCAATCTATGCCTATCCTCCTGCTCAGTGACCACGTTTCCGCGCCGTACACAGCTACGCTCCATATCAAAGTTTTTACGAGTCTTGTCTTAACACCCCTACTCAACGTCCCTGTCATCAACTCCCTCCTCCTTGAGACAGCCTCCTTGCCTAGCGCAATTCTTCTCCTTACGTCCCTACCACTTTGACCGTATTGGTCCAAAACACTTCCGAGATACGTAAACTGCTCTACCTGCTCTATTTTTTCCCCGCCTATTTTCAGTGTTAAATAGATTCTCTTCAACATAGATTACCACCATCATCATCATCCTCTCTTCAAAAGACTTGGTTTATTACCTGTACCTTGCATATATATATATTTGTTGTCATCTTGCATGCAAAGGGTAATATTTCTCAATACAAGTCCACCACGATTACCACAGTCACTATACAAGGGCCTGCAATGACCTTTACCAACCGTATGTCAGGACTCACAACACTGCTCATGGGCCCAAAGTAATGGGCTTAAGGTTATTCAATTAACTTCACCATGAAATCAAATATGAAACAAAAGTACCTGTATTCAAGAGAAAGCTGTTTAAACTATTAAAAAATCATATGTTCTATTCTGTAAATGAATATATGGAATTGCCACTCTACTAATGTATATTGTACTATATATATAAATTCACTGATAAGTCATAACAAACACAGAAACCAAAACACAAAAGAGGAAAAACTCACTGGTTCTCGAATTTTCGGTGGTCCCACCACCTTTCTCAAGAGGAATTAGGAACAGAACTGTTCTGAGTTCTGTTCCTAATTCCTCTTGAGAAAGGTGGTGGGACCACCGAAAATTCGAGAACCAGTGAGTTTTCCTCTTTTGTGTTTTGGTTTCTGTGTTTGTTATGACTTATCAGTGAATTTACATTACACGTTTGTGGGTTTTCCAAAAAAGTGTACTATATATATATATATATATATATATATATATATATATATGTATTGTATTATGACGTGTCCTATATTTGTGTATGGATATGCAACAAATCTCCAGACAAATAAAGGTATTATTATTACACAGGCCAACAGCGTTTTTGGTGCCGGAGCTTTTAATGCTGATTTGAAGAACAATTGGGACGCTGAATCCAATTATGACACTAGTTTTTTCCTATCTGCTATAGTTTTCAAGATATAGATATGTTGTTACTTATGTAAAAAAATCTTCTACATGATGATATGGGAATATTATATTAATAACACAAGCCAAGAGTGGTTTTGGTGCCGGAGCTTTTAATGCTGATTTGAAGAACAATTGGGGTGCTGAATCCAATTATGACACTAGTTTTTTCCTATCAGCTATAGTTTTCAAGATATAGATATGTTGTTACTTACTTAAAAAAATCTTCTACATGATGATATGGGAATATTATATTAATAACACAGGCCAACAGTAGTTTTTGTGCCGGAGCTTTTAATGCTGATTTGAAGAACAATTGGGGTGCTGAATCCAATTATGACACTAGTTTTTTCCTATCAGCTATAGTTTTCAAGATATAGATATGTTGTTACTTACGTAAAAAAATCTTCTACATGATGATATGGGAATATTATATTAATAACACAGGCCAAGAGTGGTTTTGGTGCCGGAGCTTTTAATGCTGATTTAAAGAACAATTGGGGTGCTGAATCCAATTATGACACTAGTTTTTTCCTATCAGCTATAGTTTTCAAGATATAGATATGTTGTTACTTACTTAAAAAAATCTTCTACATGATGATATGGGAATATTATATTAATAACACAGGCCAAGAGTGGTTTTGGTGCCGGAGCTTTTAATGCTGATTTGAAGAACAATTGGGGTGCTGAATCCAATTATGACACTAGTTTTTTCCTATCAGCTATAGTTTTCAAGATATAGATATGTTGTTACTTACGTAAAAAAATCTTCTACATGATGATATGGGAATATTATATTAATAACACAGGCCAACAGTAGTTTTTGTGCCGGAGCTTTTAATGCTGATTTGAAGAACAATTGGGGTGCTGAATCCAATTATGACACTAGTTTTTTCCTATCAGCTATAGTTTTCAAGATATAGATATGTTGTTACTTACTTAAAAAAATCTTCTACATGATGATATGGGAATATTATATTAATAACACAGGCCAAAAGTGGTTTTGGTGCCGGAGCTTTTAATGCTGATTTAAAGAACAATTGGGGTGCTGAATCCAATTATGACACTAGTTTTTTCCTATCAGCTATAGTTTTCAAGATATAGATATGTTGTTACTTACTTAAAAAAATCTTCTACATGATGATATGGGAATATTATATTAATAACACAGGCCAACAGTGGTTTTGGTGCCGGAGCTTTTAATGCTGATTTGAAGAACAATTGGGGTGCTGAATCCAATTATGACACTAGTTTTTTCCTATCAGCTATAGTTTTCAAGATATAGATATGTTGTTACTTATGTAAAAAAATCTTCTACATGATGATATGAGAATATTATATTAATAACACAGGCCAACAGTGTTTTTGGTGCCGGAGCTTTTAATGCTGATTTAAAGAACAATTGGGGTGCTGAATCCAATTATGACACTAGTTTTTTCCTATCAGCTATAGTTTTCAAGATATAGATATGTTGTTACTTACGTAAAAAAATCTTCTACATGATGATATGGGAATATTATATTAATAATTATCTCATTGTCCTACAATAAAGAAATATACATAAAACTTATTGACAGTTTATTGAAAATAAAAGGAACACCGCAGAGTGGTTATAAATTAGTATACTTAGAGATTTATTTAACTTTGAAAATTATTTTCCGGAATACATCAAATATTATAACAACTAATCGTAAGATGTGCCATATCTAAAAAAGTAGAGCTGTTGAATAAAAACGGATTTCATATTTGGATTCAGCTCTACAAATATAGTTAAAATCAGCACAAAGATTCCCGGCACAAAAAAAAATTTTTTTTGCAGGCCTGTGTTATTATTAGTATTGCAATCCTAAGATTGGTGTACTGCTGTCCTCCATTCTTCCCAATTCAGTGTTAATTCCATCAGCCTCTGATAGGTTCCCTGTTTTACGTCTTTCTTAATTTTCCCTAAGCACTTATCTCTTGCCCTTCCTCATGGAATCTTTCCTTTAATTTCTCCTTCTATTATGCTTCTAACTAATCCATTGTGGCTCAATGTATATCCTATCCATTCATTTCTTCTTTGTCGCATAGCTATCTCCTTAATAGTCCTATCCTCTTCTGTTCTTCTATATAATTCATCGTTCCTTTGACTTTATCTGTCCATTTAATCTCTCTTCAACATTCTCCCAATCACCAACCATGTTTCAAAGGCTTCTTCTATTCTTCCTTCATCCAATTTTACAATAATCCATGTCTCCGATCTGTAGATAGCCGTGCTCCAGATGAACGTTTTGACGAACTGCTTCCTTGTTCTTTCCTGCCTTGGGTTCATTGAATTCATATTAACTGCCTCTTCTTCAAAAGAATTCGCCTTCTCAGCTTGGGCTATTCTTTGCTTGATGTCGGTCAAACTTCTTCCATCCCATTTCATACTATGCCGCTGCCCAGATAAGATAGATGAGCAGGATTCCACTTGCTCTAGTTTCACCCTTTTCGGAATTGTAATATATATCTGCATTCAGCTTCCCTGTCTTCCACAAACACAAGACGATTTTAGTTTTCTTCTTGTTGATGTTCATATATAGTAATATTCCCCCAGCACTTGATCTATAGCACTTAGAGAGTTACTTGATGATCCTCTAGCGTTTTCGCCACTACTGCAATGTCATCTGCAAACCAGAACATGTTGATTTCTGCTTCATTCACCTTGACTCCTTTGATAGCCAATTCTTGCGTTTATTGCCTCTTCTAGATATACGTTGAATATTGCTGGTGAGAGGTTGAATCCTTGAGGAACTCCTTTGTTTATCATGGCTTATATTTTACTTCCGTTTTTCATTTGCCTGGTTGTTACCTGATTCTCGGAACAAAATTAAACAATTCAAAGATTGTGCATGTGTATGTTTGTTGGTAGTTTGTGGGTTTGCATGTGTGTGAAAGGGTTTCGGGCGAAAGGGTTCCTGCATGAATATTTACCATGTTTGGTTTTGTGGGCTCTAAATTTGTGGCTTCTGCATGTGGTTTTTTTTCCTAATTTATGGGTGGTGCCCTAACACCCCCCGCCACACCCCCTTGCGGCGGCTTGCGGGGTATTGAGTAGATGTAGATTCTTGTAGAGATGATGGATTATTTTTCTGTGGTTGTAGTCCATTCAAAGCGCTTCTAGTATGTTGAACATTTTGTTCCATTCCACGTTGTTGATGGCCTTTTCCATGACTCCCACATGTTTACATTTTTCACATGGATCAATTTTTCAGCCAGTATCCTCAAGCTGAGTATTGCCTCTCTTTCTCCTTGGTTTTTCCTGTAACTGAATTAGTTTTCCGAGAGGCTTTCTTCTACCTTTCCTTCTATTCGTCCGCTGATTATCCGAGTAAAGATTTTCGATGCATAAGAATTCAGGCTCAATGTTCTGTGCCTTCTATTGTTTTAGGCTCAACTTTGTGGGAGATCATGTTCAATATTTATTTTATTACGAACCCAATCCACTGTTCTTTATTATCATACAACTAGTTTCAATGCTTAGGCGTCATCATCAGGTATGTACGTACGTAATGGTACCTGATGATGACCCCTAAGCGTTGAAACTAGTCGTACGATAATATGGATGGATGTATGCATTGTGTTCTTAATAAAATAAATACTGATCAATGTTCTGTGTTCTTCATACGAGGCGTATTCTTAAAGTAAGTACCGTTTGCTTATATTTAAATATTGGCGCCTCAGAACACAGTTTTGCTCCTGCAGCGCCATCTACTGATTCATTGAGAGGCTATAGCAGCATTTGTTTTGTTTCAGAAGGCGTTTGCTTGTCCGTGCATGCAAACAACAATGTCCGCGACAATCGTTGATCCCGCCAGCTGTGAAGTGCGTTCTGTCATACGATTCTTGTATGCAAAAGGATTGTCGGCTGCTATGAAATTCATCGGGAATTATGCCTAGTGTATAAACCTACAGTTACGGGCGAAGGAAAGGTTAGACAATGGTGCTGTGATTTTAAAAATGGACGAACAAATGTCCATGTCGAAGAGCGAAGTGGTAGGCCCAGTATTCTGACCGATGAAATTGTTTCGCAAGTGGAACAAAAACTGCGATGTGATCGTCGATTGACAATTAATGGCCTGGCTGAACAATTTCCTCAAGTTGGACGCACTACTGTCTACAATATTATTACGGAAAAAATGCTCACCGATTACCACAAAGAGCAAAGAATGTCCAGTGGACGAGAGTTTTTGGGTCGTTGGGATCTCTTTAAACCACCCACGATTGGTTCAACCATTGCCACGTTGCCGCACCCACCCTATTCTCCCGATCTGGCATCACCGGTTCTTCTTCTTCCCCGTGATGAAAAGACAGCTCAAGGGACGACGTTTTGACTCGCTAAAGGCCGTTCAAGAGGCTTCGACGAGGGTCATCAACGGCATAGAAAATTTCCAGCGGGCATACTGGGAATGGGAGCAACGTTATACTAAGTGTGTAGCAGCTCAAGGAGCATACTTTGAAGATTATTAAGTCGATGTAAGTATATCGTCAATAAAATTCTTGTAAAAAAATCACTCCTTCCACTTTTGGGTGAGGACCTGTGTGTCGTAAAGAATCCCGGTCAAAGCGAAAGATTTTTACGCTCCGAAATTGTTGCAATGAAACACTTAATCCACTTAAAAACTATTGTTTTCCTATTCAGAGCATTATCACCGTATAAACAGCTATCAGTACATTTCCCAGTAATTTCTCGATAACTTTTACCACCGCACTTCACCAACAAACTTGATGTTGATTCGTTCCTCCGTGACTTCGTCAATTTCCATTTTCGATGACGAACAGTAAAAACAAGGACAACGGAAACCGACATAACTGGCACCATACGCACAGCACGACGATCTGCCAAGCACAGAGATGACTCATTTGGTCTCAAATAGTGGGTGGGACCGCAGTCCACGTACTGGCCGCCAGATTGCACCAGTTCGCGTGTTTATTGTACAACCAATGCATGAAAATATGACCAAACGGGTCCATAAACCCTTTCAAATTAGCATTTCTATCCTGATTTATAGCTTATTCGCAACGTTTACAAGCGTATATGTTGCCGATACAACAGGATATATATATATATAAACCATAAACACAGTAATCAACCCGAAGGACGGTTCAGTAGGTGACGGTAGAGCTCACCCATGTACCAAGCCTGACGGCGTGTGAATATTCACACATCAGGGTAGGGGGGCCAGTTCCTTTCCCTGTGCCGGTTATGGTTTCCCAGGAAGATCTGGTACCCGAAAAATATTTTGTCATTTGCCATCAGTGATTCTGATGACGACGGCCGTGCCGTCGAAACGTAAATATCCAATGTAAGTGTCCTTCTTTTATGTTTCTATGTGTGTGGTGTTTGTTGTCTTAGTGTTTGTGTATATATATATATATATATATATATATATATATATATATATATATATATACATACATATAATAATATTATTGTTTTTATTATTAGGTGTTCTACCGCTTAAGGTAGGTTTTTGGATGGACACAACTATCAAATAAATATTTTGCAACTCCAAAAAAACCCCATCCAGCAACTCAGGTCCCTCTCCATCTCTGTGTACTTCTTTCCTCCCGTCATCCCGTCCAACATCCCTATCCTGTTCCTGCCCTTTCCTCGCTTGCACAACATTCTCCCCTCTATTAGAGTCTTCAACATTCCACTACCGCTCGATACGCCTTCCATCCATTTTTCATCCGCCTCCAGAGGATTTCTCTCAACAAACCCCTCTCCTCACCCACCATCTCTAGTACTTCCTCATTTGTTTTCCTTTCTGTCCATTTCACCTTCTCCATTCTTCTCCACACCCACATTTCAAAAGCCTCCAATCTACGTCTATCCTTTTCCTTCAGCGACCACGTTTCCGCGCCGTACATAGCTACGCTCCATATCAGAGTTTTTACGAGTCTTGTCTTAACATCCCTACTCAACGTCCCCGTCATCAACTCCCTCCTCCTTGAGAAAGCCTCTTTGCCTAGCGCAATTCTTCTCCTTACGTCCCTACCACTTTGACCGTATTGGTCCAAAACACTTCCGAGATATGTAAACTGTTCTACCTGCTCTATTTTTTCCCCGCCTATTTTAATATTTAGCTTAGCCTTTTTCTTTCTGGAAAATCGCATCACCTTTGTTTTATTAATGTTGATTCTCATCCCATATTTATCGCACTGAACCTCCAATTCACTCAGCAATGCTTGCAACCCCTTGGCTGACTGAGCAACTAATGCTTGGTCATCAGCAAACCTAACCGATTTTACGAATTCCCCTCCGACTTTCATTCCTACCTCCAGTTCTTCCCATGCCTCTGTAATCATTTCCTCTACATATACGTTGAACAGTACCGGTGACAATGGGCAACCCTGCCTTACACCTCTTCCTAACACTGCCCATCCGGACTCTCCGTTCCCCACTCGCACCTGAGCAGTCTGAGACATGTACAGGTTGCGGATCAGTCTCCTGTCCCTCCAATCCATTCCTATTTTCTGCAATACACGCATTAATTTTTCCCAATTCACTCTATCAAACGCTTTTTCGAAATCTACAAAACAGGCAAAAACGTCCTGGTTGTATTCTATATTCCTCTAGATTAGTGATCTGATTACTGCAATGGCATCGCGCGTACCTCTTCCCTTCCTAAACCCAAACTGATCATCCCCTAAGTAATCATTTGCCTTACTCTCTATCCTTTTGTTGATGAGCCTGAGAATAACTTTAGCTGCGTGGGATATCAAACTTATCGTTCTGTAATCCTCACATGACGAAGCTTTTGCCTTTTTTGGAATAGGAACTAACACCGATCTCACAAAATCTTCCGGCCAGTTTCCTTCCTCAAAGATACTATGAATCAGTCCATATAGGGCCTTCTTCCCACTTTTTCCTAACCAATTCAACATTTCTACAGGAATGTTGTCCACCCCCACGGCCTTATTTGCTATTTCAATATTTTAATACATATTCGTCAATTTTTTTTCCAATAACTGTATTCATCTCAGTTCATTCATGTAAACTTTTAATACACAGGATGGGTTCCGAAAGTAATGCAATTGACTTTCTCGCGCCGCTCCTAATGGTCGGATTTGGATCGAACCAATTGGGGTAGGTAGGGGAGACGCTAAACTTTCCCGCGTAAACAAACTCAGTGCTCTCCAGTCTGTGGAAACTGCAGGATATCAGTTATTGTAAACCTCTGCGATCGTGTGACGAAGAAAATAGAATCGACGATCGCGCAACGTTACGCAATTACTAAGTTTTCTGCTTTTATGAAAAAATGTCTTAAGAGAAGGCTAACAAAATGATTCGTGAGGCTTACGGAGACTCTTCACTGTCCTCCTCACAAGTTTCAAGGTGGTTAAAGGCCTTTAAGGAGGGCCAGAAAGAGGTTCACGATGAATAACGCTCTGGACGGACGTCAACCAACAAAACCGACAACAATGTGGCACGTGTTTGACATTTTTTGGGCTTTGACCATCGATTGAGTATCTACATGTTAAGCCAATGAACTGAATTTGTCGTTTACTGTTGTGTTAAGTATTGTAACTGAAGATTTAGCTATGAGGAAAGTGTGCGACAAGCTTGTGCCCAAGGTGTTTGCCACAACACACTATGAGTCCGCAAGTTCCTAGCCAAACCCCAGGTGCCAATGTTGTCCTATCCCCCCCTATAGTCCTGACGTCGCCACACCAGAGTTCTTTTTGTTACCTCAGATTAAGGCAGCCCTGAAATGGACCCGTTTTTCGTCCATAGGAGAGATCCAATCAACCGTGAATAGAAGACCTTGCGAGAGGTCTCCGAAGATGCCTTCCAGAGTGCTTACCAGTCATGGCAGAGTCGCAGAAAAGATTTATAGAGGCCCAAGGACAGTACTTTGAAGAACATTAAGTGTTTGTGAAAACCTGTTCAATATATATTTAATTTTAAAAAATAATTGCACTACCTTTGGAACACACCCTGTGCACGTAATTAAATCCACTTTAACGATAAACATAACAAAAGTCACCCATTTGAATTAAAATACTTGGATTACGCTATTGACATTTCTTTATTCCTTTGAGAATGTTTTGTCAGATAACCGCAAGTGGTGATCTGTGATAAAAAAAAATCCATCGCAACATATTTTAAAATGACCAACAGTACAATTTTTATTTCAATTGCTGGTATAATTTACGCAAATAAAGATATTATATCTTAAAAATTATGACAGGATAAACATAATTCTATAATATACACATATGAGGGAGTATCATATTAATTTAAGAACAGATTGGTACTAAATGAAAGAACATATTAGTACTGAATGAATGAACACATTAGTACTGAACTGACGAACAGCTCAGAACTGAACAGATCAGTACTGAATGAATGAACAGGTTATCGCTAGAACTGAACCGATGAACAGATCAGTACTGAATGAATGAACTCTTCTTTTTTATTT
Organism: Hetaerina titia; assembly: GCA_037158775.1. Taxonomy (NCBI): domain Eukaryota; kingdom Metazoa; phylum Arthropoda; class Insecta; order Odonata; family Calopterygidae; genus Hetaerina; species Hetaerina titia. The sequence goes on along the minus strand of JAVFHJ010000013.1, from coordinate 4,041,287 downwards.
AGAAGGAATTTTGAAGGACCAATCAGTCTACGTAAATAGAGATATTATTTCTTCAAAATTATGACAGGATAAACATAATTCTATGTATATATATATATATATATATATATATATATATATATATATATATATATATATATGTATAATCTTGAAAATGACGCTCTCCGGCGACGCACAAACACAAAAACAAACACTGAGATAATAAATATATACTTTAAGTGTCCTTCTTTTATGTTTCTGTGTGTGTAATATTTATTATCTCAGTGTTTGTATTTATTATTATTAGGTAATCTACCGTTTAAGGTAGGTTTTTGGATGGACCCAACTATCAAATAAACATTTTGTGACTCCCCACCTATCAAACTAATCTATATCAGGTCCCTCTTCATCTCCGCGTACTTCTTTCCTCCCTTCATCCCGTCCAACATCCCTATCCTGTTCCTACCCTTACCTCGCTTGCCCAACATTCTACCCTCTATTACCCTCTTCAACATTCCACTACCGCTCAATACGCCTTTCATCCATTTTTCCTGCCTCCATAGGATTTCTCTCAACAAACCCCTCTCCTCCCCCACCATTTCTAGTACTTCCTCATTTGTTTTCCTTTCGGTACATTTCACCCTCTCCATTCTTCTCCACACCCACATTTCAAAAGCCTCCAATCTACGTCTATCCTCCTGCTTCAGCGACCACGTTTCCGCGCCGTACACAGCTACGCTCCATATCAGAGTTTTTACGAGTCTTGTCTTAACATCCCTACTCAACGTCCCCATTATCAACTCCCTCCTCCTTGAGAAAGCCTCCTTGCCTAGCGCAATTCTTCTCCTTACGTCCCTACCACTTTGACCGTATTGGTCCAAAACACTTCCGAGATATGTAAACTGCTCTACCTGCTCTATTCTTTCCCCGCCTATTTTAATATTTAGCTTAGCCTTTTTCTTTCGGGAAAATCGCATAACCTTTGTTTTATTAATATTGATTCTCATCCCATATTTATCGCACTGAACTTCCAATTCACTCAACAATGCTTGCAACGCCTTGGCTGACTGAGCAACTAATGCTTGGTCATCAGCAAACCTAACCGATTTCACGAATTCCCCTCCGACTTTCATTCCTACCTCCAGTTCTTCCCATGCCTCTTTAATCATTTCCTCTACATATACGTTGAACAGTACCGGTGACAATGGGCAACCCTGTGTATGTATATATATATATATATATATATATATACATAGTGTTTGTATATATATATGTATATCGATGATGCGGAAGTACTCACGAGAGCAATATAACTTTTGGACGGCACAATAGAACACAGAATAAAACAGATAACACGTAAAAGGACACTCACACTGTAGATGATTTGAGATTTCGGCCTACTCCGAGGCCTTCTTCAGGTCAGACTCCTTTTACGTGTTATCTGTTTTATTCTGTATATATATATATATATATATATATATATATATATATATATATATATATATATATATATGTATATATATATATATATATTTAAAAATATATATGTAAGGGAGTATCATATTATTTTAAGTATTATCTAAAAAATAATCCAGATGGACACAATTTTAAATTGTTACTTAGTATGCTTCCCTGCATTTACACATCTCTAAGAGTTTTTTTGAGCTATTGTAACACCTTCCAGGTTGAGTATCGGTCATGTGCAAGAGTTGCTGCAAAAAATGTGTAGAACCCCCAAAGATAGTACTTTGAAGAATTTTAAGTGTTTATACAAATCCGTTCAATAAATTACTTAAAAAAATTGTCTTCCGCGGCGTTCTGGATATCCAGATCTCTCTCCATCTTCCGGGTTTTCGCCGTGTTGGTTGTCATGAGTTGACGATAGTTTCGCCTGGAGTCCATCCTGGAGTCTTCAGGTCGAAGTGCCGATTGCGGCAGTTCAGTTTTATACGTTTTCATTTCCGTAAAGATATAGACATACAAGAGATAGATATAAAATATTGTAAAACGTAAACGTAACAATATTTACAATACAGAAACCCCGTTTTAGGATGAACTCCTCTTCGGGGTGGAAATTAACAATAAAGGAAGGAATCGAAAAAGAGCTTGGCCCGACTCTTTTCAGCGGGAGCGGTGTTGGCCCGACATTTACCCACGGACGGAGGGAAACCCGAAAAAACTCCGCCGGGCCACCGGCGAAGAAGTTGGAAAATAAAAATAGATTTTTTTACGATTTTAAAGGTTTCTTTTTGCCATAAATGAACAATACAAAATATTTTGTTCGTGGCAAATACCCGTTATAGGCCGAAGCCTCTTCAGGTATGAGAGAAGACTATTTGAAAATGACTTGATGAAGCGGTTGAATTAAAAATAGCGTATAAAAAAAGGTTTACCTTTAATTCTTTGAATAAATCAGTCTCTGGCGTAACTTGGTGGAAAATCTTCATACTGACTTTAAATAATCAAACCACTTTACTTTTCCACATAAACTTTTTAATTTTTACAAGCCAGGTTTCGTTATAATATAACATCATCAGGTAAAAATAAACAAGGCCAACACCGTATATATACATATCTCTGGGCGGAGGGGAAGAGGAGGGAGGAAAGAAAGGATTGGTTGAGCTATGAAGAGGGGGGCTAAAAGTCTATGGTTTGAGGCGGATAATACTACCTTGAACAAAAAGTTCCCGGAATAACCACCGTGTGACGCTCCCATCGTTCCGATTTGAGTTCTGTTTTTTTTGTTAAATTGGTACATCTGTTGTTGATATTCCCTTTAAATCTTAGTGTCATAACTTGACATTTGCAAAAGTTACGTAGCCAAGAGTACATCCATCTCTGTGTGTGTTTTGGCGATTTTTTACAATTGCAGAAATGGATTTAAATTTGCAACTACGAACTTGTATTAAATTTTGCGTAAAAAACGGATTTAGTGGCGCACGGACGTTGGAAATGTTGGAAAAGTGTTTCGGCAACGATTCTCTAAAAAAAACGGTCGTTTACCAGTGGCACGAGCGGTTCAGAAGTGGTCGTGAGTCAATCGAAGATGATGAACGCAGTGGCAGACCATCGACATCGAAAGATAACGCACCGTCGCACAGTCCTATCATTATTCGTAATTTTTTGACGAAAAATGCGACAAATACCATCCAACAGCCACCGAATTCACCTGATTTGGCTCCCTGTGACTTCTTTCTGTTCAATCGAGTTAAAAAACCATTACGGGGAACGCGTTTTAGCAGCCGAGAGGAAGTAATGGAAAAATCGCAGGAAGCACTGATGGACATACCGAAAACCGAATATAAAAAATGTTTCGAGGATTGGATCAAGCGCTGGCATAAGTGTGTTGCAGTCGATGGGGATTACTTTGAAGGGGACAATATATAGATTTAGATGAATAAACTTGTATTTTTAATTTTCTGAATAAATTCCGGGAACTTTTTGAAAACCGAATATAAAAAATGTTTCGAGGATTGGATCAAGCGCTGGCATAAGTGTGTTGCAGTCGATGGGGATTACTTTGAAGGGGACAATATAGATTTAGATGAATAAACTTGTATTTTTAATTTTCTGAATAAATTCCGGGAACTTTTTGAAAACCGAATATAAAAAATGTTTCGAGGATTGGATCAAGCGCTGGCATAAGTGTGTTGCAGTCGATGGGGATTACTTTGAAGGGGACAATATAGATTTAGATGAATAAACTTGTATTTTTAATTTTCTGAATAAATTCCGGGAACTTTTTGAAAACCGAATATAAAAAATGTTTCGAGGATTGGATCAAGCGCTGGCATAAGTGTGTTGCAGTCGATGGGGATTACTTTGAAGGGGACAATATAGATTTAGATGAATAAACTTGTATTTTTAATTTTCTGAATAAATTCCGGGAACTTTTTGAAAACCGAATATAAAAAATGTTTCGAGGATTGGATCAAGCGCTGGCATAAGTGTGTTGCAGTCGATGGGGATTACTTTGAAGGGGACAATATGTAGATTTAGATGAATAAACTTGTATTTTTAATTTTCTGAATAAATTCCGGGAACTTTTTGAAAACCGAATATAAAAAATGTTTCGAGGATTGGATCAAGCGCTGGCATAAGTGTGTTGCAGTCGATGGGGATTACTTTGAAGGGGACAATATGTAGATTTAGATGAATAAACTTGTATTTTTAATTTTCTGAATAAATTCCGGGAACTTTTTGAAAACCGAATATAAAAAATGTTTCGAGGATTGGATCAAGCGCTGGCATAAGTGTGTTGCAGTCGATGGGGATTACTTTGAAGGGGACAATATGTAGATTTAGATGAATAAACTTGTATTTTTAATTTTCTGAATAAATTCCGGGAACTTTTTGAAAACCGAATATAAAAAATGTTTCGAGGATTGGATCAAGCGCTGGCATAAGTGTGTTGCAGTCGATGGGGATTACTTTGAAGGGGACAATATAGATTTAGATGAATAAACTTGTATTTTTAATTTTCTGAATAAATTCCGGGAACTTTTTGATCAAGGTAGTATTATAATTATCTGGAAGGATCTGGTCAATACAATGTTGCAAAAAGCCCACCTGACATCAGATTAGTTGGCAGAGGATTAGGGAAATGATTATTATGAACGGGGAGAACAACGGCACTTAGTAATTAGTCAGGTGACTCAGTAGCGGGTTGGGAGGAGTCGCTACATTGTTGAAAAAGTCTCACTTGGTTTAAGGTGAGCTGGCAGGGGGTGAGGGAAAAAACAATGACGGGGAATGTGAAGGGTAAAGAATATCGTTGGTCAAAACATCTTCCCTGTAATTCGTGTGTTGAAGGATTTCCAACTGCTCCAGCGCATCAAGACGGTATCCTTTCTCCTCAAAGTGTAGAAATTCGGGAGTGAAATCGCTGGTGTGGCCACAATCTCTCAAGTGCTTGGGCGAATAGTGATGCGGAGATGTTATTTTTAAAACAAGCTCGGTGTTCCTTTATTCTTGTTTCAAATCTCCTCCCCGTCTGGCCTATGTATATCCGGTTGCAGTCTTTGCAGCGGAGTTTGTATACTCCACTTTTGTGTAGTGGTTCAACGTGGTCTTTCGTGTGGCATAACATGTTGCTTAAATTAGTTTATGTGGAAAAGTAAAGTGGTTTGATTATTAAAAGTCAGTTTAATTCTTTGGTTTATTTGCCTATTGCTCCAGGGGTGGCGTGTGGCCTGGCATTCGCCCGAGGGAGCGGAGGAAACCCGGAAAAATCTCACTCAGGCTGTCTTATTCGAACCGCGTGTTTTTTTAAACAAGAAATCCGTGAGGCGGTGCAAGAGGGAGGCAGAACGTGAAGCATCAAATTTAAGAGTACAATTGTAGCATTTGGCTTTCCCTCAGAAATCCGTGAAGCGGCAGAGTCTACAGGGTTCGTCCGGAAAATAAGTCTATGATGCTCATTGTCTTTTTTGACAAAAGGGGAGTCGTCCACTACGAATTTGTACCTGAACGACAAACTGTAAATGCTGCATTTTACGTCCAAGTGCTCGACAGGCTTCGAAAACGAGTCGCCCGCGTCCGGCCAGCGATCAAAAACATCTGGCGGCTGCATCACGGCAATGCGCCGTCTCACACCGCGCTTGTCGTGTCGGACTTCTTGGCCAAGCACGGCGTGGCAACGCTGCCGCACCCGCCCTACAGCCCGGACTTGGCACCACCGGACTTCTTTGTTCCCGAAGATAAAGAGGAGTTTGAAAGGAACGCGATACGGGACTTTGGACGCCGTCAAAGAGGCCGTGACGACATGTCTTCGAGAGGTTCCCGATGATGCCTTCGCGGGAGCGTTCCAGGAATGGGAACGCCGCTGGAACAAGTGCATCGACTCACAAGGGTCCTATTTTGAGGAATATTAGCTTAAGATATGTAAAAGTGTAATAAATTTTTTTTCCTGAGCTCAGTACACTTATTTTCCGGACGAACCCTGTATATCAATAGCCTCCAATCTACGTCTATCCTACTCCATCAGTGACCACGTTTCCGCACCGTACATAGCTACGTTCCATATCAAGAGTTTTTACGAGTCTTGTCTTAACATCCCTACTCAACGTCCCCGTCATCAACTCCCTCCTCCTTGAGAAAGCCTCCTTGCCTAGCATTGCCATTCTTCTCCTTACGTCCCTACCACTTTGACCGTATTGTTCCAAAACACTTCGAGATATGTAAACTGCTCTCTCTGCTCTATTTTTTCCCCGCCTATTTTAATATTTAGCTTAGCCTTTTTCTTTATGGAAAATCGCATAACCTTTGTTTTATTAATATTGATTCTCATCCCATATTTATCGCACTGAACCTCCAATTCACTCAGCAATGCTTGCAACCCCTTGGCTGACTGAGCAACTAATGCTTGGTCATCATCAAACCTAACAGAATCATGATATTGTGGAATATCACGAGTAATTAAAATTGGCAATTTTGCACAAAATAAAATTTTATTCCCTTCCATCCAGCCACGAGGTTTTTCTGGACTGTGTTCATTGTTCCCCCACCCCTTTCTCCTCACCCGCACCTTTTCTCCCCTCTCATATATCACCCTCGTTCCACCTCCCCTCCCTATTTCCCCATTTTCCATTACCCTCCCCTCACTCGCTTTTCTGCATGTATAGTAGACAATGAGAAATGACTGTTACCAGAAGATGAAGCAGTTACATTGAAACCGGTCGTGTTAATAAAAATTTAATTTTGTGGAATATTGTCCATTTTAATTAATCATGACTCTAAATGTCTAAAAGGACAACTTCACTGGAACATTTAGGTCCATTGTTCCCGATCCCTTCCCGCGCTGTGCTATGTTTGGCCCGTTTTTTGAACAGTCTCGTACGTGACTGCTAATAAGCAAGCTAAGCTAATATTCCTCAAAATAGGACCCTTGTGAGTCGATACACTTGTTCCAGCGGCGTTCCCATTCCTGGAACGCTCCCGCGAAGGCATCATCGGGAACCTCTCGAAGAAACGTCGTCACGGCCTCTTTGACGGCGTCCAAAGTCCCGTATCGCGTTCCTTTCAAACTCCTCTTTATCTTCGGGAACAGAAAGAAGTCCGGTGGTGCCAAGTCCGGGCTGCAGGGCGGGCGCGGCAGCGTTGCCACGCCGTGCTTGGCCAAGAAGTCCGACACGACAAGCGCGGTGTGAGACGGCGCATTGACGTGATGCAGCCGCCAGATGTTTTTGATCGCTGGCCGGACGCGGGCGACTCGTTTTCGAAGCCTGTCGAGCACTTGGGACGTAAAACGCAGCATTTACAGTTTGTCGTTCAGGTACAAATTTTACCAAATACAAATTATAATTCAGGTTACAATTTTTTTTATTTTTACACCTATTTTCCGGACGAACCCTGTACTCACGGAGAGTATATATGCCAGGCCTTTTCCTTGCTCTGAACTTCACCCTGAAGACGATGGCAGAGTCAGCCTTCGAAAAGTCGGTGCACTTCATGAACCTGACCCGGTGGGAAACCCGAGAAAACTTCTTGAATACCATACGCCGGGAAAACCCGAGATCCTTCAATTATATCAATGCACCCATCAGGAAAGTTCTAGGGATCATCGGAATCCACAAGGTTGGGAACCAGACAGAAAGGTAGTTTGAGCAGTTTCAGCTCCTCAAATGAGGAGACTCGAGAAAACTCAGCCATCTAAGCAGAAATAAAAAATAGGAACAATTTATTTTCTTTAAAACTTTTATATTTGCATTAACAAAAAACATACAGTCTCATTTGAAAATCCGTCCAAGTTGCAAGAGAACAAATGCCTAAGAACTAACTTCACAAAAGACTCGCTCTTCCACCTCCACGAATCCACTCTCCCGACTATTTCAAGCCCCTCCCAGGTCTTCATGTCAAACAAACCTCCTGTTCAAAGATAAGAATTATTGGCAACGTCACACGACACAAATGAAACCAATCAACCTCCATTGTCACACAAACGGAGTCACTTATCAAGCTCTATAAAAAACCATTGGCATTGATTATTACTGATGATAGGTATCTCTGTATTCGTTTTGATACAAAGGAAGTTGTCTATAAAAGAGACCCAGACTCGAAATACTTCACCAGATTGAATTGGCTGCAGATCGACTCTCTCTGAGAGTTGGCAGGCCTGTCAAAATATTCCAGTCACCCTTCAAATCTTGGCGTTTTTTAATAGAATATTCTTAAGAGCCTATTGTTCACCAGAGAACTGAGGAACAGTTTGGAAGAGTTCAGCTCAGTACACAAGAGGACTGAGGAACAGTTTGGTAGACTTCAGCTCAGTACACAAGAGGACTGAGGAACAGTTTTGTATAGTTCAGCTCAGTACACTAAGAACTGAGGAACAGTTTTGTACAGTTCAGCTCAGCATACAGAGAACTGAGGAACATTTAGGTAGAGTTCAGCTCAAATCACAGAGAACTGAGGAACAGTTCAGTTCATCAGGATATCAGTTCAGCTCTGAACCACTTACTGGTTTTTCTTTGAATTAAATTGACTGAAGAAGGCTTGATCAAATCAATAATCAAGAAGAATACACTTTATACTTCCAAATATATCATGTGGTACATAAACTGATATATGTGTGTGTGTGTATATACATATACTAATATAAAAAACTACGACAGCAACACACAATGCAAGAACTCAAAACAGGAACACTCACCCGTTATTTCTTGATTATTTCGATGGAATTGACCTCCATCTTCATCAGAAGTTTAGCAGTCCTAGCTTATCTTCTGAGGAAGATGGAGCTCAATTCTATCAAAATTATCAAGAAATAACATCCAGTGTTCTTGTTATGTGTTCTTATATGGTCTGTTGCTGTCTAAGTTTTTTATACATCTATATCTACATAAATACCCTGCGAGCCACCAAAAAAGGTGTGTGGCAGGGGGATTATTTAACACTTCCATGTTACTTCGAAGAAACCATCTATATGTATATATATATATATATATATATATATATATATATATATATATATATATATATATATATATATATATATGTATATATATATATATATGAATATGAATGAATATGAATATGTATATTATGAAGATATATATATATATATATATATGTATTTATTTTTTGAAACATATATATAAACACCTGTATTTATGTCCTGATTTATCTGGAAATACTAAGTGCATTCTTTTAAAAATTATGAATTGTTTCTACAAGATAAATCTGGAAACTATTCAGCATATCATTAAATCAAATACAGTGAACTATTAACAGGGTTTAATAAAAAAAAACTTTACCTTGTGAATATTAATATTAGATTTTAATGCATTTTTTACTGGGAAAAACCAATAATTTAAAAAGAATGCTGGAATTTTTTATTTTAACCAGGTTAGGTAGGTTGTCACTTAAAAAAAAATAAGATGATTAATATCAGAGTAATCGTCAATAGGCTTAAGTCTGTCTTGTCGACAAATTTCGAAAATGTGAGGGAAGATCATTTTTTTTCATCATAGTTCCAAGATGTAAAGAAATGTTCCGCCGATTTTATTCCACCCTATTTTTAATTGACCTTTCGATTATGTCAAAATCATTACCTTTAACGCACCTAAACCAACCACGTTTCAGATGCAAAAACAAGTCGTGTGACGTCCGATTAGCCAATGTCCACCATACATTACAAAACATTGCCCTTGGCTAGCTTTTAATACTGAAATCTCCATTAAATCTGACATCACTCCCCCAGACTTACCAAAACAGTGTACACAAAATTTATTTATATGTATATAGATTGTATAATATATGTTTTCTTTTCAAAAATATCGTTAAGTCCACAGCAAACATTTAAATACTGGGAGGTGTCTACCTTTTCAGTAATCCATTCCTCATTTGGCAAAACTCATTTAAAATATAAAGACTATTCCCCTTTTTGGGAACATTTCGGGAGAGTTGCGACAATGGTTAAGTATAAAAACTAATAATTCAATACTTACTTACGCTTTGATTGCATTTATCGTCATGAATACTACATGAAATAATGTCCTTGAATGTTTATTCAGAGGGATAAAACTGAATACTGACCGAGAAAAATTATTTCTAAATAATTCAGGGGGGCAGTTCTAATCTCGAACTTGCAAAATAATCTGGAAAAGCTTTTACAGTATAACATTTCATACTAGTAAACAATTCCTCATGTATGCCATACTACTGAACAGTTCAGAAGTTAACTGATGAACAGATCAGAATTGAATGAATGGATAGCTCAGAACTAAACTGATGAACTACTCAGAACTGAACCAATGAACAGATCAGGACTGAATGAATGAACAGGTTGGTGCTAGAACTGAACTTATGAAGAGATCAGTACTGAATGAATAGATCAGAACTGAACTGATAAACAGTTCAGAACCGGACTTATGAACAGTTCAGAACTGAACTTTCGAGCAGTTCAGAACTTAAATGATGAAGAGCTCAGAACTGATGAAAAGACTTGTACGAAATGAAAGAACAGATTAGTACTGAATGAATGAACAGGTTAGTGCTAGAACTGAACTTATGAATAGATCAGAACTGAACTGATAATCAGTTCAGAACCAAACTTATGAACAGTTCAGAACTGAACTTTCGAGCAGTTCAGAATTTAAATGATTAGCAGCTCAGAATTGAATTGAATAACTGCTCAGAACTGAACCAATAAACAGTTCAGAACCAAACTTATGAACAGTTCAGAACTGAACTTATTAACAGTTCAGAACTTAAATGATGAAGAGCTCAGAACTGAACTGATGAAAAGATTTGTACGAAATGAAAGAACAGATTAGTACTGAATGAATGAACAGGTTAGTGCTAGAACTGAACTGATGAACAGATCAGATTTGAAGTGATGAACAGTTCAGAACCAAACTTATGAACCTTTCAGCACTGAATGAATGCGAACTGATGAACAGCTAAGAACTGAACTGATAACCAGTTCAGTACACCTGCACATTTATAGTGTGCATGAGTATAATCATATGAATAACCAGTCATCAAAAAGTTTCAACACCTTCATGTCAAAATGAAGTCAACAAAATTTCCTAAGGGAACAAACATTGTTTTAATACTCTTTCAATGTTGTTTGTGCAACATAGATCCATGCATTTGTTACAATCTTTCCTCTCAACATTAAACAACTTCTTAATCCTTCCAGTTTCTCAAGAGAACCAATAATAACCTTCGATATGCCATACTTCTTAACCCAAGATTGATTTCAAACGCCCGACAAAAGCCAGACAAAGGTTATTAGGCATTATATTTTTTCCGGCAAGCTTACCGAGTCTACTCCGAGAAAAAATGCCTTCAAAACCATCAACCGTGATAGCCGTTAACGATCAGAAAGACACGCAAGCAGACACCTCCCGTTTTTCCGATTTTCCTCCACTAACCACCAATCACCTCAGCAAAAAAGTGACATTAATATCTATTTTCCATCAACTTCTCAATACCTAACTTTACAATTCCCCAGAGGGCTAATTAATTCTCACATAATTTGGATACACAGACTTTTCCTTCACGTAATAATTTTTTTATATAGTTTTCTTTCCATACAGCTATTTTCTTTTCATATCTGAATACACATAGTAACACAGAGTCTTGGCAAACCTCATCCTCGACAATCGATAGTAAAAGATTTGTTTTCATATTTTTTAATAAGATTACCTTTTTAAACAAAAAAAAGTTAACCCCTTCGTTACGACTAGTGATCATGTGTGTGTTTATATAAAAGGTGACATTAAATACATATGCAAGAGTCCCTTAACCGTTCTGTCCAATCAAAAATTTACGAATGATTTTTGCAATCATTCGAAATACCATCACCGTTAAGTCTCAACTACTTTTAAATGCCAGACCACCAGGGGGAAACCTTAATTTGCAAACTCAACCAAGCCACAAACTATAATTAATTTGACGCAACGGGAAATTTAACCACAAATTAACCCCTCTAAACAAGCCATTGGAAATGAAAAATATAGTCACTTTTTGATTCCACATGAAATTTATTACAATACGAACCTGGTTTCGACATTCAACATCATCTTTCAGGTACGTTGAACGTCGAAACCCTGGTCATATCGTGATAAATCTTCTGTGGAATCCAAAAGTTACAAGTTTTTCATTTCCAATATGAATCGACTCCATAAAATCATGCCGGAAACCTTCAAATATCCCCTAAATTAGGGTGAGCAACTCGTTCAAAATATTTAATCCGCAAACACAAAATACATTTGAATATAAAACCCGGCATTTTATTAACCCAAAGCCATTTTCATCAACAAAATATCCCTGTCAGTACGTAGGAAGCTGGCCGAATAATTAATCGACCTTTTTGCAACAAGCTGAGCCATATTAGTTAATCCACGACGAACAGGTTAAAATAAAAAACTCAGCCTCAACAAATAAATGTTCTTCATGAATGATTATTTCATATTTTTACCCTAATTTAAGAGTCGAATGAGATTAAATCGTACCATCGTAAAATTAAGATTTCTCCAGGACATGGGCGAGTAATAAAATCCTCTTCAGAACGGAAGTAATCCACGATGATTGCCAAGGAAACTGACAACGTTGTATTTACCTTGGGAGAATATTAATGAGCAAGGTAGTTGGTTCAAATATAAATCGACGGGATTAAACAAATAGACATCCATTTTATAATTTAACTAATCACCTCGGCAGTGATGCGACAAACTTAGGCCAAGGGGATAAGTAATGGGATTTGCGTTTATTCACGCAAAGTGTATTGTAATGGCTAAAAACCCTATGATCCAGCTAACGTCTTGGACAAAAAATGAATTCTGTTCGCAAATATGACTGATTAAGGTGGTAATCACCGGAGGAACGACAAAAAATTAAACGCCACACTCATAAACAAACTTTCACCTACGCATATTCGTACAAGTGAGGTATCTCATCAATCTTAGATAATTTCACCACCCCAAAGTACAAGAGACATTTATAAAACCATGCATATTTTAATGAACACCACAATCTCTCTCTTTTTATAAAAAAAAGAAACAGAAAATACCCATTTTGATACAACCTATAAACGATAGTAATTTCGTCCACAATTAATGGAAAAAGATAATTTTTTTTTCCTCAACCAGAAACCGGAACAAAAAACAACTACTTCCAGCCAATCTAGGCAAGTATAATTGTGTATATATATATATAACCTTACGTTAGCATACATTTAAGTATACACACACATCACTTTACTGATGCCATTCAAGAGTGATTTTGATTAATTAATAATATTGTACCGTTGTGCCCAAACATTAGGACAATTCAAACAATAATTAGAAACTATTACACATTTAACTGATTTCGGATGTTGATAGGAAAAATTCAAAGGATTTTGGATTGAACCTTTGATCTTAAGAGATCAAAGAAAGATGTGAAGAATCGTACACGTTCTTCAGCTGCGAATCAATACCTCACCGACTAATCTTTCCTCTTGCGCTGGTTCTGTTCCTCCTGAAATGCAGAAAAGAAAAAACGTTAACTGGCACGTCAGAACAGCTGAATGCTTGTAGCCAAAATTCCCCAGGACTTAGTTCATTACAATAAGTATTAACCTACAGGTTAGGGACTGCGCGAGGATGTGTATATATGTGTGTATATATATGTATGTATATAAACACTAAGATAATATCTATTATCTTAGTGTTTGTGCATCGCCGAAGAGTGTCATTTTCAAGATTATATATGTATATATATATATATATTTTTGCACATAGAAATAGACATATAAGGAAAGGGGATAGGAAAACACATAAAAGACCAACACAGGGAAGGTGGGGAAGGCAGTTTTGAGCAGATCACAAATGTATTTCCTTATCCGGGATTCCGGGAATATTTCCTTACATGCCTATTTCTATGTGCGAAAATAATATTTGTTCGCCGTATGGCGGGATTTTCAAGTTTGAATATATATATATATGTTTATATATTTTAAATGTATATATATTTTTTTTCTTACAAGTTCCCCCCACCTTTCCTCACCTAACCCCTAACCCCCAACCCATTCAACCCTTACCCTTCCCTCATGGTGCTACACCCCCTGCCACACACCTTTTTGGTGGCTCGCAGGGTACTTTAGTAGATGTAGATGAACAGAGAATTCACATCTTACAAGGTGTGATCAAAAGAAGAGCAAACTGATTTTATCCTGCGCAAACCGTTCAACACATCGAAACGAAACTCAGCACACCATCTAATGATACATCTGACGACTAAAACAAGAGGTGTTGCGTTTGCTTACATTGAGTCGTTACGCAGCAGCAGCAGTATGCGTCTTAACCTGTCCGTCCATGCGTGCAACGGCAGCAATAATGAAGCTAGAGGAACAGCTTATGTGTGCGTGAAATGTTGTTGTTTGAAACTTGGCAAAAGCACTACGGAGACATTTGGAATGATTCAGCAAGCCTTTGTTAATGAAGCTATGAGTCGAAGACAGTGTTTTGAGTGGTACAGTCTTCGTTTTAAATCGAGCAGAACCTCGACAGATGAAGATTCGCGAACGAAAAGTGGCCTTCCACTTCCACAGACGCCAACCATGTCAAATTGGTGAACGATTTGGTGTGAGCAAATCACCGTTTAACTGTTAGGGAGCTAGCCGTGGAAGTAAACATCAGTTTTGGATCCTGTTTTTGGATCCAATTTTGACAGACATTTTGGGCATGATGCGCGTCATATCAAAATTCGTCCGGCGGGTGCTGACTGATGAACGTGAGTTGTTCGCCAGAACCGGAACCTCCGTGATCCCGCAGCCCATCTACTCTATCCAGACGTCAGAGACTCCATCAGACTTTGTTTTGTTTCCAAACTTGAAATCAACCTTGTAAGGACACCAATTCAACTCACTTTTGGACATTAAAGCACTAATTGTACGGTGGACCTGTAGAGGATTCCTAAGGCGGCTTACTAGACAGGGTTCAAGAGCTGGAAGATACGTTGGCAAAGGTGTATCGTCAGCCAAGGCATGTACTTTGAGGGCGACATGTTCGATTAAGCTGTACCCATCGAAATGAACAAGTTACACAGGGTTCGTCCGGAAAATAAGTTTATGATGCTCACTGTCTTTTTTGACAAAAGGGGAGTCGTCAACTACGAATTTGCACCTGAAGGACAAACTGTAAATGCTGCATTTTACGTCCAAGTGCTCGACAGGCTTCGAAAACGAGTCGCCCGCGTCCGGCCAGCGATCAAAAACATCTGGCGGCTGCATCACGAAAATGCGCCGTCTCACACCGCGCTTGTCGTGTCGGACTTCTTGGCCAAGCACGGCGTGGCAACGCTGCCGCACCTGCCCTACAGCCCGGACTTGGCACCACCAGACTTCTTTCTGTACCCGGAGATAAAGAGGAGTTTGAAAGGAACGCGATAAGGGACTTTGGACGCCGTCAAAGAGGCCGTGACGACGTGTCTTCGAGAGGTTCCCGATGATGCCTTCGCGGGAGCGTTCCAGGTATCAAGTGTATCGACTCACAAGGGTCCTATTTTGAGGAATATTAGCTCAAGATATGTAAAAGTGCAATACATATTTTATCCTGAGCTCAGTACACTAATTTTCCAGACAAACCCTGTACAAACAGTCCTGTCTTTCCATGTGTGAACTACAACAGTAAGCTGAGAACTAATGCACACCTGCTTGTGTGAAATCTTACGGAGGCAGGAAAAATGGATGAAGGGCGTATTGAGTGGCAGTGGGATGTTGAAGACTGTAATAGAGGGGAGAATGTTAGGCAAACGAGGAGAGGGCAGGACGAGAAAACAGGGATGTTGGACGGTATGAAGGGAAGAAGAATGCACACAAGTTGAATCTCAACATGGAAACATTGTCATTTAAGCAGAAGGATAGACGTAGATTGGAGGGTTTTGAGATATGTGGTTGTGGAGAAGAATGGAGAAGGTGAAATGGACTGAAAGGAAAACAAATGAGGACGTATTAGGTGTGGTGATTAAGGAGAGGGGTTTTTTGGGAGAAATCCTGTAGAGGCAGGAAAGATTTATTGAAAGAAAAATCTAAGAAAGGCCTATTGATCGGCAATAGTGGGATGTTGAAGACTGTAATAGAGGGGAGAATGTAAGGCAAACGAGGAAAGGGCGGGAAGAGGGAATAGGGATTTTGGACGGGATGAAGGGAGGAAGAAAGTACACAACTTGATTCTTTTCTTGCACCTGAAGATGTTTCGATAAACAAACTCTCTGTAGCTTTTAACGGAGTCACCCGCTATGTGTGCATTATAATGCAACCATTTCAGAGAGTAAAAATCATTCGCCTTGACCGGGATTTGAACCCGGATCCCTCGATATCTGGCCGGGTGCTTTAAGCACTTTGTTGAAATGAACAGCCTAAGTGTTTGAAATTGGCTTTATTAGCATCGTGGACTGTGGCACCTCACGCATGACTACGAATGCCTGTGACATTGTATGTATAGTATTTCGTCACAACATCTTGTTCCTTTAAAGCCCCCCAAAATTTCAGTGTGTAAGAGGACGTCTCGGTAGCTTAATTGGTTAAAGCACTCGGCCGGATATCGAGGGATCCGGGTTCGAATCCTGGTCAAGGCGAATGATTTTCACTCTCTGAAATTGTTGCATTATAAAACTCTCTGTATATTACAAATAATTCTGTGGAAAAGCATAAATTTTATTTATCTCATCAAGGAATAATGTTAGTACGGGACAGTTAGGGAGTGTTTGGAAAAGTTTGTCTGCCTTCAGGACTTACCTTCTGGGTAAGAATGATGAGCAATCTCCGGAAGATTCCTATGAGGTCAATGAAGAGGTCCATAGAGTGCGCTATGTAGTCCGAATCGCCCATTCTCTTCTTCTCGATGATCAACTGGGTGTCATAGAGGACAAATGCGCTCATCACGGCAAAGCCGACCCACAGGTTGAGCTGAAAAAGAAAAGGACATAGGCTCAATTGAAACGTGAACAATGTAAACAAAAAATACCAGGACCGTAAACTTGAATGGCACCAAATAATAATGAAAAATAATAATAAATAATAATAATAAATAATAATAATAAATAATAATAATAATAAATAATAATAAATAAAAATAATAAATAATAATAATAAATAAAAATAATAATAAATAAAAATAATAAATAAAACCAATAATAACAAATAATAAATTGTTTTAAATTAAATTTTTTTAATTATAAATTTCATTATTATTATTTATTTATTTAAATTTATTATTATTCCATTTATTTATTTTTATTTATTGTTATTATTTTTATTTATTATTCCATTTATTTATTTTTATTTATTATTATTTATTGCCATTCAAGTTTACTGTCCTGGTAGCTTTTGTTTACATTGATTCACGTCCGTAGCTACGTTCGTTGTATATTTTTAAACATTAACAAATCATAATATTGGCAAAAGAGGACCTTAAACATTCAAGTTTCGTTTATATTTAACCCCAATCGGTTACAAAACATTAGACTATTGCCCGATGGTCATCGAGAAAGTAACTTATGTTCAAAAATAAAATATGAACCCAGTGACAAAACCACGTTTCATTATTACGTTGGTGAAAAAGAAATCCATTATGTGCTCGGTAGATGGCTCTGGTGATCGATATCTCTTAAAGTATCGATCAAACAATTTCAAGTTTACGCTCATTGCCAAGGTGATATTTGACACCAAAATAATTCTTTTGCTGGCTGCGTAGATTTACCATGGAAGTAGAAAAGAAGATCAAATTTACAATAGAAGTTGAAAAGGACAACCAACTACCTCTCCTGGACGTCTTAGTCAAAAAGAAGAGTGTCTGCTGTCTGCAGAAAGAAGACACACACCGACCGTTATCTAAACGCAACCTCTCACCACCATCCGCTCCAGAAGACATCTTTGGTGGACACACTAGTTCACAGAGCGTATGAAATCTCTGACGCCGATTCTTTGCCGACGGAAAAGAAACATCTCCTGAGAGCACTACAAACAAAACGGCTATCGGAACGATATGGTCCTAAAAAGGACCGCCAGGGAAGAAAGGCGAAGACGAGATTCTGACAAGTCAATCAAGCAGACGGAACCGGACCCAAAGGCATACGCGACTATCCCCTTCGTATCGGGAACATCCGAGAAGATAGCCAGAATCCTTAGAAAGCACGACGTGGTGACAAGGTTCAACTGCGCCATGAAAATAGCGGACGCGCTCCCCGGACCGAAGGACAAAATCTCGAAAGACCTATACGAAGGGGTCTTTCAAGTACCGTGCTCATGTGGGAAAGCCTACATCGGGGAAACCTGCCGAGCTATGAAAGTTCGGATGAAAGAACACCTCCGGGCTACAACGAATAAACGGTTTCACCTCTCGGCCATCTCTGAGCATAAATGGAGTGAACCCGATCACGACATTTTATTCCATGACCCTACAATCATAAGTAAAGAAAGTAGATATTACCCACGACTAATTAGAGAAGCTATTGAGATAGCCAAAAACCCGGCGAATTTCAATAGAGATGAAGACTACCATCTCCACAACGCGTGGAAGAGAGTCCTTCGAAAAAGGACCAATCGGACAGCAGCACCTGGACGGGACCACCCATATAAGGACGGTCAAAATCCGAGTCCCTCATCTTCGACCTGAAGACGCCGGATGCAACTTCGGCGAAACTGTTGTCGGTTTTAAACAACAACGGGGTGAAAACAAGAATACGCAGAGTTCTTCAAATTCTTATGCTGTTTTTTGTTTGTTCCATTCAGTTGTGAGTTACAGGGTGTGTAAACAATGGAACTCAACAATGAGAAATTTCGGTACATTTTGTACAGTTTTTCTTTGATAAAAGCAAAAATGCAAGCCAGGCCGCTGAAATTGTGAATGATGTTTTTATGGTGGTGATACTGTAACAGCTAATTTCGTGCAATTTTAGTTTCATCACAATTTTGATGTTAATAGATGCACCTCGCACAGGCAGGCCCGTCGTTGAAAATGTCGATAAAATCACAGAAATCGTTGAAGTTGACTGACATGTTAGTAGTCGTAGCATCACCCAGGAGCTAAAGATTGATCATAAAATAGTTTAAAACCATTTGCGCATAGCTGGAATTGAAAAGAAGCTCGATATTTGGGTGCCACACCAATTAACACCAAAAAAAAATGATGAATCAAATTTCCATCTGCGAAGCCTTGGCCAAACGAAATGAACTCGACCCATATCTCAAACGGATGTCGACTGGGGATCAGAAATGGGTCACAAACGACAATATTGTGCGAAAACGATCATGGTCAAAGCATGGTGAAGCAGCTCAAACGGTGGCCAAACCAGGACTAACGGCCAGGAAGGTTCTACTGTGTATTTGGTGGGACTTCAAAGGAATCATTTATTATGAATTGCTTCCGTATGGCCAAACACTCAATTCAGATGTCTACTGTCAACAACTGGCCTGTTTGAAGCTAGCGATTGACCAGAAACAGCGTTCGCCAACAGAAGAGGTGTTGTGTTTCATCAGGACAACGCAAGGCCACACACGTCTATAGTGACTCGCCAGAAACTCCAGGAGCTTAATTGGTAGGTTTTAATGCAGCCACCATATAGTCCGGACTTGGCACCAAGCGACTGCCAACTTTTTCTTGAATTACAAAACTTCCTGACTTATGAGAAATGGCGATCCAGAGAAGATTGGGAAAATAGATTGCTATAGTTTTTTGCCAATAAGTACCAAGACTTCTATGAGACAGGCATTATGAAGCTACCTTTAAAATGGCAACAGATTGTACAACAAAACGGTGCACATTTGACCCAAATTGGACAATCCGAAATATCTTGAGTAAAGTTTTGAATTTCACGCAAAAATAATGGGTTTCTTTTTGGACCAACCTAATATATTCATTTGAAAGTCACATTCTTAAGGTATTTTTCTTAGAGGGTCAGCTGAAAACTAATGCACACAGCGGAAGTATGAAGATGTGTTCTAGTACTATGTCAACAAAAGTTAAACAGCGTTGCTCACGTGGGAATCACACCCAACTCCTCTCCGAGAAACTAGCCCGGAAATGGTCAAAACAACCCCTCAACGCAGCTGAGGGCCCTTCCACCCCTCTCAGGCCCCTCCGCCCCTCCCCACCCCCACTCTGTCCTGAGGGTATATATTCTGCCACTGTCTGTTTAGCAAACTTGTACCTGATGATGCCACAAGTCGGTGAAACGCATTGTACCATCTAATAAAATCTCTGAAAAAGTACAAATCTTTCTTTCTTTTTTGGTATGGATAATGTGGTGGTTTCCCGTTGCCTTCCACATAGCAGTACTGCGGCCAATACTGTGAACTTCACTCTCACCTGCAGCTGGACAGACCCCACTTGGTCTGCGCCGTCAGTGCCTGATGGTGAAACTGCCGCCTTTCACCATGGGGCTCGTTGCCTCGTTCCGAAATACCATTATTGGCATTTTTCAGTTAATTTTCTAAACTGAAAAAATTTTCGGCAGCCCTGGGATTCGAACCAGCGACATCACAGCCAGACACGCTACCCCTGGGCTAACCACGCCCCTGATTGCTATGTGATATGGCTTTCTTGCATAGCATCTTCAATGGAACTCTCCGTACCAACGACCTTCTTCCGCTCTTCTCAATTCCTCTTCTCTCTCGGCCAACACGTAACTCGAGTCTGTTGAAGATTCCAAAGTTCCTTATCTTGATCTCTAAACGTCCCCTATTTCCATCGACTTCCATCCCACTACACTTATTTCCCCGAGCATCCAACATCCTTCCCTGGACCTCTCTTCCTCCCTCGATGCTTTCACCTCCTTCCTTAAACGCCAGATAGTAACTTAGCTCTCTCTCTGGTTGCATATGTGCTCTGCAGGCCTCTTATATCTGTTAGCCACATTATTTGTTAACTTTTCATTATTGTTTATTGCTTTAACCAATTCTTTTTCTTAGTGCATATTATAATCAGCCAATGTAAAAGCCTTTGTGCCATTTTTGGCTGCTTTGTACAATAAATAAACAAATAAAAATAAATATATAAATAAATGTAAATATATAAATAAATATGAATAATAAATAAATAAATATAAATATATCAATAAATATAAATTATTATTAGGTAATCTACCGGTTAAGGTAGGTTTTTGGATGGACACAACTATCAAATAAACATTTTGTAACTCCAAAAAAAACCCAATCCAGCAACCTACTCTATATATCAGGTCCCTCCTCATCTCTGTGTACTTCCTTCATCCCGTCCAACATCCCTATCCTGTTCCTGCCTTTTCCTCGCTTGCCCAACATTCTCCCCTCTATTACCTTCTTCAACATTCCACTACCGCTCAATACACCTTTCATACATTTTTCCTGCAAGTTGCGGATCAGTCTCCTGTCCCTCCAATCCATTCCTATTTTTTGCAATACATGCATTAATTTTTCCCAATTCACTCTATCAAACGCTTTTTCGAAATCTACAAAACAGGCAAAAGCGTCCTGGTTGTATTCTATATTTC
Organism: Hetaerina titia; assembly: GCA_037158775.1. NCBI lineage: Eukaryota > Metazoa > Arthropoda > Insecta > Odonata > Calopterygidae > Hetaerina > Hetaerina titia. The sequence goes on along the minus strand of JAVFHJ010000013.1, from coordinate 4,019,849 downwards.
TCTCGATTAGTGATTAAATATAAATATATAAATAAATATAAATAATATATATATATAAATAAATACATATAAATACATAAATAAATAAATATAAATAATATATATATATAAATAAATACATATAAATACATAAATAAATAAATATAAATAATATATATATAAATAAATACATATAAATACATAAATAAATAAATATATTTTTTCAATATAAATATATAAATAAATATAAATAATATATATATATATATATATATATATATATATATATATATATATATATATATATATATATATATATATATATAAATACATATAAATACATAAATAAATAAATATATTTTTTCAATATAAATAAATAAAAATAAATAAATGGATACAGAATTCTTATTTGCACTATTCTAAGCAGAAAGAACCCAGGAAAAGTGTGCAAAATGCAGTCAAATGCAAATAGCAGGAGGAGAATTATCGCATTTGAATATGCTATTTGTGCTCAGCGATTTTCATCACGTTATCAAATGAAAGAACAACTTGAGGAACAGCTTCACTGCACTAAATTTTGCCAAAAGCTTGGCGATTCGCAAGTGGAAACAATTCGCAAGATTCAACCGGCTTTTGGGGAGTCTGCCAAGAGCATTACTCGAATAAAAGAGTGGTACAATCGATTCAAACATGGTCAAATGTCAGTAGAAAGTGAATCGCGTCCAGGCAGGCCATCGACAAGTCGGAATGAGAATGTTATTGAACAAGTGCAAACTTCAGTCACCAAGGACCGTCGTCTTAAGTAAGGAATACTATCTTGAGGTTCTTCATCGCCTACGTGATGCTGTGTGGCACAAACTACCGAATCTGCGGCAGCAAAAACTTGGCAGCTCCATCACAAAAATACAACTGCCCACTCTGCACATCTAATTAAGAGTTTTCTCGCTAAAAACAACACTTCTCCGGTTTGCCAAGCTCATACTCCCCCTAAATGGCTCCCTGCGACTTCTGGCTATTTCCCAAGCTGAAAATGCCCCTGAAAGGAACTCTATTTCAAGAAAGAGAAGACATTAAAACAGAATACGACGGCCAAGCTTCACAGCTTTCCAAATAATGCCTTCCAGAAATGTTTTGAACTATGGTGGTAGCACTGGGTGAAGTGTGTGTACATCACCAAGGAGACTACTTTGAAGGGAATTAAAAGTTTGTAGCCCTAGTTCTATAAATGCAATTTTAATTAATAAAAGAAAATCATCCGATCATCCGAATACTGTCAAGGTCACGTCGGGTGTACCACAAGGAAGTGTCATAGGCCCCCTCCTATTCCTTATTTACATAAATGACCTCATTATCGTAGTTAATAGCAAGCTCCGTCTTATTATGGGAACATTCAAAGTCACAAAGACAGAGTCAGGTTAGCCAACGACCTAGATGCAATTCAAAATTGGTGCGACATATGGCAATTGGAATTAAATTTGAATAAATGCATGGTAATACATATTTGGGAAAAGACTAATTCCCTCCCTTATAGTTACAAAGCGGGTCACAGTGGTCTAATGGGTAGAGCGTTGGACTACTGACCGGAGGGTCCCGAGTTCGATTCCCGGGCAAGGCACTTAGGGCACCTGCAGCTCCACCCAAGCTAGTCGATTTTTTGGGTTCCAGGTCTTCCTGGGAAACCATACCCAGCACAGGGAAAGGAACTGGCCCCCTACCCTGATGTGTGAATATTCAAACGCCGTCGGGCTTGGTACATGGGTGAGCTCTACCATCACCTACTAAACCGACCTTCGGGTAGATTACTGGGTTTTTATAGTTACGAAGTGAAACAAACCAAAATGGCAAGGGTAGATTCCTTTAAATACTTGGGTGCAACAATTACTCACGATCTGTCCTGAGGAAAACACATACCAGAAATATGCGGTCGTGCTAATAAAAAATTGGGATTTATGAAAAGAGTACTAGGTAAATGCAACAAAAGAGTGAAGGAACAATGTTTTCTTGACCTAATCTGGCCCCACCTAGAGTATGCTGCCAGTAGTATATGGGATCCTCAAAATATAAATTTGATTTCAGAATTAGATCGAGTTCAGCGGAGGGGGGCTAGATTTGAGTCAAACACTGTTATGACCAACGCAGCAGTGTATCCACTTTGCTAGACAATTTAGGTAGGGATTCTCTTACACAGCGGCGTTTACAATATATAGATTACACTTATTGAAAACATTTAAAGATGGGCCCTTTTCTGATGGCATCCAGGATATAACACAAACCCTTAATAGTATTACGGTCGATCACGAATATAAGACTAGAGAGATGGACTGCAAGACTGACAGGTTTAAAATTTGGTCATTTTTTCCTAGAACGATAAGAGAGCAGAATGCTTGTAGCCGAAATCCCCCAGGAGTCAGTTCATTACAATAAGTATTAATGTACAGGTTAGGGACTGCAGGTGGATATACATATATAAATATATATATATATTCAAACATAGAAATAGGTATAAGGAAAGGGGATAGGAAAACCGCCTTCCCCACATGTCCTGTGTTCGCCTTTTATGTGTTTTCCTATCCCCTTTCCTTATACCTATTTCTATGTTTGAGAGAATATTTGTGCGCCGTATGGCGGGACTTCGTATTTGAATGTGTATCTGGCCAATGTGGCTCATCTCTTCTTCTGGCTATGCGTGCCACAAAACGTACTGTTCCTATTCTATATATGAGGGTCATCCGGAAAGTAGTACCCGTTCGTGCCGCATGAAGTGCTGACGACGCGAGTAGCCGCTGGACGAGGTCAGATAGCTTCAGTGGCTTGTCTGCCTTCTCTGAGCCAAGTTGCGTGACGCTAGCATTGCCTGTGTTGTTTCTATGATTGTTTACAATGTTTAAAAAAATTGAGAACGCCGCCAGTTGTGAAGTGAGGGCAGTGATTAAATTCCTCAATGCAAGAAACGTTCGCCCATGTGATATTCATCGCCAATTAAAGGAGGTGTATGGAGACAATGTAATGGACGAGTCGTCTGTTCGGCGGTGGTGTCGCAACTTCAACATGGGGAGGGGGAACACACACGACGATGAGCGTTCGGGGAGACCGTCTGTCATTACAGACCAACTGGTAAGCTCAGTTGACGAATTCGTGAGGAACGATCGGCGCGTCACAATTGATGACGTCTGTGAGCATTTTCCCAATGTTTCTCGAACAATTGTTCATGAAATTGTTAAACACCATCTGCATTATGCAAAAATTTGTGCAAGATGGGTCCCTCGCATGCTTACAGATGAGCACAAAACCAAGCGTATGGCTGCAGCACTGACGTTTTTGGGACGTTATTCTGATGAAGGAGACTCTTTCTTGACTCGCATAATTACTGGTGACGAAACATGGGTTTGTTATGCATCACCTGAGAGTAAACGACAGTCAATGGAGTGGCATTATGCTCATTCACCAAACAAACCAAAAAAATTCAAGACAGTTCTGTCCACCAGGAAACTCATGGCAGCCATTTTCTGGGATCGACGAGGTGTATTGCTTATTGATTTTATGGCCCGTGGAGACACTATTAATGCCAATGCGTATTGTGAAACATTAAAGAAATTACGGCGGGCAATACAAAATCGGCGGCGAGGTCTATTGTCTACTGGTGTCATTCTCGTTCATGACAATGCCAGGCCTCATGCAGCTGGGATAACACAAAAACTTTTGCAGCAATTCAAATGGGAAACTTTCGACCATCCACCGTATAGCCCGGACTTGGCCCCTTCAGATTTTCATCTCTTTACAAAGCTTAAAGACTTTTTGGCAGGAAAAAGATTTGACAGCGATGAAGAACTTAAAGAAGGAGTGACCCTGTATCTCAATGAGCTGGCGGCGAAGGACTATGCAGCAGGAATACAGAAACTTGTCACACGTTATGACAAATGCCTTAATTTGCTTGGAGATTATGTTGAGAAGTATTTTAAAGTATCCTCTTTCAAATAAAATTTTTTATGTTTGTTAATATTTACTTTTGTGTCTTTATTTCACGAACGGGTACTACTTTCCGGATGACCCTCGTATGATACTATATGCTTTCTAACCAACTGTCCCCTCTTCTTGAGTGTATTGTCTATTTCTCCTTTGGTGGGTGGAACAGCTCCCTAAAAGCCTTCCTTTGGCAAATGATTCGGAGCACTTGGGCGTTTTAAAACATCGCAGATCTCAGTGTAAATCAGGTTTCCTTTGTGGTGTAATCGGTAGCATGTCCGTCCGGCAAGTGGAAGGTCCAGTGTTCAGATCCCGGCTAAGGAAATATTTTTACATTCGTGATCTGCCCAAAAACGGAAAGGGGATAGGAAAACCGCCCTCCCCACATGTCCTGTGTTCGCCTTTTATGTGTTTTCCTATCCCCTTTCCTTATACCTATTTCTATGTTTGAATGAATATATGTGCGCCGTATGGCGGGACTTCGTATTTGAATGTTTTTATATATATATCCCTCCCATGGACTACAACCTTGTCGTGGTGGGAGGGCTTGTGTGTTCCGATGACCCCTAGAGCTGTGCTGGCGGGAGTAAATATAATTGCTCCTGGTAGGGTCACCCATGCCAGATAGGTCGAAGGTTAGGAGCCAGACAAAAGGTAGTCCACGCAGCGTCTGTTCCTCAGTGAGGCAGCTGCAAAGACATCTGACCCCAGTGGGGCGGCCATTGAGTGATGGTGTCACATTAAAAACACTACTGAGGAAGGCAACGGGAAACCACCTCAATTATCATTACCAAGAATGTAATGATGGGCACTATAGAGAAATTGAGTCCTGGCACTGCAGGATTTGGCCCAAGAGGCCGTGTGTCGTGCCCGGCAGCGGTGGAGGCAAGGCTTCCTTAGTTAAGATTCCACGAAACCCTTGCGGGGGAGAAATAACAACAGCAGGGCAGAAGATGCAGACTAAGATGAAAGTAATTAGAATAGGAACATGGAACATCAGGACAGTGTTGAGAAGCGGCAAATTGCTGAGGACAGGCAAATTAGAGAATATTAAGCGAGAGATGGAAAGAGGTAATATAGATGTTTTAGGTCTCTGCGAGGTGAGATGGAAGGATAGCGGGGTTTACTATACTTATTTTACTATTTATAGGCCGTGTGTCGTGCCCGGCAGCGGGAGAGGCAAGGCTTCCGCGGTCGTCATCCCACGAAACCCTTGCAGGGAGGAAATAACAGCAGCAGGACAGAAGACTCAGAAGAAGACGAAAGTAGTTAGAATAAGAACATGGAATGTCAGGACAATGTTGAGGAGAGGAAAATTAGAAAATATTAAGCAAGAGATATATATATTTTTTTTCGTACAGGTTCCCCCCCCCATTCCCCTACCTATTTGAATAAACCCCACCCTCTTATCCCTCACCCTTTCCCCCTGGTGTTACACCCCCTGCCACAATTTTTAATTATAATTAATGTTAATTTTTGATTATTTTCCTTGTTGATTGGGAAACTGATATTAATGAGTTGGGGAAATTCTTTCTTTGGTTTTAAGTTTTGTGTTTGGAAGTTTTCTTCAAGTGTATTTTTTCTTTACTGACTAATTTTATTTTAGTTTTTTCCTATCAGCTATAGTTTTCAAGATATAGATATGTTGTTACTTATGTAAAAAAATCTTCTACATGGTAATATGGGAATATTATATTAATAACACAGGCCAACAATGGTTTTGGTGCCGGAGCTTTTAATGCTGATTTAAAGAACAATTGGGGTGCTGAATCCAATTATGACACTAGTTTTTTCCTATCAGCTATAGTTTTCAAGATATAGATATGTTGTTACTTACGTAAAAAATCTTCTACATGATGATATGGGAATATTATATTAATAACAGAGGCCAACAGTGGTTTTGGTGCCGGAGCTTTTAATGTTGATTTAAAGAACAATTGGGGTGCTGAATCCAATTATGACACTAGTTTTTTCCTATCAGCTATAGTTTTCAAGATATAGATATGTTGTTACTTACGTGAAAAAATCTTCTACATGATGGTATGGGAATATTATATTAATAACACAGGCCAGCAGTGGTTTTGGTGCCGCAGCTTTTGATTCTGATTTAAAGAACAATTGGGGTGCTGAATCCAATTATGACACTAGTTTTTTCCTATCAGCTATAGTTTCCAAGATATAGATATGTTGTTACTTACGTAAAAAAATCTTTGACACAATGATATGGCAATATTATATTAATAACACAGGCCAACAGTGGTTTTGGTGCCGGAGCTTTTGATTCTGATTTAAAGAACAATTGGGGTGCTGAATCCAATTATGACACTAGTTTTTTCCTATCAGCTATAGTTTTCAAGATATAGATATGTTGTTACTTACGTAAAAAAATCTTCTACTTGATGATATGGGAATATTATATTAATAACACAGGCCAACAGTGGTTTTGGTGCCGGAGCTTTTAATGCTGATTTAAGGAACACTTGGGGTGCTGAATCCAATTATGACACTAGTTTTTTCCTATCAGCTATAGTTTTCAAGATATAGATATGTTGTTACTTACGTAAAAAAATCTTCTACATGATGGTATGGGAATATTATATTAATAACACAGGCCAACAGTGGTTTTGGTGCCGGAGCTTTTGATTCTGATTTAAAGAACAATTGGGGTGCTGAATCCAATTATGACACTAGTTTTTTCCTATCAGCTATAGTTTCCAAGATATAGATATGTTGTTACTACGTAAAAAAATCTTCTACATGATGGTATGGGAATATTATATTAATAACACAGGCCAACAGTGGTTTTGGTGCCGGAGCTTTTAATGTTGATTTAAAGAACAATTGGGGTGCTGAATCCAATTATGACAATAGTTTTTTCCTATCAGCTATAGTTTTCAAGATATAGATATGTTGTTACTTACGTAAAAAAATCTTCTACATGATGATATGGGAATATTATATTAATAACACAGGCCAACAGTGTTTTTGGTGCCGGAGCTTTTAATGCTGATTTAAAGAACAATTGGGGTGCTGAATCCAATTATGACACTAGTTTTTTTCCAACAACTATAGTTTTCAAGATATAGATATGTTTTTACTTACGTAAAAAAATCTTCTACATGATGATATGGGAATATTATATTAATAACAGAGGCCAACAGTGGTTTTGGTGCCGGAGCTTTTGATTCTGATTTAAAGAACAATTGGGGTGCTGGATCCAATTATGACACTAGTTTTTTTCCTATCAGCTATAGTTTTCAAGATATAGATATGTTTTTACTTACGTAAAAAAATCTTCTACATGATGATATGGGAATATTATATTAATAATTATCTCATTGGCCTACAATATAGAAATATACATAAAACTTATTGACATTTTATTGAAAATAAAAGGAACACCGCAGAGTGGTTATAAATTAGTATACTTATAGATTTATTTAACTTTGAAAATTATTTTCCGGAATATATCAAATATTAAAACAACTAATCGTAAGATGTGCCATATCTAATAAAGTAGAGCTGTTAAATAAAAACGGATTTCATATTTGGATTCAGCTCTACAAATATAGTTAAAATCATCACACAAGATTCCCGGCACCAAAAAAAAAATTTTTTTTTTGTAGGCCTGTGTAAACAAACCACTTTACTTTTCCACATTAACTTTTAAAACCCAGGTTTCGTTATAGCATAAGATCATCAGGTATAACGAAACAACTATTTTAAATATAACGAAACCTGGGTTATAAAAATCAAAAAGTTTATGTGGAAAAGTAAATTGGTTTGATTATTAAAAGTCAGTATGAAGATTTTCCACCAAGTTATGCCAGAAACTGTTTTATTAATCAAGTTTGATTTTAATACTTGGGACTTGTGTGCCACATGAAATTGTCTATCTGCAGATGTAAATTTTTTGATGATAGTACGGTATGCCTTCACAGACTATTATTAGAACCGTAAACCAGTGCCGCCGTTGGCGGTGGGACTTCCAACAGGGCAAAACAGACTCAACTCACCTGGTGGACCAGCATAGAGCTGAAGAAAATATTCATGATGGACAGGAGCAACATTGTAGACAGAACGGAGGTCAGGATACCGCCAAGGAAGAGGTACGAACCACGGCGTGCATAGAGTGCAGCCGCTGATAGAGATGCAAAAAGAACGGCTGTGCCAATTAGTGCCGTCACAATTATGCTCGGGTTGATGTGGATGACAAGGTCCAGTAGAGGGCCCAGGGAGATTCCTGCAAAACGAAGCATTATCATGTAGTACTACAGGTGTAATTGCTTTCAATTGACAAGACTACTATTACATGGAAACAGACAATACCATACCTAACGTCTACAACTACATGAATGTCTGGCAATCCAACAGAGAGGTCTATGGCAGTGGATGTTTCAGAGGAAGGATAAAAATATTAATGAAAAATTCACACATCCACTTTTATACTATTACGATCACAAAGTTAGGCGACTTTGTTTATAAAATGTAAACTCTTCATTTATTATTCCAAATCTATTTCATCCCCTTCAAAGTAATCCCCATCCAATTAAAACGCACTTTTGCCGATGCTTTTTCCAGTACCCGAAACAGTCGGAAGTCTTTTTCCGGAATAGCCTTCAAGACGACCTTCGATTCGGGTTTTATCTCCTCAACCGTGTCAAAACGGCATCCCCACATTGACCTTTTGAGTTTGCTGAATAGCCAGAAGTCGCACGGAGCCAAATCAGGCGAATACGGTGGTCGCAGAACAATATGAGTCAAGTTTTTGGCAAAAAAGTTGCGAAGAACCAATACAGTATGACATGGTGCATTATAAAAAGAGATGTTTCAGGCAAGATATGGTGGAATAACATGATTAAATAAAATTGGCAATTTTCCACAAAAAATAAAAAATTTATTAATACGACCGGTTTCGATGCAACTACATCATCAACTGGTTTCTACATCGGAAGGACTTGGACCTCATCAACGAAGTCCAATTCTCATCTTCACCCTCCCCCCTCCTCTCCATCACCTTCCCTCGACGCACCTGTGACCAGTGATCTCCTCTCCTTAAATCTCGGAATTTCCCCCCCCCATCCCCCCCGGTGCACCCTCTGACCATGTCACCCCGAAGAAGGCGTGAAGCTTTGTGTCCCCACTCCTTTCTCCCCCTTCCTTCCTCCCACCCCAACCCTGAATCCCTCGCTAGGGCTCTCCTTCACGCCTCCCTGCGCCCCCCCCCCCCATTGGAACCATATAGACAGTGACCTCAACCTTTACTCCTCTTCACACACTTCTTTGTGCATGGATATCTTCGCGGCCGGGGGAGGGGGAACCCCGGTCCCCCTTTCTCCACGGTCCTAGGAGTTTGGCGCTGCACTGAGTGTCCACCCTCAATGAGACAACCCTTCCAGCCAGCTGTGAGGTCTCCCGGATGGGGTTAATTTTTCACCCTTTCTCTTCACCTGAAACCTTTCTCCACCCCCATTGACACCCACGTTGTCCACTTTCCTTCTCCCTTCCCTCTCCTTTTCTCCCGTTTTTCCACTACCCCCCCCTTACTTGCGTTCCAGCATATATAGCAGACAACGAGAATATGACTGTTACCAGATGATGATGTAGTTGCATCGAAACCGGTCGTATTAATAAATTTTTTATTTTTTGTGAAAAATTGCCAATTTTATTTAATAATGGTGCATCATCGTGATGAAGGAAACAAGGGTTGTTCGCCCATAATTCCGGCCGTTTCAGACGAATAGCTTCACGCAAACGACGCATAATGCTAAAATATTATTCTTTCTGGACAGTTTGGCTCGGTGGAAGGAATTCACAAGGCACCACACCAAAATAATCAAAAGAAAACTGTCAACATGACCTTGACTTTCGATCCACTTTGCCGTGGTCTGTTCGGTCTTGCTTCACCTTTTGCATGATATTCGCTGGATTGGTCGGCGGTTTCAGGGTTGTACGCATAAATCCAAGTCTTGACTCCAGTAATGATGCATTTCAAGTGGTCCTGATAGTCAGATAGCAAAGTTTCACACACATCAACTTCTAAGCTTTTTTTCCAAAATATTGAGCGATTTTGGCACCAATCGAGACTTGACATGTCAGAGACACAACACATCCTTCAAAATGGTTTGGGCTAAGCCAAATGATATTCCAACACTATCAGCGAGGTCTCTAATTGTCAATCAACGATTTTCAAGCACCAAATCTATGATTTTTTTGGATGTGGCCCTCGTCGGTAGACGTTGATGGTCGTCCAGATCGAGGTTCGTCTTCAATGCGTTCTCGGCCCACTTAGAACTCGTTGTACCACTTATAAATGTTTTTTGTGCCATAGTTTGATCACCAAAGGCCAGATCTAGAGAAGAGTGGAATATACAAACTCTCCTGTGAGTGCTCAGCCGTTTACGTGGGACAAACGGGAAGGAAATTCAAGGAAAGGCTCAAGGAACACCAAGCCTCCTTCAGTAACAAGAATGGTGCGTCACAATTTTCGAAACATCTTTTGGATAACGGACATTCTAGTGATTTTAAGCTGGTAATTATGCATGTGGAAAGAAAAAAGGACCCCGGATGGGCATGCTCGAACAGATGGAGATCATCAAGCGTGAAAAGACCAAGTGCAAAGTAGTTAATGACGTATTATAACACCTTCAGATCACCTCTCCTCGACCTTTCACTCCCACATCAACCGTTTCCTTCCAACAGCCCCGAGAACAAGGGGGGCCCCCCTCCCGTTCTCCTTCCTCTTTCTACCTGCCTGCCCAAAGGACTAACCGTCCCCACCCACTCTCCGACCAAATTACACTCCGCAATCCCTCCCCCCCCCCCCTAGCCATACTGACCAATAACTCTGTCTCTTACTCCTTCACCTCATATTTTCAAGCATTGCAATGGTATATATATTTATTAGGTAATCTACCGTTTAAGGTAGGTTTTTGGATGGACACAACTATCAAATCAGCATTTTGTGACTCCCCACCATGCAAACTATTCTATATCAGGTCCCTCTTCATCTCTGTGTACTTCCTTCCTCCCTTCATCCCGTCCAACATCCCTATCCTGTTCCTACCCTTACCTCGCTTGCCCAACATTCTCCCCTCTATTACCCCTTTAACATTCCACTACCGCTCAATACGCCCTTCATCCATTTTTCCTGCCTCCATAGGATTTCTCTCAACAAACCCCTCTCCTCACCCACCATCTCTAATACTTCCTCATTTGTTTTCCTTTCGGTCCATTTCACCTTCTCCATTCTTCTCTACACCCACATTTCAAAAGCCTCCAATCTACGTCTATCCTCCTGCTTCAGTGACCACGTTTCCGCGCCGTACATAGGCCTACGTTCCATATCAGAGTTTTTACGAGTCTTGTCTTAACCTCCCTACTCAACGTCCCCGTCATCAACTCCCTCCTCCTTGAGAAAGCCTCCTTGCCTAGCGCAATTCTTCTCCTTACGTGCCTACCACTTTGACCGTATTGGTCCAAAACACTTCCGAGATATGTAAACTGCTCCCCCTGCTCTATTTTATCCCTGCCTATTTTAATATTTAACTTAGCCTTTTTCTTTCTGGAAAATCGGTATATATATGTGTGTATATTTCTGTAAAAATTACCTGATGATGACGATCCTCGTCGAAACCCGGTCGTAAAAATAAAAGATTGTGTGGAAAAATTAAGTAATTGTTATTCATAATGTAGTCTCACTTAATATAACATCAAATCTAGAAAGTCAAATTTAGAAGACCGCCGCCCTATATGCAGCCATTAACAGACTAATCAGAATCCCCATGTCAAAATCCAACTATGAAAACGAACTCCGAGTCATCAAGTGCATCGCTTCCACCAATGAATACTCCTCCAACTTAGTGGAAAAATATCTTAGTAAAGCCCTCCATAAGCTTGCGCTTTCGGAAACTTCCGTCCTTGAGTTAAGTGACAAACCAAAACAGTGGCGCAAAATGACCTTTCTGGGTAAAATATCTTATGCGGCCGCCAAAAAAATCTCAGTGGACAAATACTGTATCGCGTACGCTACCCCATCCATGCTAGGCAAACAGTTAATCAACGCCAAAGATGACGTACCCGACCGGAAAAAGAGTGGCATCTATTTGTTAAAATGTAACGACTGCCCAGCCATATACATCGGGAGGACTGTTCAGAGCCTTGAAATAAGGATGGATGAACACCGGAAGTGCTTCGAAGCGGGCAAGGATCATTCTTTGTTCGCCAGGCACCTCCTTGAAAACGGACACTGTAGCAATTTCTCTCCAGAAATTTTGCACTTCGAAGATAAGGAGAGGAGACTGGACGCTCTCGAAGCGTTGGAAATCGTCCAGCATTCCCGAAGAAAGACGTTACTGGTTAACGACCAAGTTCTCCCATCCCACTCCCCAATTTTCTCCATTCCGTTTGAGTCCATGGGACTACCCAATGTAAGACGCTGATGATGAGGAGACGAAACCAGGGCCCTTCCTCCCAACCCCCCCCCTGTCATCCTCTTCCACTCTCCGTACCCAACCCTAACACCCCTCTCTCTCTCTCAAACCTCACTCTACACTCTTTTCCCTCCCCCCCTCTTCCCTTCTCCCCCGCTCCTAAACCCCTACCCCCCCCCAATTGCTTGTCATATATATAGGATACGTAACTCTGTATAGTCACCTGAAGATGACAATAAGTGTTTGAAACCCGGGTCGTGAATAAATCTCTATTCAAGTGAAATTTGCAGAGTTTGTCTCCTTTCCAACATCAAATCTGTTGAAAAACAAGGTTCCCCTACTCATTTAACTGTTTTCTGACAATTCTAAAGGTTTTTCATTAAGTTATCCTGGTTTTAAGGACGGAGAGATGTTTTTAAAGAAGTTTAGAGGCTTCTTTATGGATTTTTTTGGCAATTTAAATGTAAGTTTTCATTCTAATGTCTTAAATAGTGTTTGGGAGACACCAAACAAGCCACAAGAGCACGCAAAAACATGAAACGTATATTGTCAGACGCCAGGTAGGGGAAGTAAGGGAGAGAGGTGGTAGTGTAGGTGCAGCAATCAATAGTGGGGGGAAGGGAAGGTGAGGGTATCTATTGGTATATGGCTATAGCTTTGCCAAGCAAAAACCTCCCATTGTACCATCTGAGGCCAAAACCGTCCAACAGAGGCAAGTTTTCCTTATTTTTAACCCTCGTCATTAAGGAATTCCACAAAGTTAAGCCTGAAACTGTTAGCTGAAAGTTAAAAGTTTACATTTTTCAAAAATATAAATTTTAAAATTATATTTTGGTCTAAACTTGCAGATGAGACAACAACGACATTGAATTTTTTTATAGTGCCTCTTAAGTATTAAAATTGTTTTCAAGAGAAATTATCTAAAACAGATTCATCGCAACAATTTCAGAGTGTAAAAATCATTCGCCTTGACCAAGATTCGAACCCAGATCCCTCAATGTCCGGCCGAGTGCTTTAGCCAGTTAAGCTATCGAGGCGTCCTGTTAAACTCTGAAATTTTTGGGCTTTTAAAAGGAACAAGCTGTTGTGACGAAATGCCATACATACAATGTCACAGGCATTCACAGTCCTGCGCGACACGCCACAGTCCACGAGGTTAAAGCCAATTTTGAAACACTTTTAAGAGTTTAAGAGGACGCTGCAATAGCTTAACTGACTAAAGCACTCGGCCGGACATAGGAGGGATCCGGGTTCGAATCCAGGGCAAGGCGAATGATTTTTACTCTCTGAAATTGTTGCAATCAAATACCTGTTAGCGGACAACTCCGTTAAAAGTTACTTTTGCAACATCTCCCGCAGTTTCTTGAAAACAGATTCATATTAGGCTTCACATAAATTTCTAAGTTAAAGCATACAAATTAATCAAAACATCCCCAAGCTTTCTCAACCATACCAGGACAAACGAGGCTTGCAATTAAAGGTTTAATGGCAGCTGAAGAGTGACTTGGAGCACTGTAATAATGTGAGTACATTCAGTTAATTACAATTTCACGCCAGCTCTAGTGCCTTCTCGCTGTGTGTAAATGGGCAGCACGTAGGCAGGAATCGAAGGCAATGGTGACCACTTGAGTAAGACATTTTTCAATTGAACAACTTTCCTTTTACACATAAAATTTTATTCACGCGACCCAGGTTTCATTACAGTATAACATCATCAGGTTACCTCAAACCTGAGCATCTGACACATTCATCAGACCCGATGATGTTATACTGTAATGCAGACATGCCAACTTTCAAAAATGAAAAATCGGGAGGACATGCCAACTTTCAAAAATGAAAAATCGGGAGATTTTTAGAAGTGTATCACGAAGTAATCACTTTTAATTACCACAATATTTGCATGGCACCTTAATCCCTTTATGACACTTTGCCAATTTTTAATGAATGTCACACTTTACTAACATGTTTGGCTAAGTACACAATTTGAACAGTTCATCAAGAACGTAAGAAGGAAAAATCGGGAGTCTCCCGCTTAAATCGGGAGAGTTGGCATGTCTGGTAATGAAACCTGGGTCATGAGAATAAAATTTTCAGTGGAAAAGCAAAGTTGTTCAATTGAAAAATGGTCAATATGAAGATTTTCCACAAAGTTACGCCAGAAACTGTTTTATTTACTTTAGTAAGACTTACCGGAGCAGAAGCAGAAGGTGAGAAGGAGAGCAAATCTGGTGTGCTGCCCCTTGCGGTTGATGGGGTCATGAGGGGTCATGAGGAGGCCTATGAGGGAGCCAAGAGACAGGAGCACAGGCAGGAATCCCGTTGTGAAGAAGCGGAACGGGTGGTCCGTGAGGGCCAGCACCGAACCGACTGATGCCGAGATGCACGAGAGGGAGAGGCATGCATAGACGCTCCGCAGGTGCATTACCACCGGCTCTTCCCTTTAAGATCACAACGGCACATGAAACAGAGGCATAGAGAGAGGGGGAACGTGTGTCAGTACGAGTAGATTTAGGGATGGCGACCAACATCATTTGTACGAGGCGTGTTCATAAAGTAAGGCCCATTTGGCCACAGGAAAAAATATACTCATATGAAACACATTTTATTGGCACTTTTTAGTTAGCTACAAACCTACTTCACTTATCTACATAATCGCCATTCACTTCTAAGCATTTTTCGTACCGCTGCACCAGCTTCTTTAACCCCACTTCGCTTGCCCAACATTCTCCCCTCTATTACCCTCTTCAACATTCCACTACCACTCAATACAATTTTCATCCATTTTTCATCTGCCTCCATAGGATGTCTCCCAACAAACCCCTGTCCTCTCACACCATTCAGAGTTATACTTCCTCATTTGTTTTCCTTTCGGTCCATTTCACCTTTTCCATTCTTCTCCACACCCACATTTCAAAAGCCTCCAATCTACGTCTATCCTCCTGCTTCAGCGACCACGTTTCCGCGCCGTACATAGCTACACTCCATATCAGAGTTTTTAAGAGTCTTTTCTTAACCTCCCTACTCAACGTCCCCATTATCAACTCCCTCCTCCTTGAGAAAGCCTCCTTGCCTAGCGCAATTCTTCTCCTTACGTCCCTACCACTTTGACCGTATTGGTCCAAAACACTTCCGAGATATGTAAACTGTTCTACCTGCTCTATTCTTTCCCCACCTATTTTAATATTTAGCTTAGCCTTTTTCTTTCTGAAAAATCGCATAACCTTTGTTTTATTAATATTGATTCCCATATTTATCGCACTGAACCTCCAATTCACTCAGCAATGCTTGCAATCCCTTGGCTGACTGAGCTACTAATGCTTGGTCATCAAATCAAACCTAACCGATTTTACGAATTCCCCTCCGACTTTCATTCCTACCTCCAGTTCTTCCCATTGGACAGGATAGCAAGTGTAAACTAAATCCAATCCTTTGTGATCATAAATGCTATATAGTTGATGAATTCATGTCCCTTTTTCTCGGTAAATGATTTTATTCATAACTAACTCAATGAAGATACTCCTGTTACAGCAAAAGGTTCTTGTTTTGGTTTTTACTCTGTAAATTTACATTTTTATATATTGAAAATATGTAGACTCTGTATTATCCATGCTGTGATGACTGCGAAGAACATGAGAAAACAATGTGACACGTTCCATATGTGTCAAAAACATGTCTTACGTTATCCAATGAAGATTATTATTATTATTAAAATTTGTTTGAGAATGTATTGAATAAGTACTATCCATGAAACATTAATCTTCCACATATCACCAACTGAAAACCGTGATACAATTGAAATTTGTTACCAATGTAACCATTCCCTATGCCATATGCAGGAAAATAATACTTCAAGAGGAACATTTTTCTAAAAAAATTAACTTACACTTAAAGGCGGAAGACTATTTCAACATTTTAATGTTTTTTCCCCCCAGTTATTTCAAAACTCCTATATAAAACTAATATATGCGTGCAGTTTCACCACCAAAAAATATGATCAACATACATTAGTGAAAAATTGCCTACAAAGAGCAAAATTTATGGATTTTCCGACGAATCTTCGAATAACGCTAAGAATTTCTCAATCATATAAGGCACTTTTGCTTTAAAAAATCTTTACTTGCCGATTTAACTGAAATCACATTCAGAAGACATAAAATTACAAATATCCATTGCAGGAACTCAAAATATATATTACAACATTTAATCCCGAAACAATAAATATTTCCCTCACAATGGCAATTACCACAATTACACATTCATATTTTGGACACAAGTATGGGAGACGTCAATGTAGAATACATAAATGCAAATAATGGACGTTGAATATAAAATCGTATTATTAATCCTTCCACAAAATATTGGCCTTCGAGAAATATTAAAAACAGCACAATTACGCTTTAAAAATTTCGAGAGAATGAAAATGAAACGGTTAAATAATAATTTACCACAATAATTAATTTTAACGTCCACGTAAAAATATATCATCAAAAATCGGCCGTAATATTATGAAACATTTCAGCACTAATTATTGCATAAGATATACACGCAATGACGCAAATGTATTATCATTATGAAGCCACGAATCAATTAGAATAAACCAGAAATGTATAAAACAATAACTACACACGATTTCGTCAATAATCTCGATAAAATTTATCATTTTCCGATTGCTTATCAAACCCAATACTTTGTTTCCATGGATATTTCCATATAAGTTACAATCTTTTCACGAAAACCTAAGTGTTCTGCCCTGTTCAGGTAAATAAAGACTCGATGACCAATCACTTCTCACACGCGATAAAAAGGAACAAAGCAAAAACGATAACAAAGACTTTTAAGCTCTTGCAGATAACGAAATATTGTAGTCGAGTTGAAAATGAAAGGGAGCAAGTAATTTACACGAAAACGTAACTACACTAAAACAATCAAGCAAAATTATATACATTTGAAAAACTACGACTACAATTAAACATTAACGATTTTAAACGGCACGTACACCATATATTGAGCAAACACGATTCATTAACGTTACATCTCAAATACAACTGACGTCAAACGGATAAGACATTACTAATAAACAGCATCGACAAAAAACTTATCCACTCAATTAACAGGGAATTAGCAACGTCGAGTATTGCAAAAACACTGCAACTTAAGTCACCACAGATAAAACTAAAACTATAGTGATGCAATAAAAACCATTTCACAAAGTCAATTTATAATAATTAATCACAATATATCGGGGAACGAAATACTTTAAGACGCAACAATTTTAACAGCTATCATAAATTTTCCATGGAATACACGATGAAAAGATTGAGGGAAAGGAGAAAGTTCGACCATTTAGGGCATCAAATCTGAATTTCTCCACAATAGGAAGGTACATTAATACATAGTTACAGTTGAGGGAATAAAATACTTAAAAAAGAGGTTCTAAATACTTCCTCATCATGAAATACTTTCACGTTAACTCGACGATCAAAGGCAACGTAAGGTTTTCTTTTGTGGGCATTGGTCATATTACCAATCACGACGATGGTCTCACGGCAAATTTAACACGAACTATGTCCAATAATTGTCTTTTATTCACACTTTGTACGGCATCATTCTGCAAGGTGAAAAGATTCAGAGACCTCGATCTTAAAACGTGATGAAATGAAAGCTCACATGATTTGAATACTGTCAGCGATGGCGGATTTGGATCCAACCTTGAAGTAATTCTTGTCCCAACCCTAACGGAACATCATTGTGCTAATTACTGTGTTTTAAGAATGATATTACAAGAAAACATCAAAATTTTTCATGTTTCACATCATGAAAAGCCCTAATTTACACATATTCCAAAATAAATCTCTTCACAGGACGGACATGTTTTTAAAGATTAAAACCAAAATATACTCACAAATTCATGGAGCACGTATTAAGAAACGACCTCACCGACGGCATGGTTGACGAATAATTACTATTTCACCACTTTCAAAGCTTAAGATGTACTATTCCAAGACTGCTTTCACTGTACACAAGAAATTTCTCGGTTACTGAGGTGACAGACCTTGTTGCTTCCGACACGTAATAAGATGTGATAGGCTATGAAGCTTACTGCGCATGCGTGAAATATTTCGCATCGCTCTCAGCCTACTCAACAAAAACGTTTAGGAAATATGAATAATGTGTGTCATCATATGATGATTCTCGAAAGTCACAAGTCATTGTCTTCAGAAAAGGGTCAAGTTTGAATGAAAATTGAAAAACTCTTCTTGCCAATTAGGCCCAACAGTTCATTAATAGAGTTGTTATGTGAGCAGGAGTATTTCTGCTCGTTGCGATAGCATTTATTTATCATAAAACTGCTATACACATCGTTGCACGTAAGCTCAGTTTGTAAAACTTTTCATTATTTGTGTTATTTTAGTGAGACTCTCAACCTATGCAAATGAAAAATACAGGTGTACCTACGTTTTATTTTACAAATGCATTATCACAGACCATTGGGTTGGTGTAACTAATTTTTAAAATTATTCTTCAATTCATACTTATTATTTATTGTTAAAAAACGCAGGAATAATGTTTTTAATTTGTAGCTAATTTACATTCATCGACGATCGAATAATTTGAGAATTTGTAGCGTAAAGTTGCCTCGAATCGTATCTGTATCCCACATCCAGTAGACGTTAGCTAGCATGAAAGTAATTTCAGAAACGTATACGAAGAACATGAGTTCATCCAACCGTTCTAGACATTTCTAACCGACCACGATATT
The DNA here is from genome assembly GCA_037158775.1 of Hetaerina titia. Lineage (NCBI taxonomy): Eukaryota > Metazoa > Arthropoda > Insecta > Odonata > Calopterygidae > Hetaerina > Hetaerina titia. Next base: position 4,000,715 of record JAVFHJ010000013.1, on the reverse strand, counting down.
ATAAAAAACTTTCCAAAGACACTGTTTCGTGACAAGTGGGCCATTCGTAGTTTCTATTTATTTCACCAGTATTATTAGTGAAAGCATAATAAGCAATCCATATCATATTCCTGTGTTTCAATATTACATTGAATTTAACATAATAATGAAGATCACTTACATTAATAATTGTCATTGTTTCTCAAAATATGCGAAGCATCAATCAGTCAACAAGGCTATTAGGTAAGACCGTCTCACAGAAGAAGAGCTTATTTTCCCTGTTCTCGATGAATTCTAATGCGAAAGTTTTAAATTATTAAAATCATTGACTATATACCAAGACATCCAACTTCCTTTAGGGTTAGTATCATAAGAAAGTATACGCTATCTTCGCCTATAAACTGGTATTCTACTCAAGTACTTTAAAATACTAACGGAGTATTTATACCTTTCTGAATCAGGCTGAAAATAATTTTTAGGGATGTGTGTATTCCACAATTATATTTCTTCTTCCCAAGGTCTCCTATGTTGCTATTTATATATGTGAATGGAAACTTTTGTGCACCTTTTACTTTGTGGGCGAATAATTAACCGTTAATTATAGGTATTGGGTCACACGGTGTGTCAGTTGGGCATTAACTTATGTTTCCTATCCACAGGAAATTCTAGTCTCATTTCCTGAAATCAACTTGATTCTTGTGACATGTATGTTGATTCCCTCACAGGAAGACCCAATTGATGGTATATAAAATGTACCGAGCAACTGAATACCCATTGATTTACAGATTTTGTTGGATAGATTGTCCAAATATGCTGTCATCGAAACATACATATGTATAACAATTTTTATTATCCGTGATTATAACACAGTCCGTTCATGGAATATAAGGCAAGCCAGGTCGTTAAAGATAAAACAAGTCACAAAGAAAATCATTCTTTTTAAGAACTTAAGTACGTACCATCAATCAATTCTCAAATGCCAATATTAATTCAATTGAGTCCTAAGATCATAAAATTATCCCAAAGTTTAAATATCAACAGGAAGTACGTTATACAAATGTAATGGTATTAATCCTGAGTTCGCATTTTAATCCTTTTTGTTCTAACAGACATTCAGGTTACTCATAGTTGTTGTGAAATGAAACGATTTGTGTTAATTCAATTCCTTAAATAAAAAATCTACTTATGCTATATTCGACATAAGATGAATGGGAAACCTGATAGATAAATATGACGATGAGGGAAAGCTTTAAACTAAGTAAAGATGGTTAAGAAGAAAACAACTGTTACACTGAAAGGTCACTATTCTTTCCTTCTGAACTTGAAAGATAAGAATTAAATTCACCATGATAATGTTGTGACAGGACATCAGTACCTTCATTATTGTAATAAGATACACATGTTGAGTTCACAGTTCTTTTAAAGGAAATAACTGTTGTTTCCAGGACATACTGGAACAAATATAAATTTCTAGGATTGGATATGTTGACATTTTTCAAAAAGACACTCTCCATTCTTACAAACCAGCTTTCCATCAAACTGTAATAATAATAATATATTTTATTAATTTAAAAAATGATACAACCATATTTCATCATATGACATCAATATAAATGCTACTCAATATGTAAACAAATTCCTACATGTAATGAAGGTGAGAACCTTTACGGTGAGATTTATATGATAGAAAGAACCTTTTCAAATTGCTTGGACATTGAATATCAAAAGATTATTAGCCCACTATTAAAATATGTTGCATAAAGAATATGGTTGCAATGCTGAGTATGGAATAAAATGCATCAGATCGTATAAGATTAGTATCATCAAGATAGACGTATATACGAGTGGGGTAATGCCATCAAATGCATGTAAGAGCTAGATATTTGTTATTGTACAGAAGCCTCAAGAGGGTAAACAATAAGGTAGGTATACAATGTGCATATATTCTATGAACATGATACTTCCTAAATATCTATATGATACACGGGTGTCATACAGCTATTTAGGAACGAAAGTAAATTATTCATAGGGTCTACATTAGGTTTGGTTGATGGATTTCGTTCACTCAGTACATCGTATATTCTCACTAATATGCTCAAGAATAAATACGTCAATGTGTCAGCTGTGTTAGTGTATTATCGATTAAAAGAACGTAAATTCCATTTATGTTAATATTTAAAATACATTTAATATTTTTTACATATTATCTATATAGAGTTGCTGTTTTTCAACACACTAACGGTTTTTATAATTTTTAATAAGTGCTCGAAAACATATTTCACGCGCCATTTATTTAAAAACTGCGACGTTTGCTTCGAATACATAAATAAATATCATTAAAATAAAGATGGGTGGTTGCTGTAATTTTAATGCAAATATATTACTATTACTGATATCTTTTTATCAATTAAGATTAGAGTTACCAAATTTCAACTATTCTATTTTCGGATAAAATTCATGAGAACAACATAATTTAATCAAACCATTCATACAAAATTCTTTTACCCCTTGATACTCATTCACCACGTGAACATGGATAAACTCTTGGATATTCACTGTCATAGTTCATTAAAAAATATATAGAAAACTGTATACTATATTAATTTGATATGGTGTACTTAAGGCTACAAATAGGAGGCACTTTGATTATAATGAAAAACATTTAGCCGCAACTCATTAACCTCGTTTAAATAATCTGAAAATTTCCCCGATTAAAAATTAAACTGATATATAGCCAATCATTCAATAAGTCCCGGTACTTATAGGACAGGATATTATTTTGGGATGTGCGTAAATTTACGTCGACTACCTTGAAAAGGGAAAATCTATCAAGAGCAACTATTACGTTGAGTTATTGCTGCTTTTGATGTACGAAATCGCAACAAAACGACATGAAGAATAAAATAATCATCTTTCATCATGACAATGCACCGTGCCAGAAATCAATGGCCAAACTGTACGAGTTGGGATTCAATCTTCTTCCCCACCCACTATCTCTCCAGATCCTAGTGACTACTGGCTGTTTGCTGATCTCAAAAAGATTAGGCTCGAATTGCAACTGAAGCTTATTTTGACAAGAAAAAATCTTTTTACAAGCATGGTATCGAAAAGTTAGAAAAGCGTTGGAATGATTGTGTAGCTCTTGAAGTTGATGAATAAAAATGAATTTTACTGAATGACAGTTATTTTCTAAGTTAGTTTCGGGACTTCTGGAACGATGGGTCATAAATTTGTATAAATTCACTTATTTAAATATAACATATGCAGGTATACTTACATATATGATTTGTATATTTATTTACTAATAGAAGTATATGAATTTCCATACCATGTAATGACGTTCTCATAGGATGTCATCGTAGAATCCTTACCTGATTCAGCCAACAACATGGGGGTGAGAACTTGCGAATCTGCATGCATATTAGCATTCAGATCTTTTGGAATTCCTGTGCTCAACCGTCACCAATAGATCCATTTCCAGCATACTATCCCATCTCCCCCCATTCCCTCTGTGGGATTGAACCTGGGCCCTCCGGCTAGTAGTCCAACACTCTATCCCTGGTCTACTGCAACCCATATGTATGCATGTGTATATATTTTTAAAATTAAGTAATCTACTGGTTAAGGTAGGTTTTTGGACGGACAGAACTATCAAATAAATATTTTGTAACTTCAAACAAAACCCTATCCAGGAACCTAACCTACATCAGGTCCCTCTTCATCTCTGTGTACTTCTTTCCTCCATTCATCCCATACAACATCCCTATCCTGCTCCTGCCCTTTCCTCGCTTGCCCAACATTCTCCCCTCTATTACCTTCTTCAACATTCCACTACCGTCAATACGCCCTTCATCCATTTTTCATCTGCCTCCATAGGATTTCTCTCAAAAAACCCCTCACCTCACCCACCATCTCCAGTACTTCCTCATTTGTTTTCCTTTCGGTCCATTTAACCTTCTCTATTCTTCTCCACACCCACATTTCAAAAGCCTCTAATCTACGTCTATCCTCCTGCTTCAGTGACCACGTTTCCATGCCGTACATAGCTACGCTCCATATCAAAGTTTTTACGAGTCTTTTCTTAACCTCCCTACTCAACATCCCCATCATCAACTCCCTCCTCCTTGAGAAAGCCTCCTTGCCTACCGCAATTCTTCTCCTTACGTCCCTACCACTTTGACCGTATTGGTCCAAAACACTTCCGAGATATGTAAACTGTTCTACCTGCTCTATTTTTTCCCCGCCTATTTTAATATTTAGCTTAGCCTTTTTCTTTCTGGAAAATCAAACCTTTGTTTTATTAATATTGATTCTCATCCCATATTTATCGCACTGAACCTCCAATTCACTCAGCAATGCTTGCAACCCCTTGGCTGACTGAGGAACTAATGCTTGGTCATCAGCGAACCTAACTGATTTTACGAATTCCCCTCTGACTTTCATTCCTACCTCCAGTTCTTCCCATGCCTCTTTGATCATTTCCTCCACATATACCTTGAAGAGCACCGGTGATAATGGGCAACCCATGTGTGTGTATATATATATGTAATATATTCATTCACATGGAAATAGATATATGGAAAAGGGATAGGAACACACAGGAAGGACAAACACAGGAGACGTGGGGAAGGGAGAATCGAGAGCAGATCACAAGGATAAAAATATTTCCTTGACTGGAACTTGAACACTGGATCTTTTGACTTACCGGGCCAATACTCTAACCTCTTTAGGTATCGAGGAAACATAATTTATACTGAAATCTGCTAAATGGTGGTTAATGCCACCAAGTTTCCCGATTCTTTAGCCAAGAGATGGCGTTAGGGAGCCGTTTCACCTACTAAAGGAGAAATAGACAATACACACAAGAAGAAAGGACAGTAGGAAAGCAGTCATTCCAAATTTGTTTCTCCTGGTAGAACACTGGATGTTTCCCAGGGTTCTGTACTGGGCCCAATTTTATTTTTAATTTATATTAATGACCTACCAGATAAGGTTAAGTCCATTAAGGGAATAGACCCTTTACTGTTTGCTGACAATACAAATATTATTGTCTGCTTCCTCAGTGGACAGTTTAACAGAAAGAGCAGCTGAAGTAGCTCAAACTTTCAATGAATCGTGTCTTCTTTACTTCCTAAAACCAGAGTTAAACAAGTCCAGCCTGATTTATTTCACTAATATAAATGACGTTTCTGCTGCAATCTCAATAGCTGTAGGAGGCATAAGCATTCCCCAAAATCACAGTACCAGACATGCCAACTTTCAAAAATGAAAAATCGGGAGATTTTTAGAAGTGTATCACGAGGTAATCACTTTTAATTACCACAATATTTGCATGGCACCTTAATCCCTTTATGACACTTTGCCAATTTTTAATGAATGTCACACTTTATTAACATGTTAAGCTAAGTACACAATTTGAACAGTTCATCAAGAACGTAAGAAGGAAAAATCGGGAGTCTCCCGCTTAAATCAGGAGAGTTGGCATGTCTGCAGTACCCAATTCCTGGGAGTTATTTTGCATAGAAACATGTCTTGGGAGGAACACATTTTCAAATTACGTAGAAAGTTAAGTTCCCTTTGCTTCCTCATTAGAAATATCAGACATTCTGTAAACTTAAGAGGTCCTTCTATCCATTTACCATGGTGAATTTCATTCCCGAGTTTCTCATAGTAGGTATTCTCTTCTGGGGCTCCTCCCCCTTTGTGGGCATAATCTTCAAAATCCAAAAGAAGATTATACGTACAGGGTTCGTCCAGAAAATAAGTGTCTTGGCAAATAAGTCTTTTTTGACAAAAGGGGAGTCGTCCACTACGAATTTGTACCTGAACGACAAACTGTAAATGCTGCATTTTACGTCCAAGTGCTCGATAGGCTTCGAAAACGATCCGCCCGCGTCTGGTGGGCGATCAAAAACATCTGGCGGCTGCATCACGGCAATGCGCCGTCTCACACCGCGCTTGTCGTGTCGGACTTCTTGGCCAAGCACGGCGTGGCAACGCTGCCGCACCCGCCCTACAGCCCGGACTTGGCACCACCGGACTTCTTTCTCTTCCCGAAGATAAAGAGGAGTTTGAAAGGAACGCGATACGGGACTTTGAACGCTGTCAAAGAGGCCGTGACGACGTGTCTTCGAGAGGTTCCCGATGATGCCTTCGCGGGATTGTTCCAGGAATGGGAACGCCGCTGGAACAAGTGTATCGACTCACAAGGGTCCTATTTTGAGGAATATTAGCTTAAGATATGTAAAAGTGTAATAATTTTTTTTTCCAGAGCTCAGTACACTTATTTTCCGGACGAACCCTGTATTATGTGCAAAGTTCCTTGCGATACATCATGTAAACCTCTTTTCTAAAAACTTGGTTTATTACCTGTACCTTGCATATATATATTTGTTGTCATCTTGCATGCAAAGGGTAATATTTCTCAATACAAGTCCAACCACGATTACCACAGTCACTATACAAGGGCCTGCAATGACCTGCACCAACCATTTGTCGGGACTTACAATACTGCTCATGGGCCCAAAGTAATGGGCTTAAGGTTATTCAATTAACTTCACCATGAAATCAAATATGAAACAAAAGTGCCTGTTCTCAAGAAAAAGCTGTTTAAACTATTAAAAAATCATATGTTCTATTCTGTAAATGAATATATGGAATTGCCACTCTGCTAGTATATTGGTATGCATATATATGTATTGCATTATCACGTGTCCTATATTTATGTATGGTTATTCAACAAATCTCCAGACATATAAAGGTAATATTATTACTATCATAAAATTTCATAAACGATAGGAACAGTGCGTTTCGTGGCATGCATAGACTAAAGGAGGAGACAAGCAACATTGGCTAAAACTATATATATATATATATATATATATAAACCATAAATGCAGTAATCAACCCGAAGGTCGGTTTAGTAGGTGATGGTAGAGCTCACACATGTACCAAGCCCGACGGCATGTGAATATTCACACATCAGGGTAGGGGGGCCAGTTCCTTTCCCTGTGCCGGTTATGGTTTCCCAGGAAGACATCTTGTACCTGAAAAATCAGCTAGCTTGGGTGGAGCTGCACGTGCCCAGAGTGCCTTGCCCGGGAATCGAACCCGGGACCCTCCGGTCAGTAGTCCAACGCTCTACTCACTAGACCACAGCAACCAGCATATATAAAACCATAAACACAGTAATCAACCCGAAGGTTGGTTTAGTAGGTGATGGTAGAGCTCACCCGTGTACCAAGCCCGACGGCGTGTGAATATTCACACATCAGGGTAGGGGGGCCAGTTCCTTTCCCTGTGTCGGTTATGGTTTCCCAGGAAGATAGCTGGTACCCGAAAAATCAACTAGCTTGGGTGGAGCTGCAGGTGCCCAGAGTGCCTTGCCCGGGAATCGAACCCGGGACCCTCCGATCAGTAGTCGAACGCTCTACCCACTAGACCACCACGACCAGCATATATAAAACCATAAACACAGTAATCACACAAAAACTAAGATAATAGATATTACACACACAGAAACATAAAAGAAGGACACTTACAGTAGATATTTACGTTTCGATGGCACGGCCATCATCAGAATCTGATGACGATGGCCGTGCCGTCAAAACGAAAATATCTACTGTAAGTGTCCTTCTTTTATGTTTCTGTGTGTGTAATATCTATTATCTTAGTTTTTGTGTGTTTGTGCGTCGCCGGAGAGCGTCATTTTCAAGATTATATATATATATATATATATATATATATATATATATATATATATATATATATATAAATTCACTGATAGTCATAACAAACACAGAAACCAAAAACTCAGTTCTGTTCCTAATTGCTCTTGAGAAAGGTGGTTGGACCACCGAAAATTTGAGAACCAGTGAGTCCCTCTTTTGTGTGTTTTGGTTTCTGTGTTTGTTATGACTATCAGTGAATTTACATTACACGTTTGTGGATTTTCCAAAAAAGTGTGTGTATATATATATATATATATATAATTAACTACAGAACATGTAATAATTAGCACCAATACTTCTTTGCTAATATGTTTATTTATGTAAATTAATAGATTTAGGTATGTAAGTATTAACAATATACACAGAAAATATGTCACTTAACAACAAAGTTCAGTTCATTAAATAACCTCTCACTGAATAATAGGTACTTTGGATATCAAACACTTTCAAACAAAAAAAAAAATCAGTCGACAAATTGTGGAAACCAGATTATGCGTTCACACGGCAATCGAAAATAAAAATGCAATCATATTTTTTTCCTTCACATTTTCCTTTTTAAAACGCAAACAAATTGGCAAACATCAAGGACATTTTTTCTTTTAATTCTTCCACTATTTTAAACACCCCATCGATGAAACCGTAGGCCAATTTCTCTACGCCTACCAACGTTTATAATTTACAATGATTTCAACTGTTTTCTTTTTCCCTCTATTGACAATTACGGAGATTATATTTCCTTTCCAACTTCTAAGGATTAGGAGAGAGAGAGAGATGCAATTTTCGTGACTTTTTAAGCAATTAAGATTAATACATCTTTGGGTTAATGGGGGAAGGAAAAAACGGACTACTTTCTTTGTTTTAGATCTTTAGGAACATTGAAAAATACTGTATCAATTATCACAAAACTAATTTCATTCATCTTTAATAGGGATTCCATTAAAGCTTTCCCAATCCTAACATCATATGTACACGTAAGTAGTATTTCATTATGAATTTAAACAAATGAAAGGGTTTAACGTTTATTAATTTGTTCTTCAACCTCACTACTGTATTTTAATTGGGGTTTTTTTTTCTGGAATTGGTTGCAACATTTTATTTTAAATAATAAAAAGAGAAATGCATTTTTAAAATTAATCTTAAAGATATATCAACGTAGAAATTCTGATTATACAGCGTACCGAACACAAAAACGCAAGACTGATACGGTACGAACAGAATCATTAGCTGTGGTTTGCAATATGGCGTAAACCGCGGAACAAAGCCATCATAATATTTTAAGACCAGTTTAAATTGAAGAGAAACGCAACTATCTGAGCGGTTTCTCCATTTAAACTTGCGCAAAAGTAGTTTGTTTAGAGAAACAAGGAAGATTGGTAAAAAAAATAACACAAATCAGATTAAAACAAAGCAATGTCTTTTTTTGAAAACATCGTTACCACGAGCTAATGTACTGTGGGGAAAAATTACTCTGTTAAAAACCAATGGAACTCTTTCAATTTGTTGTCTTTTTAATACAATAACTTCACTTTTTCCTTTTTCAAACAATTAATTCATTACATAAGTTTATGTATAGATATATTGAATGTATAGCTTGATTGTACGCATATACCCAATACAAGATATTTTGGGAGTCTCTCAAATGCCATTGAAATAATCAACCAACGTTCTTCGTCGTCAAAATGCTTTATGGAATGGCACCGACCCCTCCTCCTTGACTACACACATAGAAACATTAAAGACGGAAGAAATACTCCCCTCATTTTTTTTGGATTTAGTTCTGCTTGCCAGTCAAAAGCACGCAATGCGCCTCTTGTTTCGGACCTGGACGAAGAGAAAAAGACAACATACACTCATCAAACTGAACAAGAGAGTCGAAAACGACTAAAAAAAAAACAATTTAAATTTACATTAACTTAAAGGTTATAAGCGGGGCGGGATAAGATGGTAAAAAATCCACACTCTTGGCTGCTGGATTCTTATTTGTGATTGGGCACTCGTAATAGTGAATATATATTTAAAAGAAACACCTTTTTAGCCAAATTTTCAGCTCCCTAGGGGTGACCCCAAAGGGGGTCTCCTTTTGCAAAAAAAAGTGAATTTTCGATAACAACTTTTCCGGCTCGATCATTTGCTTTAACCCTTTGCACTCTGGTGCCTTTTTCCTCGATTTCCTTAGTCTACTCGGGATTTAATTTTTTAAATACCACAGATTTACTAATCGTGGTGCTGGAATGAAAAACTGGAGCTCCTTTTCATACAAAGTAATTTAATTGGATCTTTTTACATAATTATTGATAAACCATAGTTTAAACTCTATAATTTTTCATGGTATGATATTATTTTTGCAACGATTCACCTAAATGAAGACCTGGTTTACCTTCACATGTCTCACAGATATATATATCGTCTCTCTTCTTCCACCTTTGATTTTTCCGTTAGAGCTAACTGCACAATCTTCATGTTTTTTGTTATGGTGAGGTGTGATTATATGGAGTTTCCCATCTAAACGTCGCTCTATGTTTGTGGATGGTAATCATCTAACCCTGGAAGTTTTTCACACATGTCGGAATTCTCCAACAAGATCGTGAGCTAGTTTCCTAATAAATTTCACATGCGAGATCGGTTTTTCATCTTTTCTTTGTACAATATATCTACGAATTTACCCCCTCCTACTTAAGATTCCTGATTATGCAATTGATAGAAAAAGAATGTCCGATGAGACAGCTGACACTAGGAAGAAAAGGAAATGAAAGAGTCCAAACTAGAAAGCAATGAACTCTATGGAACACCTGACTGAGGTAACTTTACATTCTGGCGATCATTTTTTCAGAAACAGATCATCTCTCAAAGGCATTGCTTTACATTTAGCTGACTTCCAAGAGTAATGAAGGGCAAAAAGAACTCACAACACAGCAAAGAGATAACAACACACATCTGCGTAGGTGGTGGCATCCTTTGGAGACGTCATTTATGTCCACGACGACATTATGGGTCGATACTATACATTTATAAAACAAGCAATGCTATTGATTAAGCCTTACTTTACTTGTCCTTTCCTGCAGATGATTACAGGTAAAGTTATTGGGAAATATGGACAAGAATCCCAATTCCCTTCATGGTGAAACTCCATGTCGAGTGTGGCTCGACATACGAGCTGCTGCCGATGCTAACCGTGTCGAGTCACACTCTACGTCCGCGTGCAAAAGGTTAAAAAATCTGAAAAAATTCATGAACGTACATTTTGATGCCCGAAAACATTCTGATTTTTTTATTTCAGCTAATGGAAAAATATTTGAATTTTTCAAGCAATTTTTTAAGGTTATCTAGGTTCAATTTGTGGCAAACCTTATAAATAATTATTTTCTCGTGCATTTTTCTACCGTTCTTTTTCGAAAGTCGGGATATTAGATTCGCCATTTTTTCTCTCTTTCCCCACGTTCAGGAACATCCTCGAAAGTCGATAAAAAAACCCATTTTTAATCGTTGCCTCCTCCTATATATGTGCGAGACACCAATTACAATAGACAAATGAAACTTTAATTACGCACATTTGAATTCTATTTGTCCATTGCAATTGTTGCCTCACACATACGAGGCGTGTTCATAAAGTAAGGCCCATTTGGTCACAGGAAAAAATATACTCGTATGAAACACATTTAATTGGCACTTTTAGTTAGCTGCAAATCTACTTCACTTATCTACATAATCGCCGTTCACTTCTAAGCATTTTTTGTACCGCTGCACCAGCTTCTTTAACCCCTCTGCATAGAAACTCGCCGCCTGAGGGTTGAACCAATCCACAACGCCATTCTTGAGTTCCTCTTCGGTTTCGAAACGTTGTCCACCGAACCACTGTTTCAAGTGCAAGAAGAGGAAGTAGTCGCTGGGTGTAACGTCAGGACTGTACGGTGGGTGGTTTAAAGAGTTCCCAACGACCCAAAAACTCTCGTCCACTGGACATTCTTTGCTCTTTGTGGTGGTCGGTGAGCATTTTTGGTGCCCACCTTGCACGCAATGTGTGGTATCCGAGGTTTTCCGTGACAATATTGTAGACAGTAGTGCGTCCAAGTTGAGGAAATTGTTCAGCCAGGCCATTAATTGTCAATCGACGATCACATCACAGTTGTTGTTCCACTTGCGAAACAATTTAATCGGCCATCAGAATACTACTGGGCCTACCACTTCGCCCTTCGTCTTTATGGACATTTGTTCGTCCATTTTTAAAATCACAGCACCATTGTCTAACCTTTCCTTATCCACTCATAACTGTAGGTTTATAAACTAGGCATAATTCCCGATGAATTTCATAGCAGCCGACAATCCTTTTGCATACAAGAATCGTATGACAGAACGCACTTCACAGCTGGCGGGATCAATGATTGTCGCGGACATTGTTGTTTGCATGCACGGACAAGCAAATGATTTCTGAAACAAAACAAATGCTGCTATAGCTAATAATAATAATAATATATATACTGTGCTTGACTTGTATTTTTTACCTGATGATGTTATGCTATTACGAAACCTGGATCGTGAAAATTAAAAAGTTTATGTGCAAAAGCAAAGTGGTTTGATTTATGAAAATGTCAATGTGAAGATTTTCCATCAACGTTTAAAATGAATATACTTTGTAACTTCCACACAATTTGTATTTGTGCTACCGGTTTCAACGCTTCGGCATCATCAGCCTGAGACCATAGAATTCATTTTCCACCAAGTTACGCCAGCAACTGTTTCATGCAAAAAAATAATTATTTAGAAGTCTGCAATGAATACAAATTACCCAAAGCCGTACTCTTGGGGGCACTAGTTAGGGGACACGGGGGAGGGTGCAAAGAATAAGGATAACAAAACTGCACACACTCTCTCACTCCGGTATTTGCAGTGCAAATTGACCGTCGCAAGTCGCAAACACACACGCACTCAGGGTTTACGGGGAATTTAACCCAACGGCAGGGACCCTTCACTCAGACAGACGTAAAAATAGAAATAGTAAAGGAACGGCACGCACTCCCTCACTTCGGTATTTGCAGTGCAAATTGACCGTTGCAAGTCACAAACACACACGCACTCAGGGTTTACGGGGAATTCAACCCAACGGCAGGGACCCTTCACTCAGACAGACGTAAAGATAGAAAAAGTAAAGGAACGGCACGCACTCCCTCACTCCGGTATATGCAGTACAAATTGACCGTCGCAAGTCGCAAACACACACGCACTCAGGGTTTACGGGGAATTCAACCCAACGGCAGGGACCCTTCACTCAGACAGACGTAAAGATAGAAAAAGTAAAGGAACGGCACGCACTCCCTCACTCCGGTATTTGCAGAGCAAATTGACCGTTTGTGAGTCTCAAACACACACGCACTCAGGGTTTACGGGGAATTTAACCCAACGGCAGGGACCCTTCACACAGACTAGGAATACGGAAAGGGAAGTACACTGTGATGCAGTGTACGTGGGGAAAAAAATAATAATAAAAGAAAAATAGTGCCGAAAAACCTGACACCAGGTGTTGACACCAAGGCCTCTTCAGAGAAGAATAATGAAAAATCGTCGGAGCCGAGATATAAGTAACGATGAGTAGGGGGGGGAAGTATTCCTAGTCTGTGTGAAGGGTCCCTGCCGTTGGGTTAAATTCCCCGTAAACCCTGAGTGGGTGTGTGCTTGTGACTCACAAACGGTCAATTTGCTCTGCAAATACCGAAGTGAAGGAGTGCGTGCCGTTCCTTTACTATTTCTATTTTTACGTCTGTCTGAGTGAAGGGTCCCTGCCGTTGGGTTAAATTCCCCGTAAACCCTGAGTGCATGTGTGTTTGCGACTTGCGACGGTCAATTTGTACTGCATATACCGGAGTGAAGGAGTGAGTGTGGTTTTGTGTGCCTTGTCTGAGTGTGTGGTCCCTGGCGAGGGGTTTTTTCCCCCGTAAACCCTGAGTGCGTGTGTGTCTGTGACTTGCAACGGTCAATTTGCACTGCAAATACCGGAGTGAGAGAGTGTGTGCAGTTTTGTTATCCTTATTCTTTGCACCCTCCCCCGTGTCCCCTAACTAGTGCCCCCAAGAGTACGGCTTTGGGTAATTTGTATTCATTGCATTCATTCGGCCGTAGTACGTTCCCTTTTGCTTTATTTAGAAGTCTGCCAAAAACTAACTGCATAACCTGAAAATTATTTGACAAATTCAAATATTTTTTCCCCGAGCTCAATTTTGATTTCAGAAACCTGAAAATAAAACGACACTGTTTTTGGGCATAAAAATGTACCCTTGTGAATTTTTTCATATTTTTTGAAAGCGAAGGATCACTCAGGACATATTGTAATCGTAAACTCACATTTTTTTTTGCGATAGGAGACCCCCTTTGGGACCACACCTTACGGAACTAAAAATTTGGCTAAAAGGTATTTCTGCTAACTATTCACTTTCGACTGCCAATACCCAAATCCAGCAGCCGAGATTGCAGATTCATACCATCATAGCTGCTATAGCCTTTACCCTCTTAAATTTACCCAATTCCAAAAACAGGTGGTACATAATGGACTCCCTAGTTTATAATAATCACTGAAGAGATATTTCAAGAAACTGTAACAGTAACTTTAACGGAGTCACCCGCTATGTGTGCATTATAATGCAACCATTTCAGAGAGCAAAAATCATTCGCCTTGACCGGGATTCGAACCCGGATCCCTCGATATCCGGCCGAGGGCTTTGACCAATTAAGCTACCGAGACGTCCTCTTACACTCTGAAATTTTGGGGGCTTTAAAGGAACAAGATGTTATGACGAAATACCGTACATACAATGTCACAGGCATTCGTAGTCGTGCGCGACGTGCCACAGTCCACGATGTTAATAAAGCTAATTTCAAACACTTAGGCTGTTCATACCTTAGACAAATTTCAAGAAACTGTAACAGTAACTTTAACGGAGTCACCCGCTATGTGTGCATTGTAATGCAACCATTTCAGAGAGTAAAAATCAAGTGTTCGAAATTGGCTTTATTAACATCGTGGACTGTGGCGCGTCGCGCACGACTACGAATGCCTGTGACATTGTATGTATGGTATTTCGTCATAACATCTTGTTCCTTTAAAGCCCCCAAAATTTCAGAGTGTAAGAGGACGTCTCGGTAGCTTAATTGGTTAAAGCACTCGGCCGGATATCGAGGGATCGGGGTTCGAATCCCGGTCAAGGCGAATGATTTTTACTCTCTGAAATGGTTGCACTGAAGAGATCACAGTTGAATTAGCAGAGTAAGATCACTGTCATTAGCTAACAAAAACAACACCATTTTCAGTTATTACCACACAGAACAGAGGGTCAAAAGCAATTTATATTTACATCAGCTTAATTTACTTTCTTAAATCTATTGAAAGAATTTCAGGGTGTGAAAAACATTCGCCTTGACCGGGATTCGAACCCAGATCCCTCAATGTCCGGCCGAGTACTTTAGCCAGTTAAGCTATCGAGGCGTCCTCTTAAACCCTGAAACTTTTGGGCTTTTTAAAAGGAACAAAATGTTGTGACGAAATGCCGTACATAAACAATGTCACAGGCATTCGTAATCGTGTGCGACATGCCACAGTCCACGAGGTTAAAACCAATTCGAAACACTTAGGCTGTTTATGTCTTAGACAAATTTCAAGAAACTACGGGAGATGCCGAAACATGGCTAAAGCACTGGCTGGACATCGAAGGGATCCTGGGTTCAAATCCCGGTCAAGGCGAATGATTTTCACACTCTGAAATCGTTGCAAAATGAAATGCATGTTAGCGGACGACTCCGTTAAAAAAGTTACTTTTGCGACATCTCCCGCAGTTTCTTGAAAACGGATTCATATTAAGCTTCACATAAACTTCTAAGATAAAGCATACAAATAAATCGAAACTTAATCGAAGGCTTTCTCACCCATACCAGGAAAAACGAGGCTTGTAATTAAAGGTTTAATGGCAGCTCAAGAGGGACTTGGGAGCACCATAATAACCGGGCTAACATACAGGGTTCGTCCGGAAAATAAGTGTACTGACTTTTTCCCGCCGCTCCAGGCACGCCCTGCACCGCTCTGACGGGCTGCGATTGGAGGGGGGTACGTTGGCAAGCGACGCTGAAAAAGGCAGTCGGCTCTGAGCTGTGGTGTAGTGAGGAGCTCTGTTAACGCGAACCTCCACGCTCGACCCACGTCACGGAACGCGATGCCGAAGTTTTTGGAGCGGCGTTATTCCATCAAATTTGCAGTAAAGCTTGGGAAATAGTCTACCGAAACTGTCGGTATGATTAACCAGGCTTACGTGGAGTCAGCCATTTCCAGAAACATGATCTTTCGGTGGCACAAGATGTTTGTGGAGGGCAGAGAAGAGGTCGACGACGAACCACGGCCTGGACGCCCATCAACAACACTCACCGACGAAAATGTGCGAAAAGTTCGCGATGTACTGAACTCTGATCGTCGTCTTGGTGTTCGGATCACAGCAGAGCAGTGTAATGTACCAAAAATAATAGTGCACGAGATTATTAGGGACCAATTACAGATGTGAAAAATTTGTGCAAAGTTGGTGCCGAAAGTGCTCAGTGATGATCAAAGACTCAATCGTTTGGAAATCGCGACACAACTTGCAGATCACTACAAAAATGATCCACACACCACCGGACTTCTTTCTGTTCCCGAAGATAAAGAGGAGTTTGAAAGGAACGCGATACAGGACTTTGGACGCCGTCAAAGAGGCCGTGACGACATGTCTTCGAGAGGTTCCCGATGATGCCTTCACGGGAGCGTTCCAGGAATGGGAATGCCGCTGGAACAAGTGCATCAACTCACAAGGGTCCTATTTTGAGGAATATTAGCTTAAGATATGTAAAAGTGTGATCAATTTTTTTCCCTGAGCTCAGTACACTTATATTCCGTACGAACCCTGTAGTATTGTGTTGATTGAAAGCAATTTCATTTTCACCGTTAACCTTTGTTAGCAACGATGAGAAAACAATGACACAGATCAACTCAAACATTGTCGACAAAATTTTTGCAATTCACACAAAAGCAAAGGTGAGGAAGTTAGCGAACACTCTGCCGACAGATCGGACCTTGGCATTCTCGGCACACACTCCACTGGGCAACAGACCAGCCTGCAAGAACTACAAGGTTTAGGCACTCAACCTCGGACTCACACTAAAAGAGATTGAATCCGGCACAAGGCTAGCAGTGCAGATCTCATCTCTCCCTCTCCGCTTAAGTAGACACTGGACCGTTGTTGCTATTGCTGCTCGATGCCGCGGCCTCAGCGGTAGTGCCCTCTGGAGGAGGGCTCTGAACCGGAGACTCGGGTACCTCCCTCTCCTGGGAAGCTTGTGAAGTTGCTGTTTGCAAAGACACAAAGGAACAAACCCTTTTAGTATTCGGCAAACCCATTCCTTTCATTTGCACTATACACACTGCAAAAACTTAATCCAATATTACACATCATTTTAATTTTACAAGGAACGTAACTACGGTCGTGAATCAATGTAAACAAAAAATACTGGGACCGTAAACTTGAATGGCACCAAATAATAATAAAAAATAATAATAATAAATAAAAATAAATAAATGGAATAATAACAATAATAATATTATATTTAAATAAATAAATAAATAATTTTTATGAAATTTATAATTAATAAAATTAAATTAAATAAAAAAAAAGAAGATGAGTGAAAAGAAAAGTGATTGGCGGGTCCCTGACCTAGGAGGAATCCTGGGAAACCCTGAATGAGTGAGTGTGTGCATTTCACAAAGGTCCGATACACCTGGGTGATTAAGTGATTGCATGACCTCGATGATTATTGATTCTAATATTAAAGGGTGTGGTACAAAATTCGAGAACCAGTGAGTCCCTCTTTTGTGTGTTTTGGTTTCTGTGTTTGTTATGATTATCAGTGAATTTACATTACACGTTTGAGGGTTTTCCAAAAAAGTGCATATACACACACACACACACACACACATATATATATATATATATATATATATATATATATATATATATATATATATATATATATATATATATAATCTTGAAAATGACGCTCTCCGGCGATGCACAAACACTAAGATAATAAATATTACACACACAGAAACATAAAAGGACACTTACAGTAGATATTTATGTTTCGACGGTGTTTCTAATGTACACCCAGTGATATTTATTTATTTACATATTTCGTTGCAATTAGGCAATTTTCCTGGTGGCAACGGTCCAGTGTGATCACTGGTCACTCTCACAATGCACATACATACACACACAAGAAGAACAGATATGAGACAAAATGCTCGTATATTCAATGACACTTTTAAGATTACCGACCTCTCCTTTACCATCACACAAGGATTAGGTGTACACCACACGAGTACATACTACGCACTGTCCATCGCCACACTTCGTCCGTAATCACGTACTCTTCAATTTCATATACCGTTCAAAATCGCGTCCCGTTAACACATTATTCATGGCACAAGTACATACGGTTTTATTTCTCACTCACACGTTTTTAAGGCGAGCATACACCTCGTTTTAAATTTATTTAATGAATAAGGTAAGGACTTAAAGATATCCTCAGGTAACTCATTCCATTCTTTTATTCCACGATTGAGGAAGGAGTTTTTTTTAATGTTTGTTTTGTGCCCTCTATGTTTTATTTTGAACTGATGGTCCTTCCGCCCAATGTAATTTGGTTTGTCTAATCTTTCTGAGAGCTCCTCCCACCCCTTCTCTTTATTTACTCTCTTGAACATCCCACATAGCCTGTTCAGCTTCCTTCTGAGTCGGAGCGGTGTCCATCCTAGTGTCTCTAACATTTCTGTCACACTATCTGTCCTGTTATGTCTTCCTAGAGCGTACCTAGCTGCCTTTCTCTGTACTTTCTCAAGCTTATTTATATGCACCTTTGCCATAGGGTCCCATACTGTTGTTGCGTACTCCATTATTGGTCTTACAACTGAAGTGTATGCTAATTCTTTAGTGGATTTGTTGCTCCCCTTAAGGTTCCTCATGACCCAGTGTAGAGTTTTAAAAGCCTGACCTGCCACCTTATCTATATGATGTCCCCATTCTAAGTTAGCTGTGAGATAGACATCTAAATATTTACGTTTCTCAACTCTTACTAGATTTTCACCTAGCAAGTTATAATCTCTATTTTCCCTTCTCCTTTTCCTACTATATATATATATATATATATATATATATATATATATATATATATATATATATATATATATGTATATATATATATCAATGGGTGTACATTAGATGTGTGGAAGACACAATAATACTAACGCAAGAAACGAGAGACGATAGAATATTTTCAAAAAAGGCTATAACTACTGCCTTTAAGGAAGACTTCTCCATAAGGGTGCTTTACTAAACAGTGGAATGGAATAAGAAGAAGAAGATGGAATAATAATAAGAAGGCATAGCCCAATTACGAATGAATGGAGAGAGAGAGTACTTTGAACAAGAAGGGGAGACGAAATGTACGATGTAGACTAACTAAATTAAAAGCAAAATAACGTTTTCATGGTCTCAACTCGTGAAATTTATTGGACAGTGTAGAATGTGGGTAATTTTAGGGAGGTAGGATACTAGAATGAAACTTCAAGGAAGAAAAGGGCAGAGGGAAACTCTGTTCACCATTTAGCTTCACCCTAATAAAAAAAGGATGCCTAGGGTAACAAAATTTGACGTCCTACGCAACGGACTGTAATAGATCAAATTCTCCCAAAGGAGCTCCTTGTATAAACCACAAACTCACCATTGGCCTCCTCATCCGGGACGACCTGATTGGCATCCTGAACCACGGTAGAGTATGCCGGGGGTGGTGCCATGAGCACCAGGCTGTCGAATCCGACAGATGGGCCTCCCTTGGCCTTCTCCGACCCCTTCGAGGGTACCACAGCTGTGTACCGTGGGTCACTGATGGCTGTCTCGTAGTCCGGAAGCAAAAGCAGAGCTTCCTGGTGAGACAGGGGTGAGTCTGGGGCAACGGCCGTGCCAAGGGTCTCCGGTGGAGAGTCGATGAAGTGTACTGTCCTCAGCTGTGCGACGCGGCGCAGGGCCAGGTACTTGTAGCAGCGCCAGACGACCCCAATGAAGTAGGCCTGCGGAGATTACACCCGTCAAAACATTAGAAAGTCACACCGTTGTTCGAAATGATTATTGACCAGTTTGATTGACACTCAAAAAGACTTGTGTTCCAATTCTCATCCAGTACGAGTGTGGTCCCATAAGTACCCAGCCTGACCTAGAGATGGTTGTAGTTGTTTGAAAAGTATCAGTGTAATGCAATCGATAAAGCAAATGTTTCAAGTTTGAAGATGCCACGTTGTTTAGTATTTGTTTGGCAGCCATCAACAGTGAACGTTTACAGTGAATTTGTAAAGGTCATTGTTATGTGATACAATACTTTTATTTGAAAGACCCCAGCCCAACCAATATAATAAAGCTGAACTGGATTCTACTCTGAGCGTTTACAACAGTAAAATATTGGGAGCAGAGTTTAAAAGAGGCTTAAAAAGAGCTGTCAAGACGAAGACATTGCATTGGTCAACCAAATGAGGTGACGACTCCAGAAACGGTGAAGAAAATCCACTAAGCGAAACTGGGTGATCGTCGAATGAAAGTGTGTGAGGTTGCAGACATTGTAGGCATTTCAAAAATTGCGATACAGGGTTCGTCCGGAAAATAAGTGTACTGAGCTCAGGAAAAAAAATTTATTACACTTTTACATATCTTGAGCTAATATTCCTCAAAATAGGACCCTTGTGAGTCAATACACTTGTTCCAGCGGCGTTCCCATTCCTGGAACGCTCCCGCGAAGGCATCATCGGGAACCTCTCGAAGACACGTCGTCACGGCCTCTTTGACGGCATCCAAAGTCCCGTATCGCGTTCCTTTCAAACTCCTCTTTATCTTCGGGAACAGAAAGAAGTCCGTTGGTGCCAAGTCTGGGCTGTAGGGCGGGTGCGGCAGCGTTGCCACGCCGTGATTGGCCAAGAAGTCCGACACGACAAGCGCGGTGTGCGCATTGTCGTGATGCAGCCGCCAGATGTTTTTGATCGCTGGCCGGACGCGGGCGACTCGTTTTCGAAGCCCATCAAGCACTTGGACGTAAAATGCAGCATTTACACTTTGTCTTACAGGTACAAGTTCGTAGTGGACGACTCCCCTTTTGTCAAAAAAGACTTATTTGTCAAGACACTAATTTTCCGGACGAACCCTGTACATAGCATATTAACTGAAAAATTGCACATGAGAAAGCTGCGTACAAGATGGGTGCTGCGTTTGCTCACACTCGAGCAAAAGCATTGTGGTGAAGATGTTTCAATTGAATGTTTAGCTAAGTTTCACAGCAACAAAGCAGAATTTTCGCGCCGTTCCATAACAATGGATGAAACAAGGGTCCATTACTTCACACCCGAGACAAAAGAACAATCAAAACAATGGATACGAAAGGGAGAATTAGAACCAAAGGTGAAGACCGTTTCATCTACAGGCAAGGTCTTGGCATCAGTTTTTTGGGATTTTCATGGGATAATTTTCATTGAATATCTTGGTAAAAAGGAAAAACTATCAACGACGAGTACTATTCAAACTTATTGCTATGTTTGAGCAATGAAATCAAGCAAAAGTGGCCTCATTTGACCAAGAAGGAAGTGTTGTTTCATCAATACAATGCACCAGGTCACAAATCCATTATTGCAATGGCCAAAAATTCATGATTTAAAGTTTGAATTGCTTCCTAATGCACCCTATTCACCAGATTTAGCCCCCCCCTCAGATTATATTCCGTTCACAAATTTGTAAAAATGGCTCGGTGGTCAAAGATTTTACAAATGTATAGAGGTGATGTCGGGAGTTAATGGCTATTTTGAGGAGCAAGACAGTTCTTATTATAAAAAGGGTACTGAACTTATTGAACATCACTGGGAAAAGTGTACAGAGCTGAAAGGAGATTATGTTGACAAATACTGCCTTGATCAAAAAGTTCCCGGAATAACCACCATGTGGTGCTCCCATCGTTCCGATTTGAGTTCTGTTTTTTTTGTTAAATTGGTACATCTGTTGTTGATAATCCCTTTAAATCTTAGTGTCATAACTTGACAGTTGCAAAAGTTACGTAGCCAAGAGTACATCTATCTCTGTGTGTGTTGGTGATTTTTTACAATTGCAGAAATGGATTTAAATTTGCAACAACGAAATTGTATTAAATTTTGCGTAAAAAACGGATTTAGTGGCGCACGGACGTTGGAAATGTTGGAAAAGTGTTTTGGCAACGATTCTCTAAAAAAAAACGGTCGTTTACCAGTGGCACGAGAGGTTCAGAAGTGGTCGTGAGTCAATCGAAGATGATGAACGCAGTGGCAGACCTTCGACATCGAAAGTCGGTGAAAAAATTGATAAAGTAAAAGAAATGTTGGTCAATAACCGCAAATTAACCATCAGAGAAATAGCGGAGGACTTGAACATTGCCTTTGGATCCGCCCAAGACATTGTGGTCAATGATTTGGGTTTCCGTCGTGTAGCAGCAAAGTTGGTGCCAAAAGACCTCAATTTCATGCAAAAAAGAGACCGTGTTGACGTGGCAAAAGACATGATTTGCGAGGCGGAATCCGATCCCACATTCATCAAAAGGATCATTACTGGAGACGAGACGTGGGTTTATGAGTACGACACGCAATCCAGACATCAGGCAAGTGAATGGCGTTCACCAAATGAGCCGAGACCAAAAAAACCACGTTGTTTTCAGTCAAAAAAGAAGGCAATGCTGACGGTTTTCATGGATTACAACGGTGTAGTGCATCATGAATTTTTGCCAGAAGGCCAGACAGTAAACAAAGAGTATTATTCGGGCGTTATGAGACGTTTGCGTGAAGCAATTCGCCGAAAGAGACCAGAAATCGTCGCACAGTGCGTCGAGACCGTCGCACAGTGCTATCATTATTCGTAATTTTTTGACGGTTTTTGACGGTTTTCATGGATTACAACGGTATAGTGCATCATGAATTTTTGCCAGAAGGCCAGACAGTAAACAAAGAGTATTATTTGGGCGTTATGAGACGTTAAAGTGCCAATCGCACAGTTAAAGTGAGTCCGATGAGACTAATGAGTTTATCGCCCGTCGCACAGTGCTATCATTATTCGTAATTTTTTGACGAAAAATGCAACAAATACCATCCAACAGCCACCGAATTCACCTGATTTGGCTCCCTGTGACTTCTTTCTGTTCAATCGAGTTAAAAAACCATTACGGGGAACGCGTTTTAGCAGCCGAGAGGAAGTAATGGAAAAATCGCAGGAAGCACTGATGGACATACTGAAAACCGAATATAAAAAATGTTTCGAGGATTGAATCACGCGCTGGCATAAGTGTGTTGCAGTCGATGGGGATTACTTTGAAGGGGACAATATAGATTTAGATGAATAAACTTGTATTTTTAATTTTCTGAATAAATTCCGGGAACTTTTTGATCAAGGTAGTATATAAATTTTTCCCTAATTTTTTGTGTTTTCTTTGTTGATTCTGGTAGTCAGTTCTGGGACCATCCTCGTACATAATTATAAAATCAATGTAATGACAGGTTTACAGTCACGTTTAACTTCACAACGACGGCTTCCCACAGCATTAAATCTCCGAGTACATACCTTGAGTGCCATTGCAAGCAGGAACATTAGCATGAGGAGGTACGACAGGCTTTGTGGGTGCATGTCGTTCAGTTGAGCTGCAATTGGCAAATGTTTGCTCTCCACGACCAATCTGCGGATGTCCGGCAGATAGCAGAGGTATCCAACAGCTGTCAGGCTGCAATGGAAGGATAAAACCAACATCAATTCATTTGTCCATAACATCTTTGTATGAAACAACAAATACGGGTATCACCTAAGTTTTCAATCTATTATTATTATAGTAATCTACTGGTTAAGGCAGGTTTTTGGATGGACACAACTATCAAATAAACATTTTGTAACTCCAAAAAAAAAACCCAATCCAGCAACCCAAACTACATCAGGTCCCTCTTCATCTCTGTGTACTGCTTTCCTCCCTTCATCCCGTCCAACATCCCTATCCTGTTCCTGCCCTTTCCTTGCTTGCCCAACATTCTCCCCTCTATTACCTTCTTCAACATTCCACTACCGCTCAATACGCCGTTCATCCATTTTTCATCTGCCTCCATAGGATTTCTCTCAATAAACCCCTCTCCTCACCCACCATCTCCAGTACTTTACTTTTCCACGCAAGCTTTTTAATTTTCACGACCCAGGTTTCGTTATAGCAAGTGGTTCGTTTAATGAAAACGTAAGTGTGAAGATTTTCCACCAAGTTACGCCAGAAACTGTTTTATTTATTTTCTGCTAATTTATATCTTTTCCAACTCCCTTCCTATCCACTGCCCACTTATAAGAGTACGGCCGGGGTTAACCCTTCCCATTATTTCATACGTCCGTAATTACCGCTCGCCTTATGCGATACTTAACAAATGCTGCCGAATAGAATACTCACCAAGCGATGCAGAAATCAAACACTTGTAGGCAGAAAAAGGGCATGAGGTACGAAGGTTTATTCCTCATCGCACCGTAGATCATCAGCAACGTGATGATGAACGTGCAGAAGGTCACCACTATTCCAGCGTTGAGATCATCTAGCAGAAACAATAGAGAGAGACAAACGTCTATTTAAAATAATATACAAAATTAACAAAAAACATGTTAAAGTTACTGTTACAGTTTCTTGAAATTTGTCTAAGGTATGAACAGCCTAAGTGTTTGAAATTGGCTTTCTAACATCGTGGACTGTGGCGCGTCGCGCACGACTACGAATGCCTGTGACATTGTATACGTACGGTATTTCGTCATAACATCTTGTTCGTTTAAAGCCCCCAAAATTTCAGAGTGTAAGAGGACGTCTCGGTAGCTTAATTGGCCAAAGCACTCGGCCGGATATCGAGGGATCCGGGTTCGATTCCCGGTCAAGGCGAATGATTTTTACTCTCTGAAATGGTTGCATTATCATGCACACATAGCGGGTGACTCCGTTAAAGTTACTGTTACAGTTTCTTGAAATTTGTCTAAGGTATGAACAGCCTAAGTGTTTGAAATTGGCTTTATTAACATCGTGGACTGTGGCGCGTCGCGCACGACTACGAATGCCTGTGACATTGTATGTACGGTATTTCGTCATAACATCTTGTTCCTTTAAAGCCCCCAAAAAATTTCAGAGTGTAAGAGGACGTCTAGGTAGCTTAATTGGTTAAAGCACTCGGCCGGATATCGAGGGATACGGGTTCGAATCCCGGTCAAGGCGAATGATTTTTACTCTCTGAAATGGTTGCATTATTTCCCACCTATTTCTCATTTCAACAAAACCACGGATTCCAACGTAAACTTCTCCAGACAGACAGGCATTCATGAATACATGGAAATAAAACCGAAGGAAAAAAACAAGAGCACATCCCTGACAATATTGTCGTTTATTCCATTGTTTCAGGCTTGACTTTCATGGAAATCCATCATCAGTGAAGTAAAAATACCAATGCACGAGGGTGAGGATAATACTAATGCACACACACTTGTAGACCACACACAAAATAAACTTCAGAAACAAACCCTGTGGCTTGTAGAAGTAACATTCCCACTAAACAGGCATGCGAAGTCGTTGTCACGGGCGTGACTTCATGGAATCGACTTAACATAATGAAAAGAGGCGTGTATAAATTAAATTGTCAATGTGGAGCAGGATACATCGGCCAGGCTGGGAGAAAGTTTAAAGAAATGATCAGAGGAACACCAATCGTGTGTCAAAAATAAGGACTCGGCGTCTCTCTTTGCCAAACATCTACTGAACGAGAATCATCTGAGTGATTTTGTGCCAGAGTTCCTACATATTGAGAAGAAAGGACAAAGGCTTGACGCACAAGAGCAATATGAAATTTTGAAATTTGTTAAACATAAGGTTAATATTGTTAACGAAATCTTGCACCCTTCCCACTCCCCCCTTCTAGACCTTCCTTCCTTCCACACCTAATGATTCTTCATCTACCTTTCCTCCCCTACCGGCCCTTAATACAGCATTTTTACATATACTCGGGATTTCCCCTCTCCCTCCCGACCCACGCGTCCCCTACACTACCACCCCCTTCCTTAGATTATGGAGTTCCTAATCCTTTCCTTTCTTCTAGTCCCTATGCTCTCAGCCTCCTTAACCACCTCCGGGCCTAACCCCCCCACCCCCTGGGGTTTCCCCTCTTCCGCCCCATATCCATCTCCTCAGACCGGGGAGGTTCTCTCTCTCTTCTCGCCTTTCCCCCCTCCCGGTGAATCACTCAAAAGCATACAGCAAAACATATTGGTTGAGTTCGTCGTGTTAAAGGCAGCCTGGCACCATTTATAATCTTGTAAAATGGCTACAATTCTTGTCCACACACCTTGTACGCAACTGGAGAGGCTTTGCAAAACCTGAAATTTGAACCAATCCCTACATCCAACTTATTCCCCCAATCTTGTATTGCCTTGTGCGATTTTCATCTTTATTCCTCTCAACTCAAAGTGGGACACCTCAAAGGGCAATCATTACACCTCAATGGACGATAGTGATTAGGTGAAGGCAGCTGTCATAAAGTCATGGATTCTAGAAAAGTCAAAAGAGTTTTTCAAACCAAATAAACGTCAGAAGCAATCGTGGTGGCATATAGAAGGAAACTAGAAGGAAAGTAAGCAGACTTTGCGGAATGTTCCGCATTCTGAATGGGGAGAAGGCTTGGGCAGATCTAAGGAAAGAGGCGGGGAACCCTGAATTTTATAGGGAGAAATGACCACAAATTTAAGGTAAAATGCCGGGCACAAAGAACGAATAAAAAATATTTTTCTTTTCTAAATAAAACAATTGTTGATTGGAACAATTTACCTGCAAAAATTTTTAAGCCCTTTCTTTAACAGAGTCCAAACTTTTAAGAAAAGATGTAAACAACTTCTGTAATCGCTTGATTGATGTGTTGTATAAAATTAAATGTAACAGCTTGATTTTATTTCTTGTTGATTGGGAAACAAATGATAATGAAATGGGGATTTTCTTTTTTTTATGTACTACAGATTGGTGTTTGGAAATTTCCTTAAAGTGTATTTTTTTTTCTGACCGATTTTATTTATTATCTTTTGTGATGTTGATTGTACGTGGGCAGTCCGATAAGTACTTAGCCTACAAAAGAAAAAATGAAAATTTTGGAAAAGTGGCGATTTATTCCTCAACATAGTCTCCTTTTAGCTTGATACACTTGACCCAGCGATGCTCCAACTTCTTTAACCCGTCGGAAAAATACGTTTTCTGGAGGTCAGCAAAATAGGCCTCCGTGGCAACGATAACCTCCTCATTTGACTCAAATTTCTGCCCAGCGAGTGCCTTTTTCAAGTTTTGAAACAAAAAGAAGTCACACAGGGCCAAATCTGGAGAATACGGTGCGTGGGGCAGCAATTCGTAGCCCAATTCGACCAATTTGGCCCTGGCGAAGGTGGAGGTGTGAGCCGGTGCGTTGCCATGGTGGAAGAGCACTTTTTCCTTCGCAAATGGGGCCGTTTTTTCTGCAATTCGGCGTCGAATCGGCCCAATAATGCGGCATAGTAGAGCCCTGAGATCGTTTTGCCCTTCTCCAGGTAGTCGATGAAGATCACACCTTGTGAATTCCAGAAAACGGTGGCCATCACCTTTCCGGCCGATAGGACAGTCTTCGCCTTCTTCGGAGCACGTTCGCCGGGTGAAGTCCACTGTTTCGACTGTTCCTTGGTCTCTGGTGTGTACCAGTGGATCCATGTTTCGTCGACGGTCACGAAACGATGCAGAAACTCCTTCGGATTGCGCTTAAACAGCGTCAAACACTGCTCTGAAGTGGTCTCATGGTTGCGCTTGTTGTCCGGGGTGAGCAAACGCGGCACCCATCGCGCCGAAAGCTTTCTCATGCCCAAAATTTCATGCAGGATATGACCCACATGGTCTTTTGAGATGCCTACTGTCTCAGCCATCTCGCGCACCTTCAATTGGCGGTCTGCCAAAACGAGATCGTGGACTTTGTTCACGTTATCCTCCGTGGTAGCCATTTTCGGGGCACCTGGCCGTGGCTCATCAAAAACTGACGTGCAACCACGTTCAAACTCATTAAACCAATTTTTGACGGTCTCCATTGAAGGAGAAGAGTCACCGTACACAGCATCCAAGCGCTCTTTGATTTCGCTGCGCGATTTCCCTTCCAAAAACAAGAATCGAATCACCGACCGATATTGCTCTTTTTCCATTTTCCTAGAATCGGCGGACACACCTGCTTCCACACGTGGTCAAAACAAAACTACCAGTCCGATTCGGCTGAAATTTCAACAATAGCCGTCTATAACAATGTCCTACACGATAGTAAATTGTTCTTGCGATAGTGGTGCCATCGGGCTGTGAGGCTAAGTAGTTATCGTACTGCCCACGTATTTTAGAAACCATGTTATTTTTCCAAGACGAGTGTATTTTAACACTTGGGACTTGTGTGCCACCTGACGTTTGTCTATTTGCACATGTACATTTTAATAATAATAATAATATGCAAGTAACATTTTCCTTCAACACGCATATTCAGGTTTCAGTTCGTTACATCCAATGCAGTGTATTGTGAGAAGGGGAAGTATGGAGACGTGTTCTAATGTCCCATCTCATATGCGAGTTAAATAGTGTGCTGTTATCGAATTTTCAACTGCTGAAAAAGTGACTTTACTTTGAGATTCATCGTTGTTTAAATGGCTCTTTGTAGAGAGGATGCTGTTGATAGGTCTACTGTTAATCGATGAGTACTAAAATTTCGTGGTTGTGGGCCTGGAAAAGCCATAATTCTTGATTAAACAAGCAGCAGATGTCCAAGATCACTGCCACGGACGATTAAACATCTCAAACTCATCGAAGATTTCATTCAATTCATGACCGGCAAATCACTCTAAAGCTTATTGCAAACCATATTGGTCGAGATTGTCGTGTTAAAAAGGCAGGCTGGTGCCAATAATCTTGTAAAATGACTACAATTCTTGACCACACACCTTGTACGCAACTGAAGAGGCTCTGCGAATCCTTGAAATTTGGACCAATTCCAACACCCAACTTATTCCCCCGATCTTCTTGCAATTTTTATTGTTTTCCTCTCACCTCAAGAGAGACACCTCAAAGGGTAATCGTTACACCTCAATGGACGATAATGATTAGGTGAAGGCAGCTAATTCAATAAGTCCTGGATTCGAGAAAATTCGGTAGAATTTATCAGTGACGGAATGATTACGAAACATGTTACCTGTTGGGAGAAATTAGCCTTAACGGTGACTATGTTGAAAGATAAATATATGACTCTGTTATAATTTTTGCTCGATCTTGCTATTTGCTTTTGTTTGTGGTCTACAAACATGCGTGCCTACCCTACTATTAACCACATGGATGTACACAGAAACGCACGCATTTCAATTCCGTGGGATCAATTTGCAAGTTTATACGCAACAGAAATTACATTTTCCTCCATTTTTCAGCAATTTTAATGAAAGGGTTGAATTATTACAGTTGACACGACAAGAATAAATGAAGAACTCTATCTGATATCAATAAAATATAGCAGAACGTATATTGTCGTGAGAAAGAGCTTAAGGCAATCACGTTAGCCAGGGGCAAAAATAAATATATTGCCAGCAAAGGACTCAATATTGACAAAAGATCATTGATGCATGCAGATTCATATTTGCCACACCATATTTCAATTAAAAATATGGAGGTAAATCATTTGACGACTTCTTTGTTGCCAAATCACTGCAAATATATAATTTCCCTCCAGTCAAAGGAGTAACAAGTGATTCTCTTGAGGATTAATATCGAATTCGATGGAAACATTGAAGTATAGACACCAAAAAAATGTTTATACTGGATAAATTTTTCAATACCAAACACTTCTGATATTGATTAACTAAATAATTTATAAGAAAAACAGTAAAAAGGATATTCCACACAAATACATAGATATATAATCAAGAGTTTATAACTTAATTAATACCTAATCTATTATCTGCAACCAACTTATACATTTACAATAGTGAGACATGAGATTTGAGTGACCTTATCCGAATTAGAATCAAACCTCATGTCCCAGTTGGCCACCTCCCCTCCAAAGAACCATTACGAAGTACTTTTGACCCTAATTCATTTGGGTCAACAGGTGAAACAGTTACTAACAGTATCTGTTCCTGCCACAGGAGTAAGTAGTGACTACCTTCAGGAACAGTTAACTGTGTGTGACTGCTCCCTTCCTTGTCACGGTGACCTTAAGTTATAATCACACTTTGGAACAGGTACCGTGTAGCCTCTCCGTTACTTTCACGCAAGCACGGTACACAAGGAACACATCGCTACGAGAAGAACACTTTTCTTTTTCATGTGCCCCTCCTGTGACATACAGTGAAACCCCCAAACCTAAGGTGCCTGATACATTTTCAAGATACCGTATTTCACAGCAAATTAGAGGAACCCTGATTTCTTGGGTTTGAATTTTTGAACATCAATTGGTTCATGAAGAAAAGGATCAGAGTGTTTTGATTTTAATATGTAAAATGAAGAAAATTAAATTGTTACATTGAAAAAATTAGTAGATATATATATATGGGTCGTGGTAGTCCAGAGGGTCCTGGGTTCGATTCTCGGGCGAGGCACTCTGGGTAGCTGCAGCTCCACCCAAGCTAAGTGATTTTTCGGGTACCGTACACCTTCCTGGAAAACCATAACCGCCACAGTGTATTAAGGCCCCCCTACCCTGATCTGTTTAATATTCACACTATGCTGCATAGGGCTTAGTACTGGGTGAACTCTACCATCACCTACTAAACAGACCTTCAGGTTGATTAGAACTGTGTTTATGGCTTATATATAGATATTTTTATATTTATTTTTATTATTCATTCAAGGCTATTGCAGATATGTGGGTGTGTGGAGAAGAATGGAGTAGGTGAAATGGACCGAAAGAAGGAAAACAAACGAGGAAGTATAACTAGGGATGGTGTGAGAGGACAGGGGTTTGTTTGGAGAAATCCTATGGAGGCAGGAAATATGGATGAAAGGCGTATGGAGTGGTAGTGGAATGTTGAAGAAGGTAATAGAGGGGAGAATGTTGGGCAAGCCAGGAAAGGGCAGGAACAGGATAGGGATGTTGGATGGGATGAAGGGAGGAAGGAAGTACACAGAGATGAAGAGGGACCTGATGTAGGTTAGTTTGCTGGACTGGGTTTTGTCTGGAGTTACAAAATATTTATTTGATAGTTGTGTCCATTCATAAACCTACCTTAACCGGTACATTACCTAATAATAATTTATAAAAAGGAGCATATTAAACGAATAACCATTCATCGGAACAAATTTAAGTGTTTCAACGTTTGAGAAATTCGATTGTTTAATAGTTTTAGGAAGTTACTTTGAGGGTGACAATATAAAATTGTAATTCCATTTTAATGAGAAAATTTTTAAAAAATCAGTCTCATTACTTAATTTAAAGACCTCATATTAATATTTTCCCTGCCAGCTTCAAACTTACATTGTGTAAGAACAAATTGTGCATTCATGCTCAAAAAGGAAGCGATCGATATGTTTGAGAGAACAGCTCAACAATTGCAGAGGTGGTTCTCGGGTTAGATTGCGTGAGAGACATTTTTAGCTCAACGTTTCCCTCCCGTTGCGTGAGTGTCTTCAGGAGAAGTAATCTTGCATGCTCAGTCCACCGGTATATGTACCTCAGCTCTCGGTCCTTTCACTTTTTGACCATTAGGGTCTAACGGCCGTTGGTTGGTTTTGGTAAGGGTGGTAAATTGTGTTTTTCCTTTCTCTTTTTGGCTCTTTGTAGTTATTTTTCTTTTCCCACGCAAGAGGCCTTTCCAGGTGTTCGGTAGGTGGAAGCCGTCGTCCCGGTTGAAATGCAATTCCTCCTGACCTTAGTTCACAAATTTCCTTCGCAAAAAGAAGTCTCTACCATTCATTGCTGGGCAAGCAACATTTGTAAATTTTCAGCATATCCACTTTGCATAGAATGGCTGTATTTATATGCCAATCATTCAAATCAAAAGGAAGTGAGCAAACATGACTTTAAAAGTTCCTATTTTAATAACCTTTTTGCTGTTAGAATAATGAAATGTTTAATGTTAGTAACCCTCCCATGGACTACAACCTTGTGGTGGAAGGGCTTGTGCATTCCGATGATCCCTTGAGCTGTGCTGGCGGGAGTAATAATAATTGCTCCTGGTAGGGTCACCCATGCCAGATTACCTTCGACCTAAGATCCAGACAAAAGGTAGTAGATCGGAGGCTTTTGCAGTTGTTGAGAGATGCAGAGGTGGTTCTCGGGTTAGACTGCGTGAGAGTCATTTTTTGGCTCAACGTTTCTCTCCCGTTGCAGGGAGCGTCTTCAGGAGTGAAGTAATCTTTTGTGCTATTCTGCCGGTATATATACCTGAGCTCTCGTCATTTCACTTTTTGATCGTTAGGGTCTAACGGCCGTTGGTTGGTTTTGGTAAGGGTGGGGTTGTGTGTTGCCTTTCCCTTTTGACCATTTGTAGATATTTTTCCCCCACGCAAGAGGCGTTTCCAGGTATTTGGTAGGTGGAAGCTGTCGTCTCGGTTGATGAAATTCGATGGTCGTTTCATTATTTCAGACTCACCCTTCCGATCTACGAGCTCAACAATTATTACCTAATAAAAATGTCATTTTTTCCAAGAACGATAAGGGACCAGAATGCTTGTAGCCGAAATTCCCCAGGACTTAGTTCATTACAATAAGTATTAACGTACAGGTTAGGGACTGCGCGAGGATATATGTGTATGTATCTGTATATATATATATTTTTACTTTCGTGATCTGCTCAAAAACCGCCTTCCCCACATGTCCTGTCTCCTATCCCCTTTCCTTATACCTATTTCTGTTTGAATGAATATATATATATATATATATATATATATATATATATATATATATATATATATATATATATATATATATGTATATTTTGTCGTGCAAACAATGCACCTCATTCTACATAGGCGAATGCATTACCCACTTATCCATCCAAATGAACAATCACTACTCATGTAATTCTCCTTCACTCTCTTCTCTTCCTATCCCTTTACACGCAAGTTCACACAACCTATCATTTGACGAATGCTTTTCCCTAACAGTTCTAGAATCCCTACCCGATTCAGCCACCAACATAGAGGTGAGAACTCGCGAATCCGCATACATCCTATATTTCCGATCCTTTAAAATTCCCACCCTTAACCGCCATCTTTAATTTCCTTCCCAACAGTCCCTAAACCTTCCGCCCCCCCTCCCCTCCCCAGGCACTCTTCCCTCAAAACCTCTCAGTCTGACTTGAAGAAGGCCTAGGAGTAGGCCGAAAGCTCAAATCATCTAGAGTGTGAGTGTCCTTTTACATGTTATCTGTTTTATTCTGTGTTCTATTGTGCCGTCCAAAAGTTATATTGCTCTCGTGAGTACTTCCGCATCATCGATTTATGTATATTTTTATATATGTACATGTGTGTGTGCATATATATATATATGTGTGTGTGTGTGTGTGTGTGTGTGTGTGAATATGTATATATTTATATATTTTTTTCTTACAGGTTCCTCCCACCTTTCCTCACCTAACCCCCAACCCCCTCAACTTTTACCCTTCCCTCATGGTGCTACACCCCCTGCCACACACCTTTTTGGTGGCTCGCAGGGTATTTATGTAGATGTACCTTCACTCCTTCAAGACGCCTCATCTACCCAAGGATTCAGTAGTGTACTTGGAGGGGTTTCACTGTACGCAATGGAAGAAATTCGAATCGAGCACGACTTCGGCTCGTTTCCCAATTTTAGAAGTCGCACGCGAAAGAAGGGGAGGCAGCAATTTGGGTTTGCTTACGGGTGCTAATGCTCCGTGTACCAAGAATGTCCCGGAATGTTGAGCCGGAGGTGAACGAGTTGAACTTCTTGGGCGGAGGACGTTTCTTCTCAGACTCCTCTCCCTCCGAGCGAGTTTGTTCCTCCTGGCTGTTGGTCAGCACTGGTGCCTCCGTCATTATTTCCAAAGGCCGGAACAGCAGCAACGCCTGAAACAAACAATGCGCAATCAACTCTAAGGATGCCACGAATTCTGTGCAATATATACACTCCAATGACGAGGACTACAGGGTCCATAAAATAAGTGTACTGAGCTCAGGAAAAAAAAATTATTACACTTTTACATATCTTAAGCTAATATTAAAAACTGGCACAACACAGAGCATGTTCTCCTGGCATCGGTACATGGTTTCAGCTTCCACGTCATTAAAACCAACCTTATGATTAGGACTGAAGTTCTCTCCAGTGAGCTTCAGCATAGCTACGAGGTGTGTTCAAAAATTAACGGGAATTTTTTCATTTAGCTTGGGCTTAGAAAGTCCGATTGTCAACCATGTTTTATTATGTTGGTATACATGCCCCTGAAGTACGACAAAACATTCAGCTGTTTTCATTGTGGACTTTGTCTGTGACAGCCACTAAGGTCAGACATGTTTTATGAGCTCGGTGATTTTTGTTTGTTAAAAGAAATGGATCAAAGGATTTGTATCAAATTTTTGCGTAAAAAATTAAATAAAGTGCAACAAAGTGTGTGTGAAATGTAAACAAAGGCCAAAATGGTGAGTCTGCTATGAGTAAATGAAGACTTTACGAGTGGTATAAGCATCGTTTCCAAGAAGGCCGTGAAGACCTTAAAGATCACGAACACCCTGGATACCCCAGCACATCAACAATCGATGAAAACGTGGATTAAAAGTGAAGTAAGAAATGGTTTAAATGAACGATCGCCGTATCACAATTAGAGAGGTCGCTGATGAATGATGTTGGCATATTGATTGGATCATGCCATGACATCACTTCCAATATTTTGGGTGTGAAACACGTGGCAGCAAAATTCGTTCCAAAATGGCTTCTGCACCACCACGATAATGCACCAGCTCACACTTCATTGCTTGATCGTGAATTTTTGGCCAAAAACAATGCTGTAACGATGCCCCAGCCTCCATATTCGTCAGATATGGAATCTCCATTTGACATTTTCCTAATTTCCATAAAATTAAGAGAACCTAAGAAGGTAGGGCCGTCGTTTTACAGCCGTAGATGACGTTAAAAGCGCATCGCTGAAAGAACTAAAGGCTATCTCAAAGATCGAGAGTTTGAGAAGTGTTTCGGGGATTGGAAGAAGGGCTGACACAAGTGCATAATCTCCAATGGGGACTACTTTGAAGGTGACGACATCAATGTATGAGAATAAATGAATATTATTCCCCGAAAAATTTAAATTCCCGTTAATTTTTTGAACACACCTCGTATATCCCCTCCTCCGTTCAACTGGAAATAAATGAACGGAGTTTGGAGAAGAAAGTATGCCTCATAGCACACGGACTCAAGGTTCGCGGTCTCCGAACAGCTTTCCGAACAATTCACACACCTTTTCTTCCCTTCTGAAAACACGCAAAACTGTTTAAATGCATGGTCTGGCCAATAAATGTGTGAAGTGGTGCAATCTGGTGGCCATGGCGTGGACTATAGTCCCGCCCACCATAGCGGCACTAGTTGCCTGAGACCCTATTGAGCCATCTGTGCTTAGTAAATCGTCGAACTGTGCGTATGGTGCCAATTATGTCAGTTTCTGTTGTCCTTGTTTTTACTGTTTGCCATCGAAAATGGAAATTGACGAAATCACAGAGCAACGAATCAACATATCAACACTTTTGCTGAAGTGCGGTGGTTAAAGTTATCAAGAATTTACTAAAATGTTGACCCCTGTTTACGGTGATAATCCTCTGAAGAAAACATCCATTTTCAAGTGGATTAAGCATTTTAAAGATGACCAGCAAGATGGAACAGATGATACAAAGGACAGGACGACCTTCTACCACCAACCAGTGTTGACATTGACAACTTTGATCTTGAGTGGTCCTTTGTCCTTCTTACCGATTGTTGAAGAACTGTACGAAGAATGATAGCTGAATAGTGAACTGAATTTAGGAAAATCATCAGTGAATACTACATGGTTCGTCCGGAAAATAAGTGTACTGATTTTTTCCCGCCGCTCCAGGCGCGTCCAGCACCGCTCTGACGGGCTGCGATTGGAGGGGGGTATGTTGGCAAGCGACGCTGAAAAAGGCAGTCGGCTCTGAGCTGTGGTGTAGTGAGG
This sequence comes from Hetaerina titia, assembly GCA_037158775.1. NCBI lineage: Eukaryota > Metazoa > Arthropoda > Insecta > Odonata > Calopterygidae > Hetaerina > Hetaerina titia. Next base: position 3,964,741 of record JAVFHJ010000013.1, on the reverse strand, counting down.
AGCTCTGTTAACGCGAACCTCCACGCTCGACCCACGTCACGGAACGCGATGCCGAAGTTTTTGGAGCAGCGTTTATCCATCAAATTTGCGGTAAAGCTTGGGAAATTGTCCACCGAAACTGTCGGTATGATTAACCAGGCTTATGGGGAGTCAGCCATGTCCAGAAACATGATCTTTCGGTGGCACAAGATGTTCGTGGAGGGCAGAGAAGAGGTCGACGACGAACCACAGCCTGGACGCCCATCAACGACACTCACCGACGAAAATGTGCGAAAAGTTGGCGTTGTACTGAAATCTGATCGTCGTCTTAGTGTTCAGATGATAGCAGAGCAGTGTAATGTGCCAAAAACAATAGTGCACGAGATTATTAGGGACCAAAAACATCTGGCTAATGCATCACGACAATGGGCCATCTCACAACGCGCTTGTTGTGTCGGACTTCTTGGCCAAGCACGGCGTGGCAACGCTGCCCCGCCCACCCTACAGCCCAGACTTGGCACCACCGGACTTCTTTCTGTTCGTGAAGATAAAGAGGAGTTTGAAAGGAACGCGATACGGGACTTTGGACGCAGTCAAAGAGGCCGTGACGATGTGTCCTCGAGAGGTTCCCGATGATGCCTTCGCGGGAGCGTTCCAGGAATGGGAACGCCGCTGGAACAAGTGTATCGACTCACAAGGGTCCTATTTTGAGGAATATTAGCTTAAGATAAGTAAGTTTAATAAATTTTTTTCCTGAGCTCAGTACAATTATTTTCCGGACGTACCCTGTATTTTAACCAAACATGATGGATGGGTCCTTCAACATGACAATGCACCTGGACATTCAGAGCATTGATTGTTCACCGATTTCTGGCAAACAAAATTAAATGCGATTGGTGGGCCACTGGCACAGGGAGAAATCTCTCGAAAGCCCTGGTTGTGTAAGTGCTTGAGATTAGCAAGGATCAAAGGCTATTTAGTACATCTAAGCTAGAGATATCCATGATTAATCTCCATTTATTCTGAATAGAATGGTTTCACGCATCACTTTGTTGAAGCGTTTCATATCGGAACAGAAACACTTAGTTATTCCACATTATTAAAAACATTTGAGGACGGGTGCTTTTCCGATCACATCAAGAATATAATACAAACCCCCAACGTATTAAGCCCTCGTTGGTTGAAGCATTGCCCCTCTCTGCAAGGTATTGATTGTTCTCCAGTTTCTGGCAAGAAATCACCTTGATCCTTGATCATCCTTCTCCTTGTTCTTAGAGATCTCCCCCCTTTTGCGATTACTTTTTCCTATTCCCATAAAATGCTAAGATGTGATAATTTGGGACATATTATCACTGGGCACAAGATGTGGAAGGCCATAATAAAGCAAGAAACGGCGATTGAAAACTAAAAGAGCCTAACTGCCTTAAACGAGGACTTCTTAAAGGGTGCTTTAATAAACAGTTAGTTATTCCTTAGTTATTTATTCGTTTGGCACTCGGATGTTGAGTGTGACTCGACATGGGTAGCAACAGCAGCAGCAGCTCGATGTCGAGCCACACTCGTCACGGAGTTTCACCGTGAGGGGAATTGAGATTTTTGTCCATATTTCCCAATAACTTCACTTGTAATCATCTGCATGAAAGGACAAGTAAAGTGAGGCTTAATTAATAGCATGGCTTGTTTTATAAATGAATCGTATCGACCCATAATGTCGTTGTCGACATAAATGCCGTCTCCAAAGGATGCCTCCACCTACGCAGATGTTTGTTGCTATCTCTTTGCTGTGTTGTAAGTTCTTTTTGCCCTTCATTACTTGGAAGTCAGTTAAATGCAAAAGCAATGCCTTTGAGAGATGATCTGTTTCTGAAGAAAAGATCGCCAGGATGTAAAGTTACCTCAATCAGGTGTTCCTATTGCTTTCTAGTTTGGACTCTTTCATTTTCTTTTCTTGCTAGTGTCAGCTGTCTCATCAAACATTCTTTTTCTATCCATTGCATAATCAGGAATCTCAAGTAGGAGGGTGTAAATTCATATATATATATATATATATATATATATATTGTACAAAGAAATCCAAAAAAGACAAATGAAAAACCGATCTCGCATGTGAAATTTATTACGAAACTAGTACACAATCTCGTTGGAGAATTCCGAGATGTGTCACAAACTTCCGGGGTTAGATTACCATCCACAAACATAGAGCAACGTTTAGATGGGAAGCTCCATATAATTACGCCTCACCCTGACAAAAACCATAAGGATTGTGATATTTGCTCTAACCGAAAAAATCAAAGGTGGAAGAAGAGAGACGATATATATATCTGTGAGACATGTGAATGTAAACCAGGTCTTCATGTTAGGTGAATGCTTCCAAAAATAATATCATACCATGAAAAATTACAGAGTTTAAATTATGGTTTATGAATAAATTTATCAATAATTATGTAAAAAAAAATCCAATTAAGTTTGCATGAAAAGAAACTCCATTTTTTCATTCTAGTGCCACGCTTAGTAAATATGGGGTATTTAAAAAATTTAATCCCGAGTAGACTAAGGAAATCGAGGAAAAAGGCACCAGAGTGCAAAGGGTTAAACACAACCATGGTTTCGATGCAAGTCACCTCCAGGTCACCTGAAGATCACTTAGCAAGTTGAAATTGTGGTCGTGTTTAATGAAGTGTATGTGGAATAACTAAGCATTTCTTTTCTGATAAGTATTTATTCTTTACGTGTGACTGGTGGGCTGCTGGCATAGGGCACAATCTCTCGCAAGCCCCGTCTGTGTGAGGGCTTGATAAGGACAAGGGTCAAAGGTTATCTCGTACACCTTAGCCAGAGCGTTATTTTGGTTTAATTATTTGTTCTGTTTTAATCTCCCTACATCATTTTATTTCAATTTTCATTATTTATTAATTTTTAATCCTTCCCATAATAATCATAGTGCCCATCATTATATTCTTGGGAATCATAATTGAGGTGGTTCCCCGTTGCCTTCCTCAATGATGACGGGGACGTTGAGTAGAGATGTTAAGACAAGACTCGTAAAAACTCTGATATGGAGCATAGCTATGTACGGCGCGGAAACGTGGTCGCTGAAGCAGGAGGATAGACGTAGATTGGAGGCTTTTGAAATGTGGGTGTGGAGAAGAATGGAGAAGGTGAAATGGACCGAAAGGAAAACAAATGAGGAAGTACTGGGAAATGGTGGGGCAGGAGAGGGGTTTGTTGAGAGAAATCCTATGGAGGCAGATGAAAAATGGATGAAAGGCGTATTGAGCGGTAGTGGAATGTTGAAGAGGGTAATAGAGGGGAGAATGTTGGGCAAGCGAGGAAAGGGCAGGAACAGGATAGGGATGTTGGACGGGATGAAGGGAGGAAAGAAGTACACCGAGATGAAGAGGGACCTGATATAGATTAGTTTGCTAGGTGGGGAGTCACAAAATGTTTATTTGTTAGTTGTGTCCATCCAAAAACCTACCTTAACCGGTAGATTACCTAATAATAATAATAATCATACTGCCATAGTTACCGTTCCTTTTGATTCTCTCCTTAAACTTCCACCTTCACCCAGATTCACAAATCCAAGTGCCAAAGAATTGCAGAAATTCTGACACACGGTCCAAAGGCATACCTTCTCTCTATCGGAGGTTCCATCGAGTTCCATGGTCTGGACTTCTCCTGGGGCATTGGGGCCAAGTTCGCTGCTCAGGGGAGTGGGCAGGGCAGGCGCCAAGTTCAACCTGCAGAGGACACAAAGTGCTAAATGAGATACTCTTGTCTTTCCGATCGTGATGACATCCTTCGGCTTAGAGATAATGTCACTGAATTTTCTTGCAGTGGAGAACATAACACAGGCCTACCAAAAAAAAATTTTTTTTTGGTGCCAGGAATCTTTGTGATGATTTTAACTATGTTTGTAGAGCTGAATCCAAATATGAAATCCGTTTTTATTTAACAGCTCTACTTTTTTAGATATGGCACATCTTACGATTAGTTGTTTTAATATTTGATATATTCCGGAAAATAATTTTCAAAGTTAAATAAATCTATAAGTATAATAATTTATAACCAGTCTGCGGTATTCCTTTTATTTTCAATAAACTATCAATAAGTTTAATGTATATTTCTATATTGTAGGCCAATGAGATAATTATTAATATAATATTCCCATATCATCATGTAGAAGATTTTTTTACGTAAGTAACAACATATCTATATCTTGAAAACTATAGCTGATAGGAAAAAACTAGTGTCATCATTGGATTCAGCACCCCAATTGTTCTTTAAATCAGCATTAGAAGCTCCGGCAACAAAACCACTGTTGGCCTGTGTTATTAATATAATATTCCCATATCATTATGTAGAAGATTTTTTTACGTAAGTAACAACATATCTACATCTTGAAAACTATAGATGATAGGAAAAAACTAGTGTCATAATTGGATTCAGCACCCCAAGTGTTCTTTAAATCAGCATTAAAAGCTTGTTTCTGTAGGAGCTTACTTATCTTTTGAGCCATTCCAGGAACGTACAGGATGGTAGTATATGTTATTCGTTGATGGGAAAGACCAAATCCTTGATCTCATGCATGAAGGCATATATGAGATGAAGTACACAAGTGGGAAGTCCTATATTGGCCAAACAGGAAGGTCTATCAGATGCAGGAGCAAGGAACACCAAAGGGCCACAGACAGAAAACAGTTCCAACTCTCAGCAATTGTCAAACATGCTTGCTGGGAACCCAGACACATGATTAAGTTCGACTAAACTAAAGTTCTGGCAAGAGAGAGGCATTAGGTAATGCGATAAATTTGTTATTGTTGTCTGCCCCTATTGGAGTTCTTATGCATTTTTTATTGGCTTTAGGATTTTCTTCTTTCCTTGTAACAACTTGTTCAACAGCCAATAGCTCCACATCATGGAATAAGAAGGCATAGCCTACCAATGGATCGAGCACTTTGAAGAAGGAGACAAAACCATCGATGTACACTAAATTTAAAGCAAAATAAAGTTTCTATGGCCTCATTTTGCATATTTCTTGGACAGGGCATTAAGCTTCTCTTACTTGTTCTGGCTGCTGGCCGAGTTTTCCTCCCCGGCATATGAGTCATCACCGTAGTCTATCACCACTTCTGGATTCCTCAGGATGACAGCAATCACTAACAGTGCCAATATGTGCAGCAGCTGGAAAGATAACAAACTCAACTCACTTCACCAGTTAAGAGGAAAGCCATAGCACGATACCGATTTCTTCCATGAGAGATATTCTAGTGGGTTTCGGACGTACACAGACTAAGCACACCTCTCAGGAGCATTCAGTGATGTTTTGATAGTTTGAGAAACATTCAAATGACTTCCCTTAAACATAACAAGAGAGGTGGGGAAAGCGGAATTGAGCAGATCACAAATGCAAAAATATTCCCTTGACCTGGACTTGAACACCAGACCTTTCGACCTGCCCAGCCGATGCCCTGTATCTATTTCCACATGGGAATAATAATTAATATAAAGTTAGCACTAGTTGACAAAGAGAAAAACACAGAAATGCACAAAAAAACAGAAAAACTCACTAGATTTTGATTTTTTGTGTGGTCCAAGCTACCTTTCTCAAGGAAGAGAAGGAAAAAAATGAGGGAAAGAAGGGGCTGGAAATGCTGGACAGAAGGGGAAGGAGGGGAAAAAGTTGGGAGGGGATTTTTAGAAGTCTGGGGATAATATGGAAGGAAGGAGCGGAAGAAGGATGAAAATATATAAAGATTGGTCTAATAATGTCTTACATTAATACCTGGCTATTTCAAATAATCAAGGAGCCAGATATCGGCCTGCTGTATTGTTCTGAGTATAAGTGGAGGGTCAGAAGGTGGGAGGGATGCTACCTGGCTATTTCAAATAATCAAGGAGCCAGATAGCGGCCTGCTGTATTGCTTTGAGTATAAGTGGAGGGTCAGAAGGTGGGAGGGATGCTACCTGGCTATTTCAAATAATCAAGGAGCCAGATAGCGGCCTGCTCTATTGTTTTGAGCATAAGGTGAGAGGGATGCTAAGATGGATACGCTATAGCATTTATCAAAGGGAGTGTTGAGTTTGGAGGTGTGTTTGGGGTTTGGGAGCATACCAATCAGGAAAGAATTCTTGTATGAGGCTCGATGGTTATTGATTCTAATATTTAAGAGTGGGTGGGAGAGGGATGGGATTCTGGTTTGAAAAATAGGACATGCTTTGCTTGTAGGTTTATTGTAGGGAATGGGAGTGGTGCTATGGGATAGGGCGGGGATTAAATGAGTGCATTGGTTGATTTGAGGAGATCTGATAAGTTGGCGGGGCGTTTGAAAGGAACAGAGGAACATTTGGGAAAAAGGTTGGTGGTGTAATTACGGTTTTGGAGGTTAGAGTAGAGGTCTTTTAGGATTAATCACAGAGATTCTTTAGGTTTAGACGTGTTTTCATGAGCATGAGGCAGTTTTGGTTTGTTATAAAAAAAATGGATCAAAGAATTTGTATCAAGTCTTAGTTTCGACGTCATATCTGTAAATCCATGTTTCATCACCTGTTGTAACATGTTTCAGAAATTCTGAATTGTCATTGACTTCATTTAGCGACTCCTGAGCAACTTCCATTTGCCACTGTTTTTGTTGCTTAAAATTCAACAATTTTGGAACCTATTTTGCCATCACGCATTGCAAAACCAAAACATTTGATATAATATATTTCATTTCATTGACATGAGCCAATCGACATGCCAACATCATCAGCGACTTCTCTCCGATTGTGATTTGGTGATCGTTTACAATCATTTCTTTCACTTTCTCCAAGTTTTCCTCGGTTGCTGATGTTCTGGGGCATTCGTCATCTTAAACGTCTTCACAACCATCTTGGAAACACTTATACCACCCATATAAACTCTTGTTTAACTCATAGCAGACTCACCATTTAGGCCTTTGTTAACATGTTACACAATTAGTTACGCTTTATTTCATTTTTTACACAAAATTGATACAAATTCTTTGATAAAATTCAAACTATCTCAACTTAGGTCATAAAAAGAATCGGGAGACCTTTTAACTTGAACTTAACAAACCTTGTACATTTACTGCAATACTTGGTCTTGGGAAAAATTAAATAAATATATTTATTACTAAGGTTTATTACTACAGTAGGTTGATTGAATTCTGAATCAAATAACAGAACTCGTTCAGGATAGCCGCACAATTCTGAAAATAACAAATTTACTAATCGCACACGTGATTAATTTTACGTACCAGGTGCCACAAACCAAGGAATATAGTTCCGGTACGGACATGACAGCAGAAGCAGCAACGCCAATCATTTCGACGATCGCTCCCAAACTTAAACCTCATCTTGGAGTCCGTCACTGAAATGGAAATGGAATATAGAGATGGGATTCAATGACTGCATTCGTAGTAGCACTGCAAACACATTTATTCAGAACATCTCATGGGAAACGATTAGGGATATAAGTACGTACAGTACAAATATGTTTACATTAAACATAAATTTTGAATTAAATATACAAGGAACGTAGCTACGGTCGTGAATCAACGTAAACAAAAAAATTCCGGGACCGTAAACTTGGATGGCACCAAATAACAATAAAAAATAATAATAACAATAATAATAAAATTAAATTAAAAAACACCACACACACACAAACACAAATTCAAAACAAATAATTAAAGAAATAAAATGATAATAATAAAATATAATAATAAAACAAACTTACAACCACTCGATCACTAGGGTGAGTTACGAAATAACTTTCACTCTCGCGAATAACATTCACACACACACTCAGGGTTTGCAAGGATTTCTCCTATGTCAGTGACCCGTCAATCACACAAATAAATGAAAATTATTTAAGAATGTAAAGAAGTCTTGCTTCAATCAAGTTTACGGTCCCAGAATTTTTTTGTTTACATAAATTTTGATTTGGTGAAAGTTAAAAACTTTAAACAAACCCCTAGTATTTCAAACTCTTAAAGAGTACATTGAATACAAGGATTCAGCAAGCCATTGTTTATGAGGCTTAGAGTCGAAGCCAGTGTTTTGAGTGGTATAGTCGTCATTTTAAATCGGGCAGAACCTCAAAAGATGAAGATTCACGAACGGGGGCGACCTTCCACTTCGACAGACCCCAACCATATCAAATTGGTGCGGGCAAATCATCAATTAACTGTTGGGGAGATAGCCGAGGAAGTGAACATTAGTTTTGGATCCTATCAGACAATTTTGACAGACATTTTGGGCATGATGTGCATTGCATTCAAATTCGTCCCAACAGGTGCTGACTGATTAACACGAGTTATTCGCCAGAACCGGAACTTCTGAGATCCCACAGCTACCCCACTCTATCTAGACGTGGAGACTACATCACACTTTTTCCTGTTTCCAAAGTTAAAATCAACCTTGAAATGGCGCCGATTCGACCCCATTTCGGATATTAAAACTAATTGTAAGGCGGACCTGAAGAAGATCCCTAAGGCGGCTTACCAGGCAGGGTTCGATAGCTGGAAGGAACGTTGGCAAAGGTGTATCATCAGCCAAGGCATGTACTTCAAGGGCGACAAGTTCGATTAAGCTGTATCCGTCGAAATAAACAAGTTATACAAAGAGTCCTTTACGTTTTTTATCACACCAAGTACATTGGTGGCAAAAAATCATTTTACTTCTTCATAGGATAGCCTTTCTGTCGGCACAATGCCTCAGAGGCAATTTTAGTTTTGCTTAGCATTATAATGGAGGATCCTCAGTTGTCTGTTCTGATTACACAGGCCTACAAAAAAATTTTTTTTTTCGGTGCTGGGAATCTTTGTGTTGATTTTAACTATATTTGTAGAGCTGAATCCAAATATGAAATCTGTTTTTAATTTACAGCTCTACTTTTTTAGATATGGCACATCTTACGATTAGTTGTTTTAATATTTGATATATTCCGGAAAAGAATTTTCAAAGTTAAATAAATCTATAAGTATACTAATTTATAACCACTCTGCGGTGTTCCTTTTATTTTCAATAAACTGTCAATAAGTGTTATGTATATTTCTATATTGTAGGACAATGAGATTAAAAAACAAAAATACGGTACCGGTACAAAAATACGGTACGGTACCGGTACAAAAATAAGTTTTTATCATACAAGGGAAAAGGATATGCTACCCTTCTTTACTCAAGAAGACAATCTTACATTTTGTTTAGACGTCATGGGCCTTTTGGAAAAAATGGGACTCCTATCACAATATGATGCTAGTGATTGGCGTTTGTTTATTGATAGCTCCAAGCGTAATTTAAAATGTGTACTTCTTCACAATGGTAACAAGTTTGGCGCAATACCAATCGCTCATTCAACTAAAATGAAAGAAGAATACGATACAATAGCATTGGTCTTACAGAAGATAAAATACCAGGAACATTGCTGGGTGATTTGTGTAGATTTAAAAATGGTGATCTTTCTTCTTGGGCAGCAAAGTGGCTACACAAAATATCCTTGTTTCTTGTGCCTCTGGGAAAGCAGGGACAGACAAAACCACTGGATTAAGAAGGAGTGGCCTAAGAGAGAAAACTTGGTTGTTGGGAAAGAAAACATTATTGCTGAATCTTTAGTTGAAAGAGAGAAAATCATCTTACCGCCTCTACATATTAAACTAGGCCTAATGAAGCAATTTGTAAAGGCTCTTGACAAGGATGGACCATGCTTCGGCTACTTAAGACTAAAGATGCCCCATATAAGTATTGAAAAACTTAAAGCTGGTATTTTTGAGGGGCCACAAATCAGACAACTTACAAAGCATCCTGCTTTTATCGAGTCAATGAATGAGATTGAAAAAATTAGTTGGATGTCATTTGTTGAGGTCATAAAAAATTTTCTAGGAAATCACAAAAGTGAAAATTATATTGAGCTGGTAAACATTATGCTCAGTAACTTCAAATCACTTGGATGTAATATGAGCACAAAAGTTCACAACCTACACATCCACTTAGACAATTTTCTTGGAAATTTAGGAGACACAAGTGAAGAACAAGGTGAAAGATTTCACCAGGATGTAAAAACAATGGAAGCTCGCTACCAAGGAAGATGGGATAACCATATGATGGCAGATTACTGCTGGTGCTTAAAACGAGACTGTTTGAACAAAGTGCACTCAAGAAAATCGCACAAAAGAAGCTTCCGATGTGTTGAGTGATGTTTTTATGTATTTTTTTCTTTTCAATTTGTTTTATTACAGTAAAACATTTTAGTATTTGTGTTCAATTGTATTGTAAAATTCTGTTGTGTTTGTGGGTGATTTAACAGCCCTAGAAATTAATCAAGTCTTTATATTTAGTGGGTTTTATTATTAATATAATATTCCCATATCATCATGTAGAAGAGTTTTTTACGTAAGTAACAACATATCTATATCTTGAAAACTGAAGCTGATAGGAAAAAACTAGTGTCATAATTGGATTCAGCACCCCAAATGTTCTTTAAATCAACATTAAACGCTCCGGCACCAAAACCACTGTTGGCCTGTGTTATCATTGTCTTACATGTCAGTACAAGTCTGAAGGATTTTCGCTTCAGAATTGGCAACTTTTTCATGACCTTAAGGTTTCTTAAAAATATAGTTGACCTTCAATGGGTCAAACCATCTTCCTCAGAGCTCCCTTTTCCCATTCTACTGGGAAGAGAGAATTGAATACTTAATGGTTGGAAAACGGTATTAAGGAGGCCGGCAAAGGAAATTCAATCAACTTTAACGATAAATATTCTTTAAAAACAAGTGGCCATTTGTGCTTTGTAGAGATGCCAATATTTACTAGACTTGGTGTTTAGTTCACAGACTGGACCGTGGCTACAGCAGTCTCGCCTTGGGCAAGATGGGAAATATTATAGCCAGATGATCGCCAATTCAGCAGGCACAGGTATTTATTGACATTTCTATCCTATTAATATTTACCGTGGACCATTTGTGTTTAAGCTGAACAAAGGCATGTCCTGATTGTTGATGGTTGGTTAAAAAGAAATCCATTATTTTCTTGGTAGACTGCTGTAGTGATCGATATCTCGTAAAATATCCATCAAAATAAACAAGTTATAAAATCAGTCCTCTCCCTTTTTTATCACACCTTGTCCTTAAAATAAGAACTCGGCTTCATTAAACGGGTGGTGAGGAAATACAATGAGAAAGTTTAAAGAGAGGTGTTATTTTAATCTAGTTAGACCTCATTTGGAATATACCGCAAGTATTTGGGATTCCTTGGGAGAAAATTTGGAAAAAGAATTGGGTCAAGTCCAAAGAATATCCGTCAGATTAGTGTTAAAAATTGTTATAATAAGGAGACACTAGTTTTTACAGGTATCTTAGAAGAGTTTAAGCTGGGAGCTACTTGAAACACAAAGAGAACCAGTAAGACTTGAGACTTTTAGAAAGATTCAGAAGAACCGAGTTTAACGATGATATTGGAGGAACTATTGTAATAGCCCCACAGTACTTACGTACGTAGATCAGACCACAAAGATAATACCATAAAGGAGAAATAGATTCCAGTACAGATAGATACAGATACTCATTCTTTCTTTGACATGGAACATAGCTAGATATGGGATGAGAATTTATGTAACTAAAATGAAGGTTATGCGATTTTCCAGAAAGAAAAAGGCTAAGCTAAACAATAAAATAGGAGGGGAAAATATAGAAGAGGTAGAACAGTTTTTATGTATCACGGAAGTGTTTTGGACCAACACGGTCAAAGTAGTAGGGATGTAAGGAGAAGAATTGTGCTAGGCAAGGAGGCTTTCTCAAGGAGGAGGGAGATGATGACGGGGATGTTGAGTAGGGAGGTTAAGACAAGACTCTTAAAAACTCAGATACGGAGCGTAGCTATGTATGGCGCAGAAATGTGGTCGCTGAAGCAGGAGGATAGACGTAGATAGGAGGCTTTTGAAATGTGGGTGTGGAGGTGAAATGGACCGAAAGGAAAACAAATGAAGTATAACTAGGGATGGTGTGAGAGGACAGGGGTTTGTTGGGAGAAATCCTATGGAGGCAGGAAAAATGGATGAAAGGCAAATTCAGCGGCAATAGTGGGATGTTGAAGAAGGTAATAGAGGTTAGAATGTTGGGCAAGCGAGGAAAGGGTAGGAACAGGATAGGGATGTTGGATGGGATGAAGGGAGGAAGAAAGTACACAGAGATTAAGAGGGACCTATAGAGGGAAGAGGGATGTATAGAGTAGGTTGCTGGATTGGGTTTTGTTTGGAGTTACCAAAAATATTTATTTGATAGTCGTGTCCATCCAAAAACCTACCTTAACCAGTAGATTACCTTAAAAAAAAACTAATTCTTTGCAGATCCATTCTTGGCATAGCCTACAAATTGAGAGTACTTTGAAGAAGTGGACAAAACCTTACGTAGACTAAATTCTGCACAATAAAGTTTTTATGGCATCAGTGCACGTATTAATTGGACATGGTATTACATTGCTGATCCCCCAGCCACCCAACTCTCTCTACAGATCTTGCTCGAGTGGAATCTTTCCTACTTAACCCAAGTTGGGAGTCCACCTTGAAAGGACGCCCATTTTTAAACTTTTGAGAAAGACATCTATCCAAATTTAACATCACACTTGAATACTATCCTTAAAGAATGTTCCTGGTAGTATTCCTAAGCTGGAAAGACCATTGGTAGCGTTGAATTGGCATCCAAAGGGAAGTATTATGAAGGTGATATGAGCATGATCGAAGGGTAACCAATAAAACCAAGCCCTTGTTCAAAGAGTCTTATCCCTTTCTGAAGAGCACTGGTAAGATGCACTTTTTCAATTGCAGAAGTACACCGAAATGGACCAGCATCTCATGGGCCAGGGGTATAATATTGTCCTATAAGATGCCGGCCAATCGCTAAAGAAATGTACGTAGGCGGTACAATGAGTACCCGTGTTTGAAGACAAACGGCGTTCCTGAGGGAAGTTTATGTCATCATTGTGTGCTGCCAACTATCATATGTTGGTGAAACAAATTTCAGACTGATTTAAAGGTTAGTTTGGATTTGGCAGCCATTCGAGTAAGACGACGTGTTTCGTGATTTTCCACTAAGATGGAGAAAAGAGCAGTATTGTTCGGTGATTCCCTTTTTGTTTTTGGATGGGAAGAAATGCGAGGAGATAAAAGCAAAGTCAGATGCTGTTTATGGGGACACTTTGCCGTCAATGGACCACAGTTAGATATAGGTTCAACAAATTTAAACGTGGGCGAATATCTGTTTTTGATGAAGAGCGACCAGGACACCCGGCAGACGTGGTTACCGAGGCAATCATTCAATAATCCACGCCATGGTTCTCGCTGATCGACAAATGAAAGTGCACGCAGTAGCAGAGGCCGTGGGTGTATCGACTGGAACGGCAATTATTATTTTACATGATGAGTTGGCGATGAAAAAATTGTTGGACCGATGGATGCTGTGATTGCTCATGGTGGACAACAAGCAGATCCAACTGTCAACTTTGAAGCAGTGTTTGCAGCAATTTAAGCGAGATACGAAGGTGCTCTTGCATCCAGTTATCACTGTTGATGAAACCTGGATTCATCGTTACATCCCAGAAACCAAGCAACAATCAAAACAATGGATTTCTCCTGGTGAATCTGCTCTAAAGAAGGCGAAGATGGTCCGATCGGCCGGAAAAGGTCATGGCGATGGTTTTTTGAGATGCAAATCGCATCATCCTCATGGATTTGTTTTAGAAAAAGGAAGAACGATCACTGGGAAATATTACAGTGAGCTATTGGACCGCTTTGACAAAAAATTGAAGGCGACACGGCCGCATTTGGCAAAAAAAGAAGGTGCTGTTTCACCACGAATTGAAAAGAGCAATTCCCTCCCTTATAGTTACAAAGTAAAACAAACCAAAATGGCGAGGGTAGATTCCTTTAAATACTTGGGTGCAACAATTACTCACGATCTGTCCTGAGGAAAACACATACGAGAAATATGCGGTCGTGCTAATAAAAAATTGGGATTTATGAAAAGAGTACTAGGTAAATGCAACAAAAGAGTGAAGGAACAATGTTTTCTTGACCTAATCTGGCCCCACCTAGAGTATGCTGCTGCCAGTAGTATATGGGATCCTCAACATATAAATTTGATTTCAGCATTGGATCGAGTTCAGCGGAGGGGGGCTAGATTTGAGTCAAACATTGTAATGACCAACTCAACAGCGTATCCACTTTGATAGACAATTTAGGTTATGACTCTCTTACGCAGTGGCGTTTACAATATAGATTAAACTTATCAAAAACTTTGAAAGATGGGCCCTTTTCCGATGACATCAGGAATACAATACGAACCCGAACATATTACGGTCGAAGGGATCACGAATGTTAGATTAGAGAATGGTAGACTGCAAGACTGACAGGTTTAGAATTTGGTCATTATTTCCCAGAACGATAAGAGATCAGAATGCTTGTAGTCAAAATCTCCCAGGAGTCAGTTCATTACAATAAGAATTAACGTACAGGTTAGGGACTGCGCGAGGATATGTACATATAAATGTGTAAATGTATGTATATATGTGTATGTATATATGTGTATGTATATATGTGTATGTATATATGTGTATATACATGGTTCGTCCGGAAAATAAGTGTACTGATTTTTTCCCCGCCGCTCCAGGCGCGCCCAGCACCGCTCTGACGGGCTGCGATTGGAGGGGGGTATGTTGGCAAGCGACGCTGAAAAAGGCAGTCGGCTCTGAGTGGTGGTGTAGTGAGGAGCTCTGTTAACGTGAATCTCCACACTCGACCCACGTCACGGAACGCGATGCCGAAGTTTTTGGAGAAGTGTTATCCCATCAAATTTGCGGTAAAGCTTGGGAAATCGTCTACTGAAACTGTCGGTATGATTAACCAGGCTTACGGGGAGTCGGCCATGTCCAGAAACATGATCTTTCGGTGGCACAAGATGTTTGTGGAGGGCAGAGAAGAGGTCGATGACGGACCACGGCCTGGACGCCGACAGAACAATAAGTTTGATATCCCATGCAGCTAAAGTTATTCTCAGGATCATCAACAAAAGGATAGAGAGTAAGGCAAATGATTACTTAGGGGATGATCAGTTTGGGTTTAGGAAAGGAAGAGGTACGCGTGATGCCATTGCAGTAATGAGATCACTAATCGAGAGGAATATAGAATACAATCAGGACGTTTTTGCCCGTTTTGTAGATTTCGAAAAAGCGTTTGATAGAGTGAATTGGGAAAAATTAATGCGTGCATTGCAGAAAATAGGAATGGATTGGAGGGGCAGGAGATTGATCCGCAACCTGTACATGTGTCAGACTGCTCAGGTGCGAGTGGGGCTTTTGAAATCTGGGTGTGGAGAAAAATGGAGAAGATGAAATGGACCGAAAGGAAAACAAATGAGGAAGTACTGGAGATGGTGGGTGAGGAGAGGGGTTTGTTGAGAGAAATCCTATGGAGGCAGATAAAAATGGATGAAAGGCGTATTGAGCGGTAGTGGAATGTTGAAGAGGGTAATAGAGGGGAGAATGTTGGGCAAGCGAGGTAAGGGCAGGAACAGGATAGGGGTGTTGGACGGGATGAAGGGAGGAAAGAAGTACACAGAGATGAAGAGGGAACTGATATAGATTAGTTTGCTAGGCAGGGAGTCACAAAATGTTTATTTGATAGTTGTGTCCATCCAAAAACCTACCTTAACCGGTAGATTACCTAATAATAATTATATCACCGGGGACAAGATATGGAGGACACAATAATAAAGCAAGGAATGAGATGATTGGAAACGAAAAAGCCTAACTTCCGAGGACTTCCAAGGGTGCTTTAAACAGTGGAAAAGAAGATGGAATAAGTGAATAGCAGCGAATTGAAGAGAGTGCTTTGAAGATGGGGACAAAAACATTAAGTTTAGACTAAATTTTATAAATAAATGTTTTTATGGCCTCAGTTCGCATATTAATTGGACACAACATGTCTGTCTGTCTATATGTATTTATGTGTATACATGTAATTATAAACTTTATGGCTAATATAGTTGCATACTATGATGGTTTAAATGGAAAAAGGGACGACTAGGTCTCAATTTCGCCAAAATAAATACCTCCATCTATCTAACACAGGACGACCTTAAGAATATATTAACAATTTAAATTTTACCGCTCTGGGCCCTTCAAACCTTTGATTTACCCAAAATATGGTCAAAAATTACATCTTATGCACACACAAAATGTTGCACATTTAATAATTAGCACTCCCACACACATCCGGGGTAATTTTGATTTTATTTCCAAAATTTTCCAATCAAGCCGGGGATTTTTAATGGTAAAATGGCCACCGGATGACTGGTAAGTCAGGGAATTTAAGAAAATTCATTTAAAAAATTCTAGATCTTTGCTTTCACCTCCTCAAACACAATATCACCCCAAGATGTCTTTTTGTTTTATATCAGATGGCAGAGTTAACAATTCCAAGTCAAATTTTACCATTGTTCTCACAAATTATGACGAAATAAATGATAAAGCTCAATTTACAACAGCTGACATCAAACTATTAGGTCATAAAATATATCTTTCAACATGACCTAACTCTTTATCTGACATACATGGCGGCCAGTGTTTGATTATATCCACAAAAGAATAATATTTCACCCTTTTCAGTGAAAAAGGACAATCCTTACATTTTCCCTAAAGTGGGTATCGGTTAAATAATGGTTGCCGAATTATTTCTATGATCAGGTCAAATGAGTCCTTTATTTTTCACACAACATGCCAGAAAATTGCAACATAAGTAGACTACTAACCACCAGGCCAAAGGAACACGTCATGCTCGGTATAAATTATTAATTATATCTTCAACCGCAATTTAATTTCCTTCAAAGCACTGCCCCCTTTTCTGATTCCGCCTTTACTCCGAAATTCCCCGGATATGTGCAAATTCTAAAATGACTTTAGAATCGCAGTACGTATTTCACCGTCAGATATCTGCCAACTCAGCGAAAATTTGAACGAGCATCGTATGATCGAATATTTCCTCAACAACCTCATGCGTTTTAACTAACTTGCTATTATTACCTAAGTTTTCAGTTTATATCCAAAACATTTTCAAATACACTCTTTAAACGATTGTACGCTAATGGCTGCCATGTTTTCGATTATTAAAACGCGATCGTGTGCGAGATAACAAACGGTATAAAATTTGAATAGCAAATTGCGCAATTAATAGACATATTCCGATCAATATTTATTTATATGTATGTAGGGTATAAAACTTCCAAGAATATTGTGTGAAATTAAAATGGTCGATGGCCGAATCGTCTACATAATATTAATTTACCAGTATTTCACAAGAACGCATTTCCGGGAAAGGGTAAAAAAATAACACTTTGCAGATTTAAAGATTAAATAAATTTCTTCCGCGGAAGAAATCACACCAAAACAGACCTTAATCTCGAGAAAGATAGAAATCTGGCTGTCAAGACTCAAACGCTATCGTCTAGTTCGCCTTAATTAACGAGATAATCTTGAAGATATATAGAAGAATTACTAAATCAGCCTTGCTTGAGAAAATACAGCACACTTTCACTGCAGTTTTCAGTCTGCTATGATACGCGAGTAAGAAAAAAACTTATATTGCTTTGCCTTAATTTCCCCGACTTTTCCATGTTTAACAACCCCAATTGCATCATTATGATATTTGGTTAAATATTGGCGTTGACCAGCTAAATAGTACAATTAGTCCCGAATTAAAGCAGTTGATTCCAATTCCACTCTCCGCCGTCGTAATTCGGTGACAAAGTTCTCAACATTTCCAAATTATACACGTAAAATAAACTAAACGAGTTGAATATTCGATCTAAGACATTGTTAATGATTAAACGCGAAATTACAGAGAGTAGGGATTGCTAAAAAAAAGTCATTGCACTACTTGAATTGCTCGAACATAAAAAAGAAAGTTCCTCCTTTGATCATTGCATTTTCATATCGAAGCACTACCATCATTGGCATAGAATCACACAAAATAAACCAAAATTCGTACAACACAAACCAATCGGGTGTTTATTCGAGAAAAAGTCAAAAGTCTCGTTTTAATAAAAGTTATTCGCACAAAATGAACGCACTGCACAAAAAATAGCACGAAAATATGAGTTAATCCAAACATGTAAGCACCCTAAGAGCCCCTGGGTTCCTTCCAAATACTATAAGCTACAACCTCACTCGGAATATTCGCGATAGCACGACATCGTCCGTCCGAACGACCTTGACTTGCCATATCGTCCTTCCAGATAGTGAAACAAAAAATATGCTTTGTGCCGAGAGAAAATTTGTGCCACACTACCCAAGGCCTTAATTAAGTGTCAACAACAGCTAGTCACATGAGTCATAGCAACGAACGACAAATACACCGACATCAATGGTTCCACACACAACAATCTACTTTTCCTGATTCGGTGATTCATATCAGAGATAACGTAAGAGTAAACTGAATACTTTCCGATAAAAACATAAATTGAAAGTCGTAACAAAATGATTTAATTCGTCGACTATTTATCATGATTTCAGAAGAACCTTTTCACGAAATGAATCAACGGAGGAAGGCACATTCTTCTCCGAATTCGTCCCAGGGAATGAAAAATAACATTTAATAACCAACAAACACACCTAATTTAACGTCTCGCTAAGCTGCTGATAAATTTAATGCTATTTGATAAGACTTCCAGGAATACGGTAGGATAAAACGCACTGACATAACTTACCCCCTAAAGGAAACGACATTATTGATTACTTGACGACAGAGCGAGCTTTGTTCGTCCCGAACAATTCAGCAAAGAGTAACTCGTGACTTACGAAGACAATAAAACCGCGATAAGACATTCACTCGTTCTGACTAGCGATCGAGAGAGAATACATATACTTAGTGCGTTGATCACTATAGCGGCAGATCACAGAATCGATACTCTACGTGACATAAAGCAACATATACATGAATTCATACAGTACATAATTCTTTCAAACACTTTTGGGTCGCCTAAATGTTATCACCCACTGAGGAATAAACATGACGCAATCAATAAATACAAGCGACGGACAAAATACAAAAAAAATTCGCCCCAAATGCACTTCACCAAATATATCCCTATATTCAGACTTGATTGAAATTAATGAATAATTGTAATAATTCAGAGAACAGGCTGTTAAACGATTTACATGGCATTTAAAATAGACCTTTGCCTGTGAAATGAACCGATCGAAGATGAACTAAGATGGCGGAATGCTTATTTATAATGAGGAGGAAAATGCCGATATAACCTGTTAATAACCTATTACCAGATATAATGAAAAATCTGTCCCAATGTTAGGTGATTGACTACATAAACGGGAAAAGGGCAGTAAACACCGATTATATCTTGAAAACAAATCTTCTCAAGGCTACTTTTATCATACATTTATAGAAAGACAATTTCTTATTTACCTGAACGCCGATTGTAGAGTAAAGGTTGACAGCACACAGCAGTATAAAATTTTGAGCTCGATTCCTAAATGAACTAAATAACACTTAGTCGAAATTCCTTACGTCCTCCGCCCGTACTGATATCTGCATCACTTTGATACCAACCACTCCAACGACGTTTCTTTCTTTGAACATTTGAAGAGCGTAAGTAGCACTTTCGCCAACCCAAACAAAAATAAATATTGCATTCCAATCTCGGTCAAATAAAGATTGTGGTGATAACTACGAGTGCGTACTTTTATATCATACTTAAATCATTACAAAATACAATTTTTAATGTTAATTTTAACTACTACCCTTTGAAAAGTATTATTGTGACTCTCCTTAAATATGTTTATCTCAAACAAGGTTGGCAATACATTCGCGCACATTATTTACATTTAAAAAACGTGAGATTAGACATACGTGATGAAAAAATGTGGAAAGTGCCCCTAAAATAAGTCAAGGGATCTGCTTCTGCGTTTATCCTTTTACGGAAGATGATCCTAGGATGGTATTAAAAATGGTAAATGTATTTTGTTGGTGACTCTATGCCATTGACTCCCTGATGCTTTGGCTTCTTAGACGAGAAAATGTAGACTGTCATTCATTTTCTGACGAAAGAATCCTGTAAGGTAATGCTCCTGCAGCATCAGTTGTTTCTTTTATGGTTCAACATATGAGTTTCACCTGAAAGAATTTCTCTATAGAAAATAGATCGTGTTATCACTCCCAAACACGATGGTCCGTGAAGTATGTGATTCAATAGATAAATATTTATTTACGGGAATAAAACTTTTGCAAAACGAAAGCCAAAAACATAAGTTAGTTCCACATTAATAAAAAAGTTTTATAGGGGTACAAATTACATGAAGAAACCAAGTAAAAGCGGCCGCATTTTGCTAAGAGAAAAGTGTAGTTTCATTAAGACAGTGCACCAGCTCACAAATCTGTTATTGCAATGGCCAAAAGTCATGAGTTAAAGTTTGAATTGCTACCTCTTGCACCCTATTCACCAGATTTAACCCCCTCGGATTATTTTCTGCTAGTAAAATTAAAGAAATGGCTTGGTGGTCTAAGATTTTCCGAGGGTGAAGAAGTGATGTCGGGAATTAATGGCTATTTTGAGGAGCCAGACAGTTCTTATTATAAAAAGGGTATCGAACTTTTTGAACATTGCTGGTAAAAGTGTATAGAGCTGAAAGGAGATTATATTGAAAAACAAAATACATATTTTTCCAAAAAGTTTTGTTTTTGTTGGGTTCTTCTGGGATTACTCTCATATAGGACTGGTGCTCACAAAGGCATTTCATTGATTTAGACTTAAATAACAAGAAATTATCCATTTACCTTAATTCTCTATGTAGTGTTTTCAAGGATTTTACACCAGCATAATCCAGTTTCTTAGCAAACATGAACGATGAATTGTGGGCAGTTATTATAATGTCATCACAATCTTTAGTGCTATATCTATGTACAGGAGCATTGCTTTTCAGAGTGAACATTGCTTTGTTTTACTGCACAAAGATTAGAGTACGAAATATATACAAACAGGGAAGAGTTAGAATGATAAATCATTTAAAGCAAGTTTAATTATAATTTTGTTTATTATTAGGTAATTTACCGGTTAAGGTAAGTTTTTGGATGGACACAACTATCAAATAAACATTTTGTGACTCCCCACCTAGCAAAATAATCTATATCAGGTCCCTCTTCATCTCGGTGTACTTCTTTCCTCCCTTCATCCAGTCCAACATCCCTACCCTATTCCTGCCCTTCCCTCGCTTGCCCAACATTCTCCCCTCTATTACCTTCTTCAACATTCCACTACCGCTCAATATGCCTTTCATCCATTTTTCCTGCCTCCATAGGATTTCTCTCAACAAACCCCTCAAGTAAGTTTATGTGGAAAAGTAAAGTGGTTTGATTATTAACAGTCAGTTCTACAGGAATGTTGTCTACTCCAACTTCCTTATTTGCTTTCATCTCCTTTAATGCCCTTTCCAATTCATCGTCGAGTATGCCTGGACCTAAGCTGTCTTCTTCTACGTCATGTTCCTTTTCTATGTCTAACCTTGTCGGCCTAAGTTCTTTACCATACAGTGTTTCTATATATTCCTTCCATCTCTCTTGGATTTTTCCTGGTTTAACTATTATCTTACCCCACTTATCTTTAACTGTTAGCACAGATCTTACCTTCTTACTTCCTAATAATAACTTAACCTTGCTGTATAGAGTACCAATTTCACCCTTCTTCTGTAAACTTTCCATATCCTCGCATTTCATTTTCCACCATTCTTCCTTTACCTTATTTGTTGCCCATCTCAATTTATTATTATTTGCCTCTTTGTACTTCATTTTGCCTCATCAACTCTGTGTTTACGTTTTTCCATTTTCTTCTCTCATCCATCTTTGTGAGATCTGAAGTATCCAACTCATGTACCACGGATAAGATGAAGAGAACTACATCTTATCCGTTACCCATGGTTTCCTTGCCCTTTTCCCATTAACGGTTCCTATAGTGTCTTTTGCGGCTTTCGATATCACTTTCTTGATCCATTCTCACTTTTATTCAATAGTACCTAGCTCTTTACCGTGATCCATGTTTTTCTCTACAGTCTGGTGATACCCCTTCCTTGTTAATCCATTTAATGCTTTTACATTCCATTTCCTAACCTGCCTTATCTTCTTGAAACGGACGTTACCTTTCATGACAACTAAATTGTGGTCAGAGTCCGCATCTGTTCCTGGGAAACTGTGTGAATTTATCAAACTTCCTAAACCTGTGCCTTGATATTTTATTCTCAAGAGAGAAGTTAGTTTTAATGTCAAAAATAATATTTACAATTCATGCAATACAATGATTTTATTACAACATTATCACTTTTACAATAGGGTGAAATAAGGTTACAATTTTATAAAATTTAATAACATTTTGAGGGGCTCATATTTTCAACAAATCCTATTTCAATAATGGAGGCAAATATTATGTGAAAGCTTATTACAATTATTTCTTCTGAGATACCCCAACACATTTGTTACACTAATTTGACAATATAAACATGGTAATTGAACTACTTAACATTCTCTTATGACAATAGAAACATCACTGGCTATGTGAGAGAAAAATTTCAAAGAACAATGAGTAAATGGAATCAAATATTAATGAAAAGTATATAACATACATATTTGCACATAAACTATTTTTTAATTGCCTCTTTTAAACATTTTGCACCAAAAAATGAGTGTCGTTAATGACAGTTTGGAAACATAATAACATTCAGTAAGGTAGGAAATAATATAACACAATTGGAGACTGTAAAATTATAAATGCACAGAATTTAAACTTTTATTCATTTATTCAGAAGTACCTTTTTTTTTGATTTTTCTAATATATTTAGCACTTTTCATGAATTTGATATCATACCTTAACTCTTAATTCCAATAATAGTGAATGATGCCACATCCTAAATTTAATTAGTCAGCACATTTCCTTTCATCATTACTTAGGAACTTATATATAGCATATGTTCACATTTAGCTACATACAGTAGTAATTATGTTGATTGGATTGTCCAATTGGTTAACCAGTAGATAGTTTTGTGAA
Organism: Hetaerina titia; assembly: GCA_037158775.1. Lineage (NCBI taxonomy): Eukaryota > Metazoa > Arthropoda > Insecta > Odonata > Calopterygidae > Hetaerina > Hetaerina titia. The sequence continues at coordinate 3,941,663 of JAVFHJ010000013.1, read as the reverse complement.
ATGATAATTATCGTTAAAATCTCTTAATTTTTAGCCACAAATCCTGCACACATTTCTTTTGGTCATTTGCTATCGAATGAACCAAATAAAGAGCATTCTCACCCAAGAACAATCTCGCTACGTCATACAATTTGCCCCATATTTTATCAGACCTAAAATGCCCAACAGCTACATGAAAAATGGTATCCCCTTGTGAATCAGCCATAAATAGAAGTTTGATGACATCTTCCTTGGGTAAGAAATGCACTAGAATACTGAGTAAGTAACCAAAGAGCAATGAGCTCAAGCAAAATATTTCTATATGCAGTACATTTGGGCATATCTGATCAGGGTACTTGAGACAATTCAACAAGCTGCTTGAACACAATAATTGTTTTCTGTCTAGCTCAGCCTGCTTATAAAAAGCAGCCACAAAATACTTTGCACATTTCACAGGCTCCACGTCATTATACCCCACAACATAACCATTATCGTCAGGCTGAAAAGGATCCACCAGGTTGTATTTGTCATGAGATTTGATTTCCTTGAGCGTCTCGTCCACCACCTCCCTTAAACTTTTATGTGATTTACAAGTTTCTGTGGATATTCTTGTAATTCCTACAGTATAAATATCGTTCCGTGCATTGAATTCCTTTTGCAAATCATCTTCTTCAAGTGGATTTCTGAGGGGTACCACAGCATTGCATATTCCATTTGGATAATTGTCTCCGAGAGATGGCTCTCTTTCGTAATCTTCCACTAGCAACAGTTTAAGTATTTCAGCGCCGGTAACGAACCCATCTCCTTCAAGGTTTGTAACAAATTTATGGAAATGATATGTTTCACGCACCCTAACATTTTCTGTGAAACTGTTCATCAACCATTGTTTCTTCTGATTCGAATCCATCAATTCATCGGCTAAATTCCAAACAAACTCAAAGACATCTGCTTTTCTTCCAATAGGAATAGTCAATGAAGTTCTTTTGTACCAGTCTTCATCAATGAGGAAGTTAAGCTTTTGACTTTGGTCAATCACTCTTGTGCCAATGAATTTCCACACTTCCTTAACATTTTCAAATATATTGATAGTTAATGCTTCTATCCAGACTTTGAACATAAAACCATATTGCATGGGAATAATTGAGATGCCTGATTCATCCATCATAGAATCAAATACATAGCCAAGCAAATCAGGATTTCTTGCTGTTATTTCAACAAGGACATTATTTCTACCTGCACGATTAAGTTCCTCCTTCAGGACTTTTGCAAAAATATTTTTATGCTTAATCAGGAATTTGACCACTTTTTCATTGTAGACCAAACTCCAGTCATGATAATTTCCATATAACGGGAGCAACCAATTAAATCCATTTTCATGAAGAAGTCTTTCCATTTCCTCAAGCATGTTGAACTTTTCAGTTAGGGCGAGCATCTTACTCAATAATTCCAAACCGAATTTTTTTGGCATTCTATCATGCCACACCATTAAATGACCTACAAAAGTAAAGGCATTAGGGAACCGGACCTCGTGCCGTGCTACCATCACAAATACCTCATCAATAGCCTTGCCCCTTGACTCTCTCCACTTGTCCTCATCAAAATGTTCAAACATACATTTGGCCCCATTCTCACCAAATGAATCAACAAAATATTGCAATATGTTTCCATGACAATGATAGATTGACGCATAGATTGAGACCTTCAATTCTTTTGACAACTTATCAGGAGATGTGTCTGATTTCATTAGATGTTTTTTCTCCAACATCATATCAATTTGTTCATCAGAATCGCCTTCTAACAGGAACAACATGTCATCCAGGAGCAGTCTGACTCTGAAAAATATATCATTCACCAGTACATGATTTAACCATAGCTCCCTTACTTTTGGTTTGTCGGCATCTCTAAGCATTAGCCTTGCAAAGAAAAACTCTGCAAATGTCCTGTGAACAAATTGATACGTGCCATCTTTGATCGTCAGTAGACCTATCTTCAATGCTTTTTCAATTGCTTTATTCGTCACTTCATAAGATTCATCTTTGAGTAATATTTTTGCAGATAAATTCTCCAGTATATTGCTAACTGTCAACTGAGCCATCTTGACCAAATTGTCAGCCATATAGTTGCCTGAATTATGGGCCTTTTCACGTCCAAATATGTCCATCTTACTGTTAAAGAACCTCTGATAAAGATGTGCAAGGTTGATAGTCTTCTTAATGTCAAACGAATCTTCAAAAATGATAACTGCAATCATTTGTATATGCAAAGGTGATTCTGTGATTTCTCCCTCAACAGCAGATAATGTGTGCTGCTCCAATACATGATTTGCCACTGATTTGAAATCAGGTTTCTTTCTTAAATCTGCTTCAGTTGAAGTTTTATCCATGTCCGAATCAAGAGTAATATATGCTGGCACATTGATATTAAGGTTAATTTTCTTTATGTTAGCATTGATGTCTTTCATTTTCTTTTTCCTATCCTCTGAGTTCAAAGTCCGCAGGAGTCCATTCCAATATGCACTCAAGAATATAGTCTGATCTTCCTCCGTGAAAGGAGACAACTGGTAGGAAACTGCATCTAAAGAATTTTCAAGTTCACTCTTATCTTGGAGTCGTGTGGAGACAAAAATTTTAATATTGCTAAGATATTTCCTGATTCCCAAAATGAATGAAATGATTTTCGGTTTATATTTTGGGTTGATTTCATCAAATGCATCAAATAGCACAACCACATGATTCTCTCTTTTGCAATATTCATAAAAAAACTTTTGCTCAAGTGCAGAGTTCCCACTTTTTACCATTTCAAAGAGCCATTCTTTTAATTCCAGTTCTGATTTTACACTTTCAGACAGCTTCGAAAGATGATTTTGCAGTTCCACCATACTTAGATCTATCAATGAAACCCATTTACAAGAATTATTCTTCTGAACCTCTTTTGCAATAAAATTCATGTAAATGGATTTACCACTCCCAGGATCATCTGCAATTAGTACAACATCAGTCCCTTTAAACGTTGGCTCGTCAAGTGGTTCATTGATGGTGTGTACAGAGGGGAATCTTTTTTTTGCATCAAACACAGCATCTTCAGTCTCTGTACAATGTTCAGAAGAGATTAGTATTGCCTTATTCTGTCTAAACTTTAGGTGGACAAGTAATTTATCAGACTTACGGTCACGGAGATGGTTCAATATGCTCTGAAATATTTCATTCTCTTTTGCCAAATCACTATCTTGATCACTAACATAGCAACAATGGTTAGCATCATAGTTTTCCGGATTCCATTTGCCAATGTGTTCCTTATTTATCCCCAAATTTATTAGAAATTCAACATTGGCATTTGACACAAAAAAGACACTTTTTTGATGAGTTCTCAAAAGGTCTTCATTCAAGTCAACATAAGTCTGATTCAACTTTCGACGTACAAAACATCCAGGTTGACTCCAGATTAAATTTTTTTGTTGACCAATCCAATGCTTTGATTTTCCCAAGGATATTACTTCCTTTCCTAAAAGTAAGCCAATGTCTACAGGATCTAACTGATTCTTCATAAATCTGTCCAAATCATCTTTGTCTTGAGTTAACTTGGACAATTTTCTCAGGGACACAGCCTCACCACAAATATTAACTTTCCTTTCCAGGACATAATCCTTTGTTTTTCCCGAGAGGTCAGTCCAAACATATGCAACTGGTTGGATATCCTTCAGAATTTGCCACTTTGAGGCCATTAGAAAGATGATGCAACCTTCAAATTCAACAAAGTCGTACCCTGGGCAGCTTTCCTTCCAGCAGTTCTTGTTTTTGCAGAACTCTGGCTGTGCATCAATATCCCACGTTATTACTAATGTCTCTATTTCCCTTGATTTGAGATCATTTATGAATAATTCCTTACATTTTTCATAACAGCTCCAATTTACCAAAATAGGTTCAGCTTTGCCAGCATTTTTGAAGGATAACTTTAGATGACTCTGGGCTAGCTTTACATTTGAAGCTTTCAAAACCAAGAGAATATTGTGTTTTCTGATAAAGCCTGTAATATCTGAAGTCACATCATTGGTAATATATATCTCATCTTCCTTGTATCTTGTGAGAGCCTTTTGATAGGCCATTAGGCCCATTTCATTTATCCTGCTGCTTGTGCCAATGTCATTGATATAAGTCAAAAGATGAGGTTGTACATGCCTCATGTAATAGGACAGAAGTTCTGGTATTTGGGCAGCCAAGCGATCAATGCCGTCATTTTCATTTCCAAGATACTTTGCTATCATTTCGGGAACTCGCACTATCAACTCAAACTTTTGTAATTTGTCTGGATAATTCTGGAGTTTTTGGATTATTATGTCGCAGTTTTCAAAAACTGTAGGCTCAAGAGTCTCCTTTAAGATGTCTTCATATTTATTCTTTCCATCTGTGTCAGTCTCAAAGTATGGGAGACCACCATTCTTGAACACAATCCACATGGCCATGTGTGTTAGTTCATGTGCCAGGTTACTGACGATGCTCAGGAAATCAAATCCATCACACTCCTTTGCTCCCACACATATCCGTTTCCTCTTAAAGTCTGTTGTACCTCGATCACCTTCTTTCCAATTGGTCCCCATTCTCTGAACATTTGCCTGGTCAAAGTCGAAAGCTATCCACAAACCTGGCATATCCTGTAGAACTTGCAATATCGTAGATGTCACCACATTTTTGTCCAAGTGTTCAAAAAAACTTAAAACACGTTTGCTTAGCCCCACATTGTCGGCTGATCCCCCAAAAGAATGAGACTTACACGTAAGCTTCATTGTGTGAACACCTTTGAGTGGGTGGTAAAGACTTGAGTAAGCACGCTCAGACCTATCATTTTTCAATTTCATTAGACCTTCCACCTTTTCTCTCTCATGCTCGCTTCCATGGCACATACCGCAATCCCTGAGGTAGACCAATGCATCAAAATTCTCATTAATCCCTGCTGTATAGTAAGCAGTGCTACCCAAACTGTCAACGTAATATTTCCACTTCCTGGTCTTAAACATTTCCTTTATGTCAGAATTCAATTCTTTTCCTTTTAAGATGTTATGAATCTTATCTCTTTCTTCAAATAAGACTTTTAGCTTCTCATTCTCAGAGATAAAGCTTTGAAACTCTTTCTCTTCGTCTTCATTTCTCAGGTGCGGGAAGAGGGAATCGTGTTCGAACAATGTCATGACCATCTCGGGGTCCTTGGACAGGCTTATGGCGTTTATCTTGTTTCTTGTGAACTGATTCACATCAGCTCCACATGCCAGCAACAGCTTGACCATCTCATATTTACCACATTCAACAGCTTTCATTAGTGGCATCAGTCCATTAAGATCATCACATGGCTCACTCAGCAATGAGTATTTCTCATATGTAAGTTGGACAGCATCTTCCGTCAAGGGATAATTGACTCCAAGCAATACTGCCAACATTTCCACTTGTCCATTTTCAATGACAATGCTCAGAATATTACCCACATCACTGCAAATGTTTCCCACATCTATGTTCTCATTCTTCAATATTTCGTTCACTTTTGCAACATCATTCTGTTGGACTGCTTCCATGAGCTTATTTGGATCAAATTTTGAACCCATGATTGAACGATATGATTCCCAACTAACTATTCACCTCATTAAATATGCAGATACAATACCACACCCTAATAACAATATGAATTAAATGTTTTAAATAGGAAAAATGTTATGCAAGCAAATTACGTAAATTCAAATGTACAAGCAACTTGTATAACTTTCTAGAACAGTGCTGGGAAGTGATTTTCTTTCCAAAAATTCATGTGATAACGATATTCTTAAAATGTTCACTGATATAACTCACACACATAACAATCTCACTTTGGAGATTTATCTTACTTGATATCCTTTTCAATGGAAGTCTTTGACTGTCAGTCCAAACACCGCCGTAGACACTGGTCGACAGTATTCTAGTCTCTTCTTATCAAACCATATGCAGGACAGCTCCAAAAGTTATATTAAAACGCAGGCAAATTGACAGGTGGATATCTCTGCAAAAATCGAAATAAAACTCACTTAATAAACAGATGATTAAAGGTACCCTGACAATTTTATCTCTAGAAAGGTACTTGGTATTTTGCATTGAGATGGGTTCATTTTATATTGCCAATAATTAAGGAAAACATTGTAAAAACCAGACAATGGGTATTTGGGAATACTTCTTTCTTACTTTTTTACTTTAAAAAGGGTCTCTCTAATGAATTTGTGGGTTGAAGTATTAAAAAACAGCATTTAAAGTCTGACACAAGAGTTACTCCAAACCTCTGATGCAGCAATTGTGAATACAACAAGGTACAAGCTTGGATTATTATTTCATTGAACAAGCAATCACTATTAAATACGATTTTCAATAATTCCCAATATTTCATAATTAGTAATTAATGATCAAATATAGTGATTATAGTATTTTGCAGGTTTCTTTGGCAATGTAACTGAAAGCGTATCGTCAAGTGTGATTGGATTGCTAATTTGGTTCTGAATCTATCTGAAGAATAAACTATTTTATGACAGCAGACTCAAAATGATATTGGATACAACAAATGGGAATTAATCACAGTCTCTCATTAAAAATAAGAATGCAAATGAAAGCCATGAAAAGATGAGCTGCCATTTTAGAGTTGAGTTTCTGAAAGATTATCTATTTAATAAAAAAATTGAATTGGAATTTTTTAAAACCAAACCATATAAAACTGATGTTATTAGTTTCACAGTTTACTCTTTGAAGAAATTTTACCATTCCCCACACACTTTTTTGAATTTGGGGTAAATTAAAAATTTGAAAATATCTTAGTAAGACAGAAAAATGTAATATTTCCACGGTAATTCCAAATCTGAGGGAATTGCATAAATACGACGATATAGAATAAATAAACATGAATTATCATTTCTTCGTGCTGTTATGTTTGCAATAATTAATCATCGAATAACATTTTAAAAGTACTTACAGTAAATTGGTTCAATTTACAGGGCAAACTTTGTGAAAAAGCTCCAAGTGCATACGTTTCCCTTTGACTCCTCTCTCTGTAAAATGCCCTTCGAAATAGGGAATATCAGAATTCCCCCTAGGACGGGCTAATGTAGGTCAACACACACCAGGCAGAAGGTCTCTAGCAGTCTGTGTTGACACGGAGTGGTCGTCAGCAATCTTGATCCTAAAGCAGAAGAATGTAGTCATGCACTCCACCAGAATATGTACAAGCATAGTTGCAATATTATTGTCTTGATATTATATATATTAACGTGGATGTACACATACATTTGTAAATTATGCCGTAGTATTGGTTTTATGTGTACGTCCATACTCTTGACTTTATAATTTCATGACCATTTGTTCAAATCCACAAGGCTTTCCTTAACGCCTCTCTTTTAACATAACCTCGGCAATGTAGGCATTCAAAATTAGCGCTGATACTACACTTCTGCAAGCTGATAACATTCCGAGATATTAAGAGGAATTTCAATAAGTCACCCATCAGTAAGATATACTCTTACTTTTATTCTTTGCAAGACATTCATACTTTTAATCGCTGTTACCAATTCTAATCGGCAAACCCCTCTCCTCCCCCACCATCCCTAGTACTTCCTCATTTGTTTTCCTTCTTTCGGTCCATTTCACCTTCTCCATTCTTCTCCACACCCACATTATGTCAATAGCCTCCAATCTACGTCTATCCTCCTGCTTCAGTGACCACGTTTCCGCGCCGTACATAGCTACGCTCCATATCAAAGTTTTTATGAGTCTTGTTTTAACATCCCTACTCAACGTCCCCGTCATCAACTCCCTCCTCCTTTTGTGAAAGCCTTCTTGCCTAATAGTGCAATTCTTCTCCTATGTCCCCAATACTACGTCGACCGTGTTGGTCCAAAACAATTCCGAGATATGTATAAACTGTTCTACCTGCTATACTTTCTCCCCACATACTTCAATGTTTAGCTTAGCTTTTTTCTTTCTGGAAAATCGCATAACCTTTGTTTTATTAATATTCATTCCCATCCCATATCTATCGCACTGAACCCCAATTCACTCAGCAATGCTTGCAACCCCTTGGCTGACTGAGCAACTAATGCTTGGTCATCAGCAAACCTAACCTATTTTACGAATTTCCCTCCGACTTTCATTCCTACCTCCAATTCTTCTCATAATGAATCTTTAATCATTTCCTCCACATATACGTTGAACAGCACCGGTGACAATGGGCAACCCTGCCTTACCCCTCTTCCTAACACTGCCCATCCGGAGTCTCTGTTCCCCACTCGAACATGTGCAGTCTGAGACATGTACAGGTTGCGGATCAGTCTCCTGTCCCTATTCCAATCCATTCACTATTTTCTGCAATACTCGCATTAATTTTTCCCAATTCATTCTATCAAATGCTTTTTCAAAATCTACAAAACAGGCAAAAACGTCCTGATTGTATTCTATATTCCTCTCGATTAGTGATCTAATTACTGCAATTGCATCACGCTTACCTCTTTTTTTCCTAAACCCAAACTGATCATCCCCTAAGTAATCATTTGCCTTACTCTCTATCCTTTTGTTGATGATCTTGAGAATAACTTTAGCTGCATGGGATATCAAACTTATTGTCCTGTAATCCTCACATGATGTAGCCTTTACCTTTTTCGGAATAAGAACTAACACCGATCTCACAAAATCTTCCGGCCAGATTCCTCTCTCATAGATACTACGAATCAGTCCATATAGGGCCTTCTTCCCACCTTTCCCTAACCATTTCAACATTTCTACAGGAATATTGTCCACCCCTACAGCCTTATTTGCTTTCATCTCCTTTAATGCCCTTTCTATTTCATCGTCGACTGTGCCTGGACCTAAGCTATCTTCTTCTACGTCATGTTCCTTTTCTATGTCTAACCTTGTCGGCCTAAGTTCTTCACCATACAGTGTTTCTATATATTTCTGCCATCTTCCTTGGATTTTTTCTGGTTCAACTATTATCTTACCCCACTTATCTTTAACTGTTAGCACAGATGCCTTCTTACTTCCCGATAATAACTTAACCTTGCTGTATAGCACATCAATTTCACCCTTCTTCTGTAAACTTTCCATATCCTCGCATTGCGTTTTCCACCATTCTTCTTTTACTTTATTTGTGGCCCTTCTCAATTTGTTGTTTAACTCTTTGTACTTCATTTTTCCTAAGTTTGTGCTTATATTCATCCATCTTCTTCTCTCATCCATCTTTGCAATCATCTCATTAATTGACCCATGGTTTCCTTATCCTTTTCCCGTTAACGGTTCCTATAGTGTCTTTGGCGGCTTTCGATATCACTTTTTTGATCCATTCTCACTTTTATTCGATAGTACCTAGATCTTTACCGTCATCCATGTTTTTCTCTGCAGCCTACTGATACTCCTTCCTTGTTAATCCATTTAATGCTTTTACATTCCATTTTCTAACCTGCCTTATTTTCTTGAAACGGACGTTGCCTTTCATAACAACTAAATTGTGGTCAGAGTCCGCATCCGCTCCTGGGAAACTGTGTGAATTTATCACTCTGTTCCTTTAACTTGTGCCTAACCATAATATAATCTAACTGATCCCTTTCTGAGTCACCTGGCATTTTCCATGTATACCTACGCCTTTTGTGGTGTCTAAACCATGTGCTGGTGATGACTAACCCCTCTCTCCTGCAGAATTCAATTACTTTTTCAATTTACTATTTTTATATTTCCTTGCGGTGTTCGATAATTCATCTCTCGACTCTTTTTATTTTCAGAACAACCAATCACACAAACTTGAGAATACCTATGAAACAACGGATGATGAAGGAACAACTGAAACGACTGACTTTGAAGGTAAGGTAGACCACTTTCTTGTCTTTTCTCATTTATTAAAGAATTCACCTCGAGAAAATTAATGCAGCTTCAGAATACATCAATATCATAGTTTGGAAATCAATTTTAAACATATATATTATATTGTTACTATTGTATAATGTCCAACTAATGATCAAGTATGGTGATCAGAGTCTGCATTTGTTCCTGGGAAAGAGTGGAACTGATCTTTGAACAAAATATAATCTAACTGATACTTTTCTGAGTCACCTGGCATTTTCCATGTATACCTACGCCTTTTGTGGTGTCTAAACCATGTGTTAGTGATGACTAACCCCTGTCTCCTGCAGAATTCAATTGCTTTCTCCCCGCGTTCATTCCTCGTGCCTAACCCATAGTCCCCCACCTCACCACCATCTCTTCCTTCGCCTACCATCGCATTCCAATCCCCCATCACTATCAAATGTTTCCCTGCAGGAACACACGTGATTATATCCTCTAACTCATCGTACATCCTATCGACTTCTTCCTCCTTGTGGTTGCTCGGTGGCATGTATACCTGAACAATGAACAAGTTCGTCAATTCTGGTTTAATCTCTACTACTAATATTCTATCAGTTGCTTGCTCTATGTTGACTACGCTTCTTCCTACCCCTTTATTTAATATTACGGCAACCCCTCGTTGGTTCTCGTCCCCGCCGCTGTATATTATTCTATAATTGTCACTCCAGTAAACCCCGCTATCCTTCCGTCTCACCTCGCAGAGACCTAAAACATCTATATTACCTCTTTCCATCTCTCGCTTAATATTCTCTAATTTGCCTGTCCTCAGCAATTTGCCGCTTCTCAATACTGTCCTGATGTTCCATGTTCCTATTCTAATTACTTTCACCTTAGTCTGCATCTTCTGCCCTGCTGTTGTTATTTCTCCCCCGCAAGGGTTTCATGGGATGTTGACTAAGGAAGCCTTGCCTCCACCGCTGCCGGGCACGACACACGGCCTCTTGGGCCAAATCCTGCAGTTGCCAGGACTCAATTTCTCTATAGTGCCCATCATTACATTCTTGGTAATGATAATTGAGGTGGTTTCCCGTTGCCTTCCTCAATAGTGTTTTTAACGTGACACCATCACTCAATGGCCGCCCCACTGGGGTCAGATGCCTTTGCAGCCACCTCACTGAGGAACAGACGCTGCGTGGACTACCTTTCGTCTGGCTCCTAACCTTCGACCTATCTGGCATGGGTGACCCTACTAGGAGCAATTATTATTACTCCTGCCACCACAGATATAGGGGTCATCGGAACACACAAGCCCTTCCACCACGTCACGACTGTAGGCCATGTTATTATGTTTATGAAGTGTACATATGTAAATAGTACATGGGTGAGATCTATCATTACCTACTAAACCGACCTTCGGGTTGATTACTGTGTTTATTGTTTATATATACACTGATACACCCATTTTCCTATTATAAATCACATTTGTAATGGTTTCATAGCAGTTTCACACATTTTGTCTAATATTTTCAACTTCAATTTCTCTCTACCAACAGTTTAACATTTACTATCTGCCATGTCATAAATATTTATTTTCTTCCCAAATTAAGGGCTTGTACCTTGTAAAACAAACAATGCATTCAATGATTGCCTCGACTAATTTACTTATGGCTCGGTTTGACTTAGATTCTGACACACTGTGGTATAGCTGATCTAGACATTTTATTCTACCAACAAGACTGCTTACAGTAATTAATGACCTATTATTTTAACATGCGAAATAAAGGTACTTGGATATTCGTAAAAAAACTGACATTTATGAATCTACCTCGAGTGTAATATGGAGCACCGTTAACATTTAAAGTCCTTAGCCCTTTATACTTGAAAATCACATCGTATGAAGGCATATCTATCACGACTGTCCCTTTTTGCTCATTTATACAATCAAGATTTGCAACTACATATTACAATTATTGAGTTTACACCTTTAATTACACTTACTAGTACAATTTGCTCATCACTATGTTTTGTATGAATTTGCCGTAGCATACATTACATTGATTTCCATTATAATTAAGAATAATTTATATCGCGTTCAAAAGACTTGACCCGTTCAATTGTGGTCCAAAAACCGAAAAAATGGATACATTATTAAATAAAACTAAACCAATCTGAAAACTATTTTGAAGAAAAATTTAAATTAGTAAAAAGAGTAAAAAATAATATTGTTACACAATAATAAACAATAAATAAATTGCTCAATTGATCCCTCATGCATAACTGATACTTGGCAATTACTTTCCCTACATTTTCAGGCCATTCCTTGTCGATCGATGTACGAATTATGTATCCACTAAAAGCAGAAACGACTCCTCTAAGACTTATCTAATATCTTTGCAACATATTCGGATTTATATTCACAAGGACAATAGATCAAACACGATATTATAATTAGCAACATACGCCAATAAATTCATTCTTAAAAACTACATAATTCACAGTTTTAAAATCTGTGACACAAGAATATATTGAATGTATCGTATTACAAATACCTACACGCCGAGGCAAACACACTAGAACTTGTACATGAATCTTTCATTAACACAAATGCTCTCTCAAGAATTCATCTATAACCACTAAAACATTCATGGCAATTTGTAAAAGTTGTGTGTTAAAAGTAGATAACATTATTGAAACACTGATAAAATACTAACGGCAACAAAATGGTACAGGCAAAAACACAATTTAAAACCATAACAAAGACAAAAAATGTCACAACTGCTCGTCGAGAAACAGTTAAGCTAAAAGAATGACATCGGTAATTTTAAAGATAATTCTTTTGACTTACTGTCCAAAAAATGGTAGCGTTCGTGATAAAAAAGCACATGTTTCGTTGGCATCATTGTGACATGACGATCAAAACCAAAACATATCTCGTTAAATAACATTTCGTTACCCCATGACTATTGCTTGAAGAGAGGTTAGACGTGAACTTTTTAGTGTTCATGCTAACATAATTTATAAATGACAAAAGGCTCGATTTTATCTACAAACAAAAGCCCAAATTGAGATAAAAATTTCACTCACCAAGGTGGTTCAACACAGCTTTCGAACACTCAAATTTTATGTGCAGCGATCAAAGGAGCTGGTCTATCAATTGATAAACCAGTAAGGACGCTGAATTACAGCCTTTTTGCTCCCGTTTTGTCCGTCGGAAATCAGTACCCGATTTCAAGCCGATCCAAGCGCTTGTGTTATCAGATTGATAACGCGATGTGGCCATTTCCCATGATGCACGTACGAAGACGGAGGGAAGTTCAAAGTCATCTTCCTTTGACTCTTGGTACAATCAGGAACATGCCCGGGCATCGATCATAATTAATCGTTACGTGTACCATTCCCTTTATTTACCGTAGCATATATAAGAATATTTGTTTTTTGAATTTTTTGCATCATCCTTTTTGAAATGGGGACTGACATGACAAAGTCTTCCAGCCAAATCCTTCTCTCATAAATGCTAAGAATTAGTCCATAAAAATTATTCTCCCACTGTTTCCTAAAGCTAATGAGTACTCTCATATTATTTTTATCCACTTCCGCGACTTGAATTCAATTCCCCTTACGGCCCTTTCTATCTCACTATCGAGTACACTCTACCCCTGTAAGGACATTTTACTTTACAAAGAGTTAATTTTTTGTTGCCGCGAGTTTACGCAAATGGTATTATGGCGACTGGTGTATGAAATACCTTAACTATTCCCCATCATGCGACGATAGGTGAGCCAGGATGCGTTGACTCATCGCAAATGGAAAAGAAGAGATTTTATCCCAAGAGGAGGAGATCTCAAACTCTCTCACTCAGGAGACAAGATTCCGCATTGAAAAACAAGTGGCAACAATCATAATAAACCATATAAAACCAAGTTTCAACGTAATTTTTAACGCGATTATTCATCTCCTATTTTATTGGAGAAGTTATCGCCAGATTCATTACAAATAATTTTAGTGTAGTAACTAAACCTATTAACTATTAAGTACAGTGATACTACCAAGTGATCTCGTAAGATTCCGGATTTGCTCGACAGTACTCATTAACGTAGGAATGCTGATAAAACACGGCATACTCTATGTAGCCGTGAAATTAATTGGTGGAAATGCGTTCATACGATGGTGATTGATAATGAAACTAATGTCGGAATTCCATATGAGTCATATTTGCAATGCCTCCTTCAACGGGGATACCCAGATTCTCTCCTTCACAAAAAAATCCTAAAACAATCCTACAACCCCAATCCTCCCACAACCACAGACTCCCACCCTCTCTCAATATGCACCACCTACTTCCCTGGCATCCAGTCCCTTAAATTTATCCTCAAAGACCTGTACCTCATCCTCCAAAACCACAATGTTTCGTCCAACCTTCTTCCCAAATGCCCCTCTTTCCTTCAAATACTTTCAAACAGCTCGACAACCTATCAGATCTCCGTAAATCCACCAAGCCTCTTTCCAAATCCCCTCCCACCCCCAGAATCACACCCACTCCGTGCTTGCGAGCAAGATGCAAAACCTGTCCAATTTTCACCACTCCATCCCTCTCCATCCCACCATTAAACTCTCTTCCGCCCTTCCCACACTCCTCATGCACATCTCAGAATGTAATCTATCTTCTGACTTGCAAACTCTGCCTGGCCTTTTACATAGGCCAGTGATCCACACCCCTGAACCTCAGGATAAATAATCATCGCGCCTCATGCAATCCCTCTTCCCCATCCGCGGGTCTTCCCATCCCAAAACATGTCTCCCACCACAACACCCCCTTCAACCACTGTTACAATGTTTCCGTTCTAGCGTCCCTTCCCCCATCCGATAATCCTATTAAATTAAAAACAATGGAAATGGCATTTATATGGCTGTGTAAAGCCTATCAACATCCGGGTCTCAATGTCGTTCACTAAATGGGGGTGGGGGGCTGGGGTGAATGGGTGTGGATTTGTTTCTTGCAAAGTGGTGGGACAATTTATTCATCCGCATACATTTAGTCATCCTTGTCCTGGGTTTTGATTGGTCGAGCCCTTAAGATGACTTTGTGAGTTGACGCCTTGGTCATGGGTATTGTGGTACCACTGTTACAGTGTTTCCGTTCTAGCATCCCTTCCCCCATCCGATAACCCTATAAAATTAAAAACGATGGAAATGGCATACATATGGCTGTGCAAAGCTTATCAACATCCAGGTCTCAATGTCGTTCACTAATTATAGAGGTTTTTATAAATCAAACCACTTTGCTTTTCCACATAAACTTTTTATTTTCACAACCCAGGTTTCATTATAGCATAACATCATCAGGTAAAAATACAAGTCAAGCACAGTATATATATACATATCTCTGGGTGGAGGGGAAGAGGAGGTGGGAAAGAAAGGATTGCTGGAGCTAGGAAGAGGGGGGCTAAAAAGTCTATGGTTTGAGGTGGAGAAGGAGGATTGGTAATATTGACAAATTAGCAATGATTGGATAATTAGATTAGGTAAAAACCAATTGGATAATTAGTAGACTGGAAGGAGGGGGTCAATACAATTTTGTAAAAAGCCCACCTGACATCAGATTAGTTGGCAGAGGATTAGGGAAATGATTATTGTGAACGGGGAGAATGGCACTTGGTGACTCTCAGTAGCGGGCTGGGAGGAGTCGCTGCATTGTTGAAAAAGTTTCACTTGGTTTCAGGTAAGTTGGCAGAGGGTGAGGGAAAAAACAATAATGGGGAACGTGAAGGGTAAAGAAAATCCTTGGTCAAAACATCTTCCCCGTAATTCGTGTGTTGAAGGATTTCCGACTGCTCCAGCGCATCAAGACGGTGGCCTTTCTTCTCAAAGTGTAAAAACTCGGGAGTGAAATCGCTGGTGTGGCCAAAATCTCTCAAGTGTTTGGCGATGAGTTGCGAGTAGATGTTATTAGGTTATGTTAGAGGAGTCGCTAGGTTGTTGAAAAGGTCTCACTTGGCTTCAGGTGAGTTGGCAGGGGGTGAGGGAGCAAACAATAATGGGGAATGTGAAGGGTAAAGAAAATCATTGGTCAAAAATCTTCCCCGTAATTCGTGTGTTGAAGTATTTGTAATTGCTCCAGCTCTCCGAGACGGTGGCCTTTCTTCTCAAAGTGTGGAAATTCAGGAGTGAAATCGCTGGTGTGGCCACGATCTCTCAAGTTCTTGGCGAATAGTAATGCGGAGATGTTATTTTTAAAGCAAGCTCGGTGTTCCTTTATTCTTGTTTCAAATCTCCTCCCCATCTGGCCTATGTATATCCGGTTGCAGTCTTTGCAGCGGAGTTTGTATACTCCACTTTTGTGTAGTGGCTCAACGTGGTCCTTTGTGTGGCATAACAGGTTGCTTAAATTAGTTTTATTATAAAAGATCGGTCTCACTTTTTCCTTTGGAAGGATTCTTTGTACTTTTAATGACAAGTGGCCAAGAAAAGGGAATCTCCACCACTGTGGCTGGTTTTCTGGGTGTGTGGGTGAACTATATATGGATAACTTTGCTAAACGGGATAGTTTCTTACGGTAAAGGATATCAATTAAATCTTCTCTATATCCATTGTTCACTGCAATTTGTTTAATGATCTTTAGTTCTTTAAGAGTGTTTTCTTTGGACAAGGGAACATACTCTGTGTAAAATGGCGTGGAAGGCCGATAATTTTTGAAAGAAATAGTCCCTAGAATTATGTTAAATGACTTGGTCTGTTTCACACTGTTTTCTGAAAATAGAAAAATCAAATCAATTGTTTTTAATGGTAATATTCAAGTCCAGAAAGTTGAGGGATCCATCCACTTGTAATTCGTTGGTAAAATTTATTTGTTTATCCTGGATATCTATACCAACAGAGATAACATATCTTTTTCAACAGAGGATATTTTTGATGAGGGGATTCTCTGGGGAAAACATTAGTTGCTCAAAATTGTCCAAGAAAATGTCTGCTAGTAGCGGGAAAAGCAGAGAGCCTATTGCTAAGCCGTCTTGTTGTTGGTACATAAGTATATTCCTTATTTCGGTCCATTTCATCATCTTATGATTCTTCTCCACACCCACATTTCTGCACTAGCCTCCAATCTATGTCTATCCTCCTGCTTCAGCGACCACGTTTCCGCACCGTACATAGCCACGCTCCATATTAGAATTCTTAAGAGTCTTTTCTTAACCGCCCTACTCAACGTCCCCGTCATCAACTCCCTCCTCCTTTTCAGAAAGCTTCCTTGCCTAGCCTTCGATTTAATCTCTGTGGACTTCCTTCCTCCCTTCATCCTGTCCAACATCCCTATCCTGTTCCTGCCCTTTCCTCGCTTGCCTAACATTCTCCCCTCTATTACCTTCTTCAACATTCCACTACCATTCAATATGCCTTTCATCCATTTTTCATCTGCCTCCATAGGATTTCTCTCAACAAACCCCTCTCCTCACCCACCATCTCCAGTACTTCCTCATTTGTTTTCTTTCTTTTGGTCCAGTTCACCTTCTTCAGTCTTCCCCACACCCACATATCTGTAATAGCCACCAATCTACGTCTGTCCTCCTGCTTCAGTGACCTCGTTTCCACGCCGTACATAGGCCTACGCTCCATATCAAGAGTTTTTACCAGTCTTGTCTTAACATCCCTATTCAATGTCCCCATCATCAACTCCCTCCTCCTTGAAAAAGCCTCTTTGCCTAGCACAATTCTTCTCCTTACGTCCCTACTGCTTTGACCGCGTTGGTCTAAAATACTTCCGAGATACGTAAACTGTTCTAACTGCTCTTTTTTTTCCCCTCTTATTTTAACGTTTAGCTTAGCCTTTTTCTTTCTGGAAAGTAGCATAACCTTTGTTATATTAATATTTATTCTCATCCCATATAAATTGCACTGAATTTCCAATTCACTCAGTAATGCTTGTAACCCCTTGATTGACTGACAAACTTAAGCTTGGTCATCAGCTAACCTAACCGATGTTATTAATTCCCCTCTGAATTTCATTCCTACCTCCAGTTCTTTCCTTACCTCTCAAATAATTTCCTCCACATATATGTTGAACAGCACTGGTGATTAAAATACTGACAGAGTCTGGGATCTTGTGTGCTCAGATCGTCGGTTGACAGTCAGAATGATCGAGGAAGAGTTAAATTTGACTCAATACCATTCATCAGATTTTGATCAATGAATTGGGGATGAGAAAAATCTTCACAAAAATAGTTCCAAAAAACCTTCTGCAGGACCAAAAAGACATTAGTTCTGTGGCTCATTATTAACCTGACTTGAGTCCTTGTGACTTTGTTCTCTTACCAAAGTTGAAACATCACCTCAAAGGGAACTCATTTTGCGATAGTTGAAAACATTCAAACAACTATCAATGACCAACTGAAGGTTATTCCAGCATTGTGGAGTTCCAGCACTGGTATGAGGAGTGGAAGAAGCATCTCCAGCACTGTGTGGCTTCAGAAGGAAGCTAGTTTGAGGGTGGCAATATGAAATTATTTGAATGGAAAATTATTTTAAAAAATCAGTCTCATTACTTAATTTACAGACCTCATATCTCACAACTATACACGATTGCTGCTATTTGGTAGGAAGTCGGGTAAAAATTAAATTTGCAAAACATTTTTTTAAAACAACACTTAACATATATTTTTGTTGAATCCTCAAGGTTTGAATGAACATATCCCGTAACCTTGATTTAAAAATAAATTCAACTTAACCGATAAACTTCATCACTAAATCTTATCACAAAATGGTGGATAGCTCACAAAATGGCAGTGTTTCTCTTTAACCAGGGGTGAGATCAAAGAACTATGTCCAATCTTGTTTTTTTAGCACTCAATCAAAACAGTTCCTCACATACAAGTCCACAGAGTCCGATGTCACCAAAACACATTTGAAACTTTTTCACTGTAATTGGATCAAAAATGACAAAATCATAGGATTTGAAAGTGCATTAGACTGTTAATATTTGTCAAAGAGCGAAGTAATATACAGTTTAAAAAAATAAAATTCACATATAGGTAGACAGGGTTGCGGTGGTCTAGTGGGTAGAGCGTTGGACTACTGACCGGAGGGTCCCAGGTTCGATTCCCAGGCAAGGCTCTTTGGGCACCTGCAGCTCCACCCAAGCTAGTTGATTTTTCGGGTACCAGGTCTTCCTGGGAAACCATAACCGGCAGGGAAAGGAACTGGCCCCCCTTACCCTGATGTGTGAATATTCACACGCCGACGGGCTTGGTACATGGGTGAGCTCTACCATCACCTACTAAACCAACCTTCGGGTTGATTACTGTGCTTATGCTTATAAGTAGACAATGAAGAAGTGATGAAAAGAAGTATGGTAGAAAGCAAAACATTAAGGGAACAAGGCTAAGTAGACTGAACACTTGTATTTTAGGAAGATGTAGAATAAAGTCATTAAAAGGAGAATTCAATTAGGTGAAGGAGCTTTTGGAAAGAGATAGGAGTTGATTGAAGGCACCTCAAGTATAGAAGTAAAGAAAAGACAGTGAAAAAATTTGATAAAAAGTATAGTATTGAATGGCTCAGGAACTTGGTCAGTGAGGCAAGAGAATAAGCATAGACAGGAGGCTCTTGAGATAATTTAGGTTTGCATATTAATGAAGAAATGAAACTATGAGAAATAAGTGAAGGAGTGTGCAGAATTTTAAGGTGGCAAGAGAGAGTGAGTTGGGGATTATGTTGACAGGCCAGAAACTTGGATTGAGAGGAGCTAATGAGCGGGAATTGGATGCTGGAGACTTTTTAGGCAGGAAGAGATGAAGAGAATAGGTATTTAAGATGGATTATAGAGAGGTAGGAATTATGCAAAGATATGAAGCGAGCTATAGTATATGTACTTTGGGTTTTAAGGAATGATTTGAGTCATATTTATCACAGCTTACGTGAACAGTATTATTCAACCCCAGGGATTGATCTTAAACATACCCTAACCGCGTAGATTACTCTTAAATTAATGATGTTGAAATGTGCTAAGCGGTCCAGAACTGCAAAACTGTGCTCTCTGGCAAAAATGTACAGATTAAAATGTTCCAATACAACAATTTCAGGGTGTATAACAATCATTAGACTTTACCAGGATTTGAACCCAGATCCCCTGAATGTCTGACCAAATGACACCCTTCCAGGCCACTTGGGTAATTCCAGGGGCAGACATTAATGAAGTTTGGGCCTTTGATGAGGAAATTCAGATCCTGGAGGCCTATGCTGCACTCATGGGGACGCTGCTGAAATGTATGATAATAATGTTTATTTAATTGTATGTATTGATAACAGCTCCATAGTGTTCTCTCCCATTAAAGGATGGGGCATGATGTTTAATAATCCTGCTGTAAAACAAATGTACCAAATGTTAATAAAAGAACAGAATGAATGCTTTAGCTACTTAAGCTACCAAGGTGTTCTGTTCTAGAATAAATTTGATAACAGCACACTGTTTAACTTGTGTTGACACATCAAATCTTTGATGAGTTTGCGAGGTTTTATCATGTGTGGCAGTGAACGGACATCCGCTGCGTGTTCCATCAACAATTGTAGCTTTTCCTGGCTCCCGAAAGATGACCCTTTACTACCCATTGATTTACAGTAGAACTATTCGAGAGCACCATCACCATAAACAGCCTTTAAACGACGATGAATCTCGGTAGGAATCACTTTTTAAGTCATGCTGTTTAACTCCCATTGACACAGCACTAGAACATGTCTACATACTTCCACTTCTCACAGTACACTGGATGAATGTAGTTGAGGGGGAATATTACTTCCCCATGCCACCAGGAGGGCTTCTGAAGGTAATTTTGCTTGAGGTCAACAAGGTTGTGTGCGTTGGTTTTCAGCCTTCCCTCGTACATTTTCAACCTCAATGATCCAAATGTCTTGAATCAAAGAGTCAGTTTCCTGACAAGAAACGTCTTGATTGAAAGATATGTCAAGTATGTAGAGCTGTGGGTCTTCTCCCTTATCGCTTTCCCAAGTATTTCCCCAACCAGAAGGGGTCGTCTTCTTTGCAAAACCTTGATGGTTCGTGACGACTTTCGTTTAATCTGAGAAGGGCAGGCAATAGGATGAAGTTTGTGGTCATAATGGCAGCTGGGACTGTCCAGCGAAGATGTCCCATCGGGTGGTCCTTGTGGACAAAATAGGGCCACGACAAGGCCAAAATGAAGGTCTCCAGGTGATAGATGAGGTCGTCACCTGCATCGCAGCGCCAAAGCCTCAGGATGTATGGGGTGATGAATATGCGATGGATTGGCCAGAGGAACATGGTCCAGTTCTTCAGGATCATCCTGGAAAATTAACATTGAATGTAAAGTCTTTGTTTTAATTAGTAGGAAGTTGCGGGAACATGCGATCCAAGTCAAACATCATGCAGTGTTTGTTAAAATGCAATTATAATGACAATGCCATCATTTGTCCAGAGATTTGTGGTATATTCAAACATACACAAATGTAGGACATGTCAGATATCAATTTCATAATTTTTGGAAGAAATACATTTTATATAAATAAAAAGTAAATAAATAAATATATGCGGGTCACGGTGGTCTAGTGGGTAGAGCATTGGACTACTGACAGAAGGGTCCCGGGTTCGATTCTCCCGCTAGGCACTTTGGGCACCTGCAGCTCCACCAAAGCTAGTTGATTTTTCGGGTACCAGATCTTCCTGGGAAACCATAACCGGCACAGGGAAAGGAACTGGCCCCCCCTACCTTAATGTGTGAATATTCACACGCCATATAGGGCTTAGTACATGGGTGAGCTCTACCATCACCCACTAAACTGACTTTCCGGTTTATTACTGTGTTTATGGCTACATATATAAATATATGATTTCTTTGAAGCAACACGGAAGTGTTAAATAAAAATTCCTCTCCAGTCCTAACTAATCTTCTGAGGAAGATTCAATTCCATTGAAATTATCAAGATATAATGTGTGAGTGTTCCTTTTATGTGTTCTAATATTGTGTGTTGCTGTCAAAGTTATATATATATATATATATATATATATATATATATATATATATATATATATATATATATATATATATATATATATATATATATCTTTTACGTGTTATCTATTTTATTCTGTGTTCTCTTGTGCCGTCCAAATGTTTTATATTTCTACATAATATATAAATATAATATGTGGGTCACGTAAGTCCAAGGGATAGAGCGTTGGACTACTGACCCCTACCCAGATGTGTGAATATTCACACGCCGTCGGGCTTGGTACATGGGTGAGCTCTACCATCACCTACTAAACCGACCTTTGGGTTGATTACTGTGTTTATGGTTACATATATATATATATATATATATATATAAAGTCACTTTCTTGAAAACCCCACGAACGTGCACAATAATGTAAATGGACTAACTAGTTGACACAAACACAGAAACTGAAACACATAAAAGAGGGACTCACTGGTTCTCGAATTTTTGGTGGTGCAACCACCTTTCTCAAGAGGAATTAG